>CM034701.1:200849803-200862040 GCA_020142125.1 Phrynosoma platyrhinos
TATATATATATCATAGTAACTGGCATTAAACCCAACTCAGGCTCCCTCTAAATTATACTACTGTCAAAATTGGAGGGGCTCATTTCTCTACAGCATGTGGGGTAAAGGCAATAGGTATTGTACAGTTCAATTTAACGCCTTGGAAAGTTACATATTTTTCATTTTTTAATTCAATGATCAGAAGATCTCACTGCTTTACCTACTCTTGAACATACATTTTTAGTGATCCCAGAGTGAAAACTGGAAACAACTCTGTACCTTTCTTTAATGGCTGGGTAGAAGAGGGAATTTTAGCAGGTTTGGCTGGTTACCTGCTTGTGTGACAAACAATATGTCCTGAAATCCCCCTTTTCCTCTTTTTTTAAAAATATGATTAGGGCAGATCCATTAATCAACCAACATGGCTGCCCCATTACTTGTAGTTTGGCTCTATTACAAATGGTAGGACAATTATGATCTCTATGCTGAGCAATGCCTGGGAATGGGAAATGAATGGCTTTGGAAATGGTAAAGAATTACTGCCAGGTACCCTGACCTATAGAGAATGAACATTATGTATAAAACAAAGCTGCTACACAACTCTCTTGAACAGGTAAATTAGAAACAAATGACAAAACAAAATAAAGGTAGAAATAACATTTATATATAAATAAACCTGAAATAGTGCTGTCCAGAATTGCAAGAAATCTTCATCTCTGAGGACCACTTTGGATCTTATATTTTCTTGCCTAACTTTTGGAAACATTTAAGGAGACGAGCCAGAAGATGGCCAGTAAATTTGCCTTTGTAATGTCTGAAAATACTTCACTGGGTTGTCACATTTGCTGTGGACAAGAATCTCAGTGCCTCGAAGAGCTGCAGAACAGGGCAAACTCACAAACTGAGCCTCTACTAGCATAATAATGTGCTGGTAAAACTGCACACCTGTTAATTTCTCCCCACAATACATCTGTCCATTTGAAAAGTGGCCTCACTGGTCTGTGAATTTTAGGAAAACAGATGGGATCTTTACCTTGCAATAGGTAAATACGTGCTGGAATTCCAGGATTTTCCCCACTGGCATGAAATGACATGAAATGAAAGCATCAACCACAGGCAATGCATTAAAATAAAGGGGCAGAGAGATGTATCCTAAAAGGACTGATATTGAGATAATGGTCTGTGTGATAGGCATGTGCACAAGCAGGCTGCAAACACATCCCATAATGTTTAATAAGACTTATTCCCTACTAAATATGTTTAGGATTGGAGCTTTTCTTTCTTCCTTCCTTCCTTCCTTCCTTCCTTCCTTCCTTCCTTCCTTCCTTCCTTCCTTCCTTCCTTCCTTCCTTCATTCATTTCTTTTTTTGTCTAAGAGATTTTAGCACTTGCATGTCTATTTATGAATCCTCTCCTCTACTAAAATAATATTTTCACAATTAGGATTTTCTGTACACAGATATATGGGAGAATGAAGTATGTATTAAGATGGATTATACCATTCAGAGACCAGATGAAAATAGAGTTGGCATTTTTAAAAACAGTATCATCATCATCATCATCATCATTTCTTTATTTCCTTACTCAGTGGCCCTTTGGTATAAGTAAAAAATGTGGGACTTCAAGTCCTGTTCGTTTCAATAGCCATGTGCTCCCACATGTGTCGTTGTAACATCTGGGGCTTGTCATTCGTGTACGCTTAAAGCTGCAGATGGCAAGCCCACGTATGGGGTGGGTGTGCTGTATAGGGCAGTCAGTGTACATAGTGCTGTAATATACATTCTGCTAGCAAGAATCAAAATAAATATATAAATAAATAAATAAGCAAACTGAAAGTGTTTACTGAAAGTGTAGTAATACATCTGGTTTGATTACTATAAATAAGCAATCTATTAATTCTCATTATAGTTATAAGCATTGCTTTCTATATGTAAATGTCCCTGTATATGTCAATGTCATATTTAATTTTGAAGAAAAATGTTCAACAAACTTTTCTGATGGACATTATCCACCTCAGCCCACCCCACCCCTTAAACTCCATTCATGCCAGTTTAAATGATCTGCTCTCCTATGAAATTCAGGAAGGCTTGTTCCTTTACAGAGTGCTTGGACCTTTGACGTATGCAAGGCATCAGGTTCCAAGTGCTCTCCTACCCCACCTAAGGAACCCCATAGCAGACAACTGATATTATGTTACCAGTGGCTTCTTCTTTATGTTCACTTTGAAATTTTGGTTGTTCAAACATTCAAACTTGATTTTAATTGTTTTTAAATTGTTATTGTAAAGTTTTTAAAATGTTTTTTTTAATCTGTGAGCCATCTTGGATCCCTTTCTGGGAGAAAGATGGTGTACAAGTGAAATAAATAAAATAAGTTATACAATCTAACTCTACTTTATGGCATTGTGTTAACTTAAGCAACTCTTCTGCATTTAGCTATGAGAAGAACTGACTTCCTAAAGTGATTTGATCTGCATAACTGCAATGATTTGATCTGCATAACTGCAAAAACAATAATAATAATAAAAAATTACAAAATACAAAGTAGCTTACACCAACACTGCGACAGAGGCAACTCTTAGCCAAATCTATCTGACTATGCCACCTATCAGCTACAGTTCCATCCTAAGCTATTGCACCATATCAAGAGAATTCAGCTGCACCACTATAGCTTTCTCTGTAACAACTAAGAAACATCTCACACATAGGTGGGGAACTTTTGGACTTTTTGATATTTTGGGACCACAGCTCTTTACGATTATCCAAAGGAAGTCTGGAACATTTGGACATCCAAAGGTTTCCCACTCTGCTTTAGGGCTCATTCCCACTTACATTTAAACTGCTTTGCGATGCACCTTTGCTCCTTGTCGGTGAATCGATTCCAAAAGATCCATCATTCCCACCATGAAAGCGGATCTTTTCATTATTCCCTTGTAATCACTTCTTTTTTGGCACGATTGTCATTCCCACTAGGTTGCACCACTTCAAAATGCATATCAATCATCTGCGCGTCATCAGTGACACAAGCGGCAACACGGTGAGGATGGGGCTATTCCAGGCGCTGAGTGGGGCGACTTTAGCAACTGAGCCTTCCTCTGCCCTTTAGCAACCCAGGATGCTCAAGCACATCATTCCCCTTTGAGCAGCCCAGCTTGGGAACTATATATATATATTGACAGGATATGCAATCCATTGGTTTTGCAACTACTTGTCTCACTAAACTGCAGGCTGCCCATAATTACAAGTAGCTGCAAATACAATGAATTGTAATGTAATATATATATATATAATGTACCCATAGGTCATACCACATGCACAAAGGGAGTGCTGGGGGGGGGATGGCTGATTTCCCAAAAACTGAGGAGGGATGGTAAACACCCCTCTGCCATTAGTCCCTCCCCTCCAGAATGATGTGATTTAGATCCGTTGTTCCCACTTGTTGAACATGCTTCAGAATCGATTCTTTTTGAAAGAACTGCCAAAAAACTAGTGTCAGGAAACAGTGGGGTTTTTGCATTTGCCTTGCTTCATCGCAATTGCAACCAAGCACAATAAGATCGGAACCAGTTTCAAGTGGGAATGATGGTCATATAAACTGATCAGCAATTTGCTTTAAATCATACTGGGAACGAGGCCTTTGAAAACCTTGCAGGTTAGTAGTTTCCACCACTGCTTCCACCACATTGTCTTTAATAATTTCTATGTTTGACAAGAGCTTTGCAAATTTCCTGTATGCCATTTTAGTGATGGTTACAGACGCTAGCCCAGCTAGGGCTTGGGGGTTAGCAATGGCTCCCACAGGATCCTGGAGGGCTGCACACATAGTCAACTTGCCCTTCACCACCAACAAGCTTTTGGTGTCCTTCACCACCTAAATTATACCTAAGCCTCGTCGATAGATACTTGCCCCTCTCAACTCCCTTCCCTGTAAGGCCTGCACAGACCTTTTTCAAAATACTTGATATTTTGACAGTCACTTTGTATTTTTAAAAAGTCCCACGGAGGCCAAAACACTGTGGAGTCACTATTTGTAATTAAAGGACAAAAATGTGTTGTTGCTCCCCCCTCATGTTTTGAGGCGGAGGTACCACTTTAAACCTTTCCATTTTTCATTAAACCTCCCTGAAAACCCTTTCTTACTAATCTCTAGCACACCAGGGAGAAAAGATCTCTGACAGCCCACTCCCTACTGTTCTAGATTCTAAGGATTTGGAATTATCAGTTTAATTCTGTAGTGCAGGCTGAAAGGTAATGCAGTTTGCAAGGTACTCTTTTTGTCTGCATTACAGAATTAAACTAATTTAACCCCAGACCCCCCTTTTTTTCATTGTGACTTGGTGATTTCCAAATAGCTCACCAAACCACAGATCCCTGGATTCATTAAGATACAGCCATGATAATGAAAGTGGTATCAAACTGCTGCGATTGTGCATTGCAGATACATCCTTAGTACAAGTCGATATTAAGAATCTTTTAAGAATTTGGGAGTTCATCCAGAGTTGCTGAGGATCATGGGATCCCTTAAGACAGAAGTGTACAACATGTTTGCCCTAGGCGCATATGCATCCCTCAAAGATATTTTTCTCACTCCTGACTCCATCCTAACTCTACTAGGCTGCCTTTTTTCTAGCAAAAAATGCTAAATTCCCTCTGCATAAAGTCGCCAGGGATCACAGTGCTTCACTTAAATACACCATAGGGGTCTCATGCACTGTTTTACATTGTAATTTTTTCCCCCAAAACTTGAAATTGACTTCTGGACATTTTCATTACCTTCACCCCATTTTTTGTATGTTTTTGGCAATGTGTGCAGCCCAAAGATAGAAGGTCCTGGGGCAGAAAGGTAGTCTCTCTGTACAGAGCTCTGGTCTCATAACAAATTACATTTCCCAGAATCCCATAGCATTCAGCTATGGCAGTTAAAGTGGTGTCAAACTGGATTATTTCTACAATGCAGGTGCAGTGCAGCCCCAGCCACACACTGAAATGCTATGGGAACTATAGGTGAGGTAAGACAGGTACAGAATGTTTCTTCCCAATGTTCAAAGGTTTCTCTGTTTACTTGTAGGGAATTTTGTTTGTTATTAATGTGGCAGAGGTCTTGGTTCCACATGCAGCAAAATGAGGTGGGAAAATACATTTAAGGCACACTGAACTCAATAACCTGTGACTGGAACCTTATACACAATTACTGGGGAGTAAGCCCTATTAGACACAATGGGAGTTACCCTCAAGTAAGCCTGTATGGGACTGCACTGTGTCAATCCCACTGAAAAAAATCTAGCTGTGATCAAGTTTGTCATCATGTTGGCTTCAGTAAGACATAGAGCCCAGTGCTAGACATGTTTATTCAACAGTAAGTCCCATTAGTCCAGTGGTGCTTACTCACATGTAATCGTGAATTGAAACCTTAGTCAAAAGCAATTTTAGCTGCATCAAAGACCATTTGTGTATATTAATTTTGTCCTCTGTTTTCCATAGGTCTTCCTTAAGCAGTCATAAGTTCTTTTTAGTTCTTTTTTGGATTTTTAACATTTAAAAAAATGTTGTAAGCAGCAATCTTGGGAAAAGGTGTGATATAAATAAGTAAGTATGGGGGGAAGCAGACGACTAATTGGGTCGTCTTGGAGGCTTGGAAGAGGAGGGGCAGCCGCACGTTCGGCGCCCCTTCCTCTCCCTGAGGTCGCCCTCGGAGTCGCCGGCCCTCCGCACGGCCGGCGCTCCGGGGGAGAACTCACGCCGCGGCAGCCGAACGCGCCGCGGCGGAAAAGACAGCGAAAGTGCGCCCGACGCTGATAGTGCGCACTTTCGCTGTCTTGAGGAAGGAGCGCTGATTTAGCGCTCCTTCCAGGGTCGCCGCCGGTGCGCCGAGGTGCGGAGGCTGCGGCCCCGCGGCGCGCCGGCCCAGGGCGTCTGGGAAGCTCTCGTCTGCTTCCCCCCTAAGTAAATAATAACAGCTTTGGGCTCCAATATATATAATATAGGCCTGTCGAGAATCGAAACAGAAATAATTTACAGGAGTAAAATCTTTGCAAGCAAAGCCTAGATCTAGTTACAAACATCAAAAAAAAAAAAAAAAAACTCTGAATAAGATCTAGTCTTTTACTTTACAAATAGGAAGTATCAAGGGCTGAGTTTCCATTCAATGCAGTGCTTAGATTCGTGATGCTTTGGACCAAAGAAATCCAAGTTAAGCATTTCCGTTCCCTTGGTATTTCCTTTTGTAATCTATGGGGTATAAAATGATGAAGAGACATGGTGCTGATGACATTTAAACTGAGCTCCAAGAGCAACCTTTGCTTTGATGTGCTTCCCAATAGTCATTCTGAGACATTAACATGATTAAAGCTATGACTACTTGCCATTACAAAACCAACAACCCTATAGCTTCTTCCTGT
Organism: Phrynosoma platyrhinos; assembly: GCA_020142125.1. Taxonomy (NCBI): domain Eukaryota; kingdom Metazoa; phylum Chordata; class Lepidosauria; order Squamata; family Phrynosomatidae; genus Phrynosoma; species Phrynosoma platyrhinos. Next base: position 200,856,180 of record CM034701.1, read on the forward strand.
AACTAGTGACAGAGCCAAAAATATCTTCAAGAGTATATTTGAAGTCTACTGTTAGAGATCTCCTTACATATGATGCTCCTTTCATAGTCACTATCTAAATGTACAGCCTTGCTCCTTTAAAGGTTGATCTGCCAAGTCAAAGTATCAGGAAAGTTAAATGTTTATTTTTGACTCTGAATATAGAACTCTAGTGTTAGGAATTTGCAAAAAATATCCAAAGAAATGCCCCATGCCTCAGCCCCAATCTACCCTTTCGGTGACAGGGAAAGGAGCGCCAAAATAGCACTCCTTTCGCAAGCCGTGGAAAGGGAGCCACAAGAGCCGCCACATGGTTCTTTTGCGCCTCTTCTGGCACAGCATGTAAAAATGCTGTGCTGGAAGGACGTCATCAGAGTGCTCACAGTGTGCAACAGCGGGCGCTCTGATGACGTCCTCGGGATGGGGTTGGGGTGTCCAGCGTCCGGCTGTCCCTCCCCTTCCCTGGTTCCAAGATGGCGCTTTGCGCCATCTGCAGAGCCCCTTAGTTGCTACTAAAATGGATTTTGCACAGTTGGGATTCCAACATGGTTTGATTGTAATATAAGTACCCATAGCACCACTCCTAGTTCCCGTAGAAGTACAGCACAAGTAGTTATGCAAGATATGGCCTCCCCCTATGGAAAGTCCACCAAATGTGGTGTCATTGCTGGCACACAGCACCCTTTCCATGAGGAAGGCACCCATCATTACTATATTAACAGCTGAATCTCTCCAGAAGTGCCCAGCATTAAGGAGAGTGGCAATACTTTCCCTAACAGTGACACTTCAGCTGTCTTTCTTTTAAACTGATCTCTCTTAGCTTTTCTGTTGCTCCTAGGGACTGGCTATCTGAATATTCTATAATGATGACTTGGCATTGATCAGGACAAGGACACAAGGTATGAATATACTTTGTATCTATCCTTGTTATGTTTGCTTCCCTTTTGGGGTTTCAGTCAGTCAGTCAAGGAACAAGATGAGTAATAAGCAGGATTCAGTAACTATGTACATCTGCCGGGTTTTGCTGTTCTGTCAGAGGAAATAACATTTTCTTCTCTTCATTTCCACTGCAATGTTTTAGGACACTGAGGACCTCCCTTGGAGGGTATCCCAGCTCACTAAAGTAGGATGTTAGGCCATCTAGGGGACATGTGCGAAGCAGGGAAACCCAGTGGAAGAACAGTTCAATTCTGTCCAGAACTGTGAATTTGCTAACAAACAGGATTGGTTATTTTATATTAGTAAACAGACCTAAGTACAACAGCAACTGAACTGTGAAATTTCATTGCTAACAAGGAGGAATCTCAGGGTTGGATGCAGAAAACATTCAGAGGTAGCTGTGTTGGCCATTTAGCAAACTCAAACAAAAATCCACCAGTGATACCTTTATTGGCCAACCAAAATGTACAAAATATTTGTTGCAAGCTTTCAAAGCTCCATGGGCTTCTTCATCAGAGAAGATGTTACAAACCAAACAGGAGAAAAACAATTGGAGATGTTAGTCAGATGCCTATATGTTGTTTTAGTTGTTAGTTAGGATGGTATATAGTGGGGACGATATCTTTTGCAGGCAGGCTCCTCCTCTTTCTGATCATGTGGCTATAGGGAGATTTTCAAAGTCCAGGAAATTTAAAATCCATTTGCATCTCAACAGAGACCCCTCTTTTGCAATCCAATATGTCTCCATTCCAGTGAGGTCACAGGTCTCTTTGTGGCAGAGATTGGATGCAGTAAATCAAGGTTCCCATATGCTCAAAGCATCCCTGGCAAGACACTCATTTAGCTTAAATCCTCCTCATTGAATCGAGTTTCCATTACCTTTCCACCTAGACAACCCCAGTGCAAGCTTCATCCTTCATAGATAACCTGGGCAAATGTTTTTTATTTATTTATTTATTTATTAAAGTATTTCAGTCCTGCCCACTGTCCAGAGAGATCTCATAGTGGTGTACACTAAAACCAATCTGATAAATTTAAAACAAATACAAAATTACTTTAAAAGTTAAAAGCTTTTATATGCAAAGTTGTCATCCTTCCTCTTTGGAACAATATACTTCTTGAAATTAAACAAAATGCTCAGAATTCAAGCATTCAGAATTCAAAAATGTGAAGTGTCACAATCAGTTTAGTTAACTGACGCAGATAGTGACATCTGATAGGCAAAGGGTGTGGGAACAGCTGGTCCCTGGGTTCTCTCCAGTCCTACATGGTTCTATTAGGTGGAGTGCAGGATATCTGCTCAGTCTCCTGAAAAGTACATATTTCTGCAAGATTTCATTACTGAACCAAATGGGATGAGACTGAATGGATCCATTCCAACTTGATACTTCTATCTGGCAGGATATAAAAGGTTACAGGTCCATCAGACACCTTGGACCAGTCTTAGCTAAAAGAGCACATCCTGCTCAGCTTAGAATATAATATTTCAGAAATAATTTCATTTTCCCATCATCACTCTCCTCTTCATAACACACACACACACACACACACACACAAAGAAAGAGGAGCGAGAGAGAGAGAGTAGAGAGGTACAGCAAGGGTATCGCTAGGGAGTGCAGATCACACCAGGTAACACTCCAGGGGGGGTGTATACCTGGTGGGGCAGTACACTTGGTGGGACTTGCACAGCTGCTGGGTAAGCCTACCTTTTTCATTTGCCCAGCAGCCATGTCAGACCTGAAATGGGTGCTGAGAGGCTGCAGAACCACCCACCATCAACAGCCACTGGTGGAGATGCGGTGCCTTCCACTCTGGGTCTGATGTAGCTGCTGGGTGAGTACTGTGCCAAACTTGGAATGGGCTATCTGGAGGCTGCAGAAGAAGGGACATGTGCATGCCCATTCCGGCTTCTCTGCTGCTGCAGCTCTCTTGGCTGTGGGAGCTAAGGCAATGGAGAAGTCTGAACAAGAAGCCTCACCATCCCTTCCAGGGCAGCATTCTTCTGTTGCCTCCTGGCAGGCCTTTCTGGGCACCAGCACTGGGTGACACCAACCCTAGTGATGTTTCTAAGGAAGGCTATGTGTGTGAGTTGTGTGCATGTGTGAATGCGTGTGTGTGTACACACACACACACACACACACAAATTATGTATGACACCTTCCCCAAGATCAAGATCAAAACAATGCAATTGCAGGATGACTGTGCTTAAGGTGTAACAAGTATGAATTTAACATTCTGGGCCAAAATATATTATGCTTGCAGATTCCTGGTTGCATTTGAACATATCCATACCTCAGCATAATTTGATTTTGAGGATAAGAGATACATGGTTTGGTTTATTAGATTATCATTTCCCCCTCTTAGCTACAATGATAAATAAATATATACATATGTAAATTTTTAAAAATAAATAAAGTTAATAACAATGTTTTGTCTGTCAATGCAATTTACCTGTTTACCTTCTCTCCTTATACCATTTGCAGTATCCATTCAGAGATGACCTAGTTGAGTACCAATTATAATAATCATTTAAGGAAATGGACAAAATTTGCAAACATTTATATTTGCACTAGCATGCAGATGCTTGACCACACAGCATCAACTCTAAGCAGACTTTATCAGATGCCATGCAGTAGCTAATTCAGTATTTGGCTTTAAAAGATGAAGTCATGCATGTACCTTATTTCAAGAATTTCACAGGTTTTAATCCAATAGATAACAGTACCATTATATTATTTGTACTATTGCTAATGGTGAGCATTTAGACCCCAAACCACTTTTTATGGGACAATGAATAACACAAAACATATCTGGTGCATTGTACTAATAGCATAAGACCCAACAAAGTGCTCTTTTGTTCTCTGTTGTCACAAAACATGCATCCATATAAGACATGCTCATTTATACACAGCTAAATCAGTTTGAACTATGAAACTGAGAACGAGTGTGATTAAACTACCCTGCTTTTCCACAAAAGCATTGCCTAACACGAACACTTTATTACCTACAAAGCAAACCATTGTTGAAGCTATTTTGGACTACCAGCCAGCTGCCCTCATATATTTTATGGTATATTGCTAAGAATCTTGTAAAAAATAAAAATAAAAGTACTTGCTACTTTTCATTTATTTATTATACAATTTGTTACATCTATATATTCTGACTTGCCTCCAGTGAACTAAAGGTACATCTCTGTTCTTCCACCTATTATACTCACAAAAAATGACCATGTGAGGTAGGTGAGGCTGAGAGCAGTGACTGTCCTAAGTTCACCCCATGAGTTTTATGGATCAGAGGGGAGTTGAGTCTGGATCTTCTAGCTCTCAGCCTCAAACTCCAAAAGCTATATACCACACTGAGGCTGTGTCCACACTGCTGGATTATTTCAGGAGCAGCCCAGAGTATTGTGGCGCCAAAGCTGCCCCAAATTCCCTGTTACTTGTTCCCTTTGGAGCGACACTAAGTGGCTGTCCACATGCATGTCCCACTGTGCCATCTGCTGCCACTGCTAGCGCAAGGCACTCCCTCGGAAGCCAAAAATGAGGCGTCAAATCATCTGGCTGGGCACCTTGTTCTGACCTCAGAAGGAGTGACTTGCTCCAGGGGCCATAGTAGGAAACACAGCAGGCTGTGCATGTGAACACCTGCCTATCATATCTGTGGAAGGCTCTGGGTTTTCTGGGAAGATCCAGAGCAAAAGGTGGGTGTTTAAAATCCATTTTAAGGGTGTTATAATGTGGGTTTGGTGCTGAACTGGATGTTCCCATTAGAATTGGGGATTGGGCCCTACATTGTCTGGATTGATTGCTGTGAAGATGGAGAGGAGAATGTGTTATTTGGGCAGTGCAGACATGGTCAGTTTCTCTTCTTTCCTCTTTTATTCCCTCCTCACTTAGATATTGGCTCTAAACCAGTAAAAACTCATATTTTCAAGAGCAGGAGAATTACAAAAACATTGTTCCTATGAAATTTGGATAAGATTGGGTGGAGAGTATAAGGATTTCCTTAGCGTTATGTCCCACTCAATATGGGGCCATGCTCTCTGTAGCTTTGCAGCCTTAGTTATGGAAATTTTAACCTTCCTTAAGCCCTAAGGTTTAGAGTGAAGGCATGGTGCAACATACTCCAAATAGCCTGAAGACCAATGCCTTGCAATGTAATGAATCTGCATTCAAACCATTCTTAGAAATGTCTGTCTTTTTCCACCTGAATCTGAACTGCTTTTTTTGTCCTGATTAGCTTTTTGGTGCTCACTATCCTGATTACATTGGATACTGTTTATTAGGGTACAATCAGATCCTTCGCCCTGCAGTCCTCTTGTTTCAGTCCTTGTTATTTCATCCTCTTGCTTTCCTCCTGCAACCTGACCCACTGTCTGATATGGCCATGCTCAAATGAAGCCACTGGATGGCATAGCAGGACTGGGATAGAGATGGAGATGCTGGTTGCCAGTGAGTAAGAACAAGTGGAACAGTCCTGCCTGCTAACACAGATGCTATCCTGCACTGGCAAAAACAGAGTGTCTAAATAAACACATCCTTCCACTCTTGTGAAAGAAATCTATTTTACACACTCTGAGTCATAATCTAGTGCAGCCTATAGTGCGTAATACACAAGGGAGAACCTCTTGCCTGCAATTAGTGGTGTTTGTTCCTTATCTGAAGGATAGAGAGCTGTGTGCTCCAGCAGCAGGAAGGAGGGAACATATAGTCCCCAATAAATAAATAGAAATAAGATTGTTTATAAATTAGGTTTTGATGGGCATTTCAGAGTTAAAACCGGGCCATAATGGATGCACACAGCCATTGGAGAAAGTTGTCTTACTCCTCTGACTGTAGGCAAAGGGATCTTGCAGCACCTTTGAGACTAATAGACTTTGCAGACTGCCAGAAATAGTGCAAATC
>CM034701.1:200864144-200875025 GCA_020142125.1 Phrynosoma platyrhinos
GCGATGGGGATGGCACCGCTTGAGACCCCCGTGTGATAAGGTCCTATGAGTAATTGCACCTAGGGAGCCTTGTTATTTGCTGCGTGTGTGCAGTTTATTTTATAACTTTTGTATGTTTAAAAAATGATGGGGTTTAATTGTATTGTTAGATTTGACCTGATTCTTTCTGCGAGTCATCCTGGATCCCACACTGGAAGAAAGGCAGCATATAAATTGAATAAATAAACAAATAGTCAAAGGGATCTCAGGCAGTGCAATTGGGAAACACCGCTCTCAGACTGAATCATTGGATGGAGACAGAACTGAACTAACTGGACTAATGCTCTGACTTAATGTAAGGCAGCTCCATATGTTCCTGTCTTGTGCCATAGACTTTTTGAATATTCTAAATAAATAAATAAAATTATACTTAACTGGTGGGCTTGCAATAAAAAGTTGATAGATAGAGTGCTTCACCTCAAAATACTCCATTCGATTGCTGCTTTCCTGCTGACCTAGTTTTTGATTCTCTCCTTCTCCCTGCCCTCCCCTGGAGTCAGCCAGCAATCCCATCACCACTGGGGATGCTGCGTTTTTCACTGGGCTTTGTTCTTGTTGGATTTTCTGCAGGGCTCTCTTGAATCTGATAATAACATCTTCCTGAGTGTGGCATTTGATGGTGCCATTTTGGATGAAGACAAGTTCTTAGAGAGTTGAGATTACTGTTATTATACAAAAGGGCCTCTGTTACATATAAAGGGACTCTTTAGCATGTCAGTGCTTCATAGTGTCCAGGAAATTTAACAGGACTCTAGTGTCAGTGTTATAGAGTGAAGTGTGGTGTTTTAAAACAGAAATGGGCAACATCAAGCCTTCCAGATGTTGTTGGACTGATTAGCTGGTTAGAGCAGCCTGAAGTTATAATTCAATGATATCTGGAAGGTCCCAGTTGCCCGCTCCTGTTCAGAAATATAGAATATCTCTTTGAACTGGAGATGAGAAGGGTCCAGAAAAATTCAGACGAAAAAAGGGTTTTTCCCATTTCCCCCCCCCGAAATGATTTCTTCTTCTGTTGTCTTATAAATATATTAACTATTTATTTGACTATTCTATTGACTATAATGTAATTTAGTTCCCTAAATAAGGAGTCTTACTTAGTATATTTAATATATCATTAACCATGATACAGTACCACCTCTTTAAAAGTTGTGGGATAAACCGGGGTACACACAAAATGTACTCAGGTTGTCACAGTCAACCCAGAGGCCATACTTTGCTAAATACAGTATAATATTAATACACAGATATTGTTGGAGTGTAAGGAGTTTATCACACGGGGAGCCCCATGCAGAAACGGGCTTTAAAGTAAAAAACCCCCGCAAAAGTGGAAGCTTTCAATGAACGGGATTTCTCCTGTTCTGCCATGTAAAAAGTGAAAGCGCTGTTTAAAGGAGGTTAATTCAAATGGAAATTACACAAACACTGCTTCTTTTTACTTTCGAGATCTTCCGAAAATAAAAAGAAGCAGTTTTTGTCTAATTTCCGTTCGGATTAACCTCCTTTTAACAGCGATGTCGTCTGAAAAAACACCCGCTTTTGCAGGTTTTTTCTAATTTAAAGCCCCATTTCCACACGGGATTTCCCCCGTGTGATGAACTCCTAAGATAGGTAAATGTATCGTATGAAATGAATCAATTTTAGACTGTCCATGAAACTATTTCAGAAGGCAGACTATATAGCAGCCTCTTTGGGAGGTTAGGAAATCCAAGCACACTACTAAACTCTTTAACTCAAAGCCAAAGGGTAAGAAGATATTCAGCATCAGAGGAAGCTCGATGAACATCCGGTCATTTGATGGGAATATTCAAAGGCTCTGAAATGTTTTCAGAATGGGTTCTTGTGCCAATCTAGCAATAGCAATAGTACTTTACATTTCTATACCGCTTCATAATGAACACTCTCTAAGTGTTTATAATGTGTTAGCCAACCAATTGCCCCCAACAAGCTGGGGACTCATTTTACCAACCTATGAAAGGATGGAAAGCTAAGTCAACCTGGAGCCCTCTGGGACTGAACTCACAATGGTGTGGCTGCAGTATCGGTGTTTTAACCACTGTGCCACCAGGGCTCCCTAATTTACAGTAAAACAGGAGTTTTATTCTTTAAAATGTGTGTGTTTTTTTTTAAAAAAATTCTAATTTTCTAAAAAGACAGATTGATTTGGGGGTTTTGCCTTTCTTTTGGAAGGCTAACAGATTTTTTTAAAAACCACAAATTTTAACAACTTAATGGCTATGATTGCAATGTTTTAAATTGAACATAATTTGCAGGGTTTCTTTATTAGAAAAAGGTTGCATATTGCTGTATCAGCTGCTTAGTTAATAACATACTTATTTGCTTATTTGAGGTTCTAGAACAACGTTAGGCTGGTAACTCACCTACAGGAAAACTGCAGAACCATGGCAAGATAGGAGATAATCAGTCCAACTAGATCAGTTCTTTTGTTTCTGGTGGCCTGCTGGGTCTCAAGCTAAGGTCTCTCTCTCAAGTCTTCAAATCTGAAATCCCTGAGACTGAAAGTGTAAACTGTAGGCTTGATTCAGTGGCAAATACCACCTAAGTAGCTCCTTCTGACCCTAATGGAAAAGCTTTCAGAATCTTGTGCATCCTATATAGAGTCCCAGTTGAACATCATACTTAAAAGTGTGCTTTCAGAAATGTATGTGACATCAGTGCCTGGCATTTTATTCATTTGAGATGGTTCTTGGACTTGGGAACTAAATTCTCGGCTTTAATCCTTGGAACTGCAACCATCTCTGGAGGTGACCTTGGCCTGGTGAAGCTGTACATATCTCAGTTGTGAGGGTTAAGAATACTTGGCTACCTCACTGGGGTATTGTGAGGATAAGGAGTCTCAAATGTGATAAAGAACAGGCCCATATAAGTAAGAAGACATATGAAGTAACATTGGAATGTAGAACGGGACTAGAAGGCTGGAACCAACCTGTATGGTTTCTAGTTTTAGGACCTAGAAGATCTAATGAAAGGTCACAGACATTTTGCCTTATTTTTATCTTATTTTACTAAGATTGCATAGTTAATTGGTCACCTATCTTTAGTAAAAACTGATTATTACATAAAGTTATATATGGCTGCTGCTTTCATTCAAACTCTCAGAAACTATGTGCTTTAGAACTGAGATATATTTAAGCATAGTTAGTGCTTGAATTAGCAAGCACCAACTTCAGAGCTTATTGAGTAGTCTTAAGAAAGTCACTCTCTCTCAGCCTCAAAGCCAACCTCAAACTCACCTGCAATATTACTGTAATAGTATTCACCTATCTTACAGGGCTATTATAAAGATGCCTGCTACAAGATATAGTATTTGACACTGCATACAGTGGTAAAGTCAAACTAGGTAACAATATTTTTTTAATGGTAGTTTTGTGGAGGGTGGGGATTTTTTTTACACACAGAGACCTATTCAGGTAAAATAGGAATATTTGTGTGTCTGTGTGTGTTTGTGTAACCTCATTAGGCTCTGGTGGCTGTTATAGTTGATCCATTTATGCTCCTGGAGTGACATTTGAAGTTAGAAATGTACATTTGGGTCTAAGAAGAGAGCCACAGAGAGCTGCTGTCATGGCTAAAATTATAGAATTCAATTTTTCAAATGATAAATATGCCATTAAGCATATTTATGTAAAGATAAATTAGCTAGAGCCATGAGAGTTGAAAACTCTATTTTCTCCTAATTAATTGGATACATGCAGCTATCAGACTAATGTAAATTACTTTAGCAGAAAATCCAGCTTGCATTCTTCTTTGTAACTCAACATTCATGAAGTATAAGATCTAATCTAATTGCTAAAGGGAAAAGAGGAGAAAAATTGCCACAGCTTACCCAACTGTAGTTCAGTGTCTTTTAAGTTCAATTTTTAGTCTTTTTTTCCCTCCTTATTATGAACCCACGCTCCTTATAAAAATCTAGCTATTCAGTGCCTCTATTGTATGAAGTTTAAATTTTAGGCAGAATCTTCCTTAGATTCTACTCTGGCACCAGCATGGGTTGATTTTTCACATCCTGATAATTCAGTCTAACAACTTTTTGATGAAGGTCAGTCTCCAGTTTCAAGATTAGTTGTGGATGACTGCAGTCTTAAACCCCTTTACAAGGGATCATGTCCTGCTGAACCCAGGGACACTTCCTGCCACATAAACTTGCATAGGATTGCAAATGTAAGCCACCCTCATCCAATTAAACTTGTTAGAATTCATTAGAGGGTCATCATGGTTCAAATGAGCTGCTACCAAAATTCTTGCTTGCCTTGCAAGATTCTCCACTCTTTGGCTCTCCATATTAGGTTGGATTTCTTAGGTAGAGTTTCCTAAATTGGTAGCTTGATCAATCAAAGTGCCAGGTAGGTGGGGAATGACACTCTACTTAAAGTCACTCAGGGAATCTATCCAGCTGGGTCTTTCCCTCTGTCCTCATTCCATAGGCAGAGGACTTCCTAGCACATTGCTCTACATGCAAAACGCTAGACAAAATACCAACTGTGCTGCATAAAGATTAAATTCAGCATGCAACAACTCCAAGGTACTGTGCATTGAAAAGGCAGTCAAACACACAAAAGGATTTTTGTTATGAGTTAGCTAGGTTCACATCATGAAAAACATGCACATTGTGAACAAGAAAGATGAACAGAGTAGGCACTGAAACATTTCACTGTGCTTCTAGTTACTGATCTCTTCTCAGCTAGCATCCAAATTTACTCTAATCTTAAAACTGAGAGAAAAAGAAGGGGATCACTATTTTATTTTCATAGACAAGAAGTAAGGTAATGTATTTGGAAAGAATGGATCTTCAGCTGCTTATAATTGTATATAATAAGTTCATGATGGAATTTACAAAATAATTAATCCTTATTAAAAAGAAAAAGAGGAGTTTGTTTTAATGTTATTATTCAATTAATTACACATTTGCAATGAATTTTCATTGTAAAATATTTGCTGTATCTCACAACATAGGTGCATGTATACACATGCACACACACACACACACTTGAGAGAACAGTATTTCAGGCCAGATTGAAACAGATTTAATACCAGATTTTAAAAAGATTAACACCACCTCTGGCTCTTAAATCATTACATGTCCAGACCAGCTACAGGAATAAAACATTGGCTGTGGTTTATAAAATAAATTTAAAAAGCAATCTAATTATTAAACATCTGGGATGGTGGGAATAATCCCACTTTTGTTTTCTAGTTCAGTTTCACTACAGTCACTCCACAAGCCATCAATAAATAAACCATTCAAAACCTTCTCTTCCAGATTAGAATGAGAGATTGTCCCTGTACTCTAGGCTTTTTAGTCTGCTAGCTAGCTAGAGAGAGAGAGAGAGAAGGGACTTTTCAGTGACCACACACAAGGTTCATCTCTTTACCTTAATGCTGGCGAGATCAATTGCTGGTTCCTTAGGCTTTGCTGGTTCTGGGGCTGGTGCTGGGGCAGGGGCTGGTGCTGCCGCTGGGGCAGCTTTCTTGGCGTCTTTCTTTGGTGCCATTTTCTCTCTTTTTTCTTTTTTAAAATTAAAAGGTGCCCCTAAAACTCCTACAAGAGATTCCTAGATGAGGAGCAGAGAGTGATCAGGATGATCTACAGCCCAATGCCTTGGAGGAAGACCCAGTGGTTTAAGCACCATAAGGGCATATATATATATATTTCACTTAGTGCCCTAATACAATCTTGACACTTGCAGCTGGATTGGACAGTTTGCTAGTCAAGGGGGATGTCATTCTGAGACAGTCTATAAATGGAATATAAGGTGGTTAGAGCTTCGTCAGATTCAAGAGGACTTGAGTGTCCCCCTCCTTTCTTTAAAAGCCTCCCATGCATTTTTGTAATAGATTAAAAAACAAGAGAGGGGAGGAAATATGACAAAGCCAGTTTAGAGTCTCTTCTTGCCATTCAAATCCACGGTTGACTAACACCTTTTTCTTGACAGAATTACAGTTCTGCATAAGTTATAACTCTTGTTTTCCATGTCTGTGGTGTCATTATAGGAGGGGATTGAGTTTCCAGATGGAATTTGGACTTTAAGGGTTGGGAAATGAGCCCGACTTTCCATCCATGCCCCCTCCTGGCCCTTTCCTCCACACCATGTGTTCCCCCTCTCTCCTTTACTCCTCCTCTATTTCCTCCCTTTGCAAGAAGAAAGTGTTGATCCAGCAGAGTTGCAGGGGAGTGTTTAAAAATAAAAGGAGACGTATATGGAAAGTCCATCCAGCTTTCATTTACAGTGTCTTTCTCTCTCCTTCTCCAGTCTGAGTCTTCCATCTGTTCTTATTCATCCCTTAATAAGCGTACAGTCTTCAGTAAAGCTGTATGTAAAAGCCAAAAGCTCTTCCCCTAATCCAATTTCACGTATTGTTGGTTGACATAACCAAGCTCAATTTATAAAGTAGACAGACAGACCACCTAATAAATTTTCCCCAGGGAAAACTGGAGATGTTCCCCTCTTCTCTATAAAACAAATGAGCTCTCAATCAAGGGCAGGATTTGTGTTTATTGTCTCTAATTTAATTGCTTGGCTCCTGTGTCATATTTATCTGTCTTCACTTCCAGGCTCACAGAGAGACCTTTTCCCTCTTGTCATGCCCTCTCATTCCTTTCCAAAGCAGACAAGTCTTTAAGCTTTGATAAATCCCTTCTCTATTTCAGAAGGGAAAGAGTTCTCACTGCTAATGAAGCCCATGTTAATAAATAATAATAATAATAATAATAATAATAATAATAATAATAATTTTTTATTTATATACCACCCTGTGGCAAGCCAATCCAGGTGGTGTACAACAATAAAATAGATACAGCTTAAAACAGTATAATTCCCTCTTCCCACTCTTAAAAAGTTATTATTTTGTACTACCAGACTGGGAAAATATCTGAACACTTTAGCAACACAGATTGTTGGTGTATTCTGTTCAATGTCCAGAATATTATTTAGACAGACTTTAGAGTCCTGAAGTTGAGTTTAATAAATGCAAAACCACCAATAAAGTTATTATTTGCAGTCTTAGGACGTTATCACATGGGGAGTTGTGGGGAGAAAGTGGAAATAAACTGGACAGGCAGAAGACTTTAATTTACGGGATTTGTCCCGTTCCACCTCGTCTTATAACTAAATTCAAATTTAAAGGGGGTTAATTCGAACAAAAACCTGATCTTTTCAAATCCTCAAAAATCCCGAAAATGAAAAGATCAGGTTTGCGTTCGAATTAACCCCCTTTTAAATTCGAATTTAGTTATCAGACGAGGCGGAACGGGACAAATCCCGTAAATTAAAGACTTCCACTAGTGCCCGTTTATTTCCACTTTCTCCCCACAACTCCCCGTGTGATAACGTCCTTAGAGGCTGCAGGTCTGAGTGATTCTAGAAATTACCTAAAGTTCATATTAATATTGAAATAGCTTCCATTTGGATAACCAGGCCATCATCAGTAGTCAACTATCATCCCAGGATATTTTCTTGACCCCCTCTGAGTTGTCTGCCCAAGAAGGATTTGCCACAAATCAAGTTTAAACGTACAACAAAATGATTATGTATATGGATGCCAGGTGATTTTAAAACAGAAGCAAGGATTTATTTAACTAATATCTGTTGTTATGTGTCTTCATGTGAACTGCAACTTAAAGTGATCCTATCCTATCCTAAGTGATCCTTGGCAAGATTTATTCAGGGTTGGTTTACCATTACTTTCCTCTCAGGCTGAGAGTGTGTGACTTGCCCAAGATCATCCAGTAGGTTTCCATAGCTGAACTGGGGCTTGGACCTTCATCTCCCACGGTCCTAGTTCAAGGCTCAACCACTATACCATGCTGGCTCTCAAGGATTAACTAACATAAGAAATAATGTTTTTAAAAAGTTGACACAATGTTTGCAGTGTTAAAGTAACATCAAGAATCATAAGCATCAAGAACCACAGAGGCAGAGACTAACCGTAAAAACTGTGTCTATTCAAATAAAAGTACCAATGAGTTCAATGGAATGTCCTCACAAGTAGGTATATATTGAATTGTAGCCTAAATGAGGTAGCACTTCTCCTAGTGCTTCTCCCTACTCAAGGAAACAATGCAGTGCTGAGCAGTCTGTGGCCTTCTTGTTCCTGAATCCAACATGATGTTGACCCTACAGCACTAGTATGACATAAATTTCCTTCCCTTCCCTATCCCACAAAGCTCTCTGCAGCTCCAGAAGGATTTGTAGCCCTCTGGAGCTGGCTTTGGAAATGCATGGAGGCAACAGTGGGGCCAGAGGATCACCCTTCCCATTTCCGTTGAATTATGATCTGCGGTGGCTGTTGGCATCTATGTCATTACATCTGCTCTGGGTTTCAAGTGCTCAGCCCCCAAATAGGCTCAGACAGTTCCTTTTAAGCTTTGAACTAAAGCCCAGAATGGATTTGCTACATCACTAATTACATCTATCTTACACAATGTGCTGGATATCACTAATTGTTGTGCTGGTGTGTGTGTGTGTTTTAATGATATTGTATATGTTTTAACCTGGTTTTATGTTTTTTCTGATTAGTTGTGTTTTAATTTTTGTATCTTATGATTTTTTAACATTTTTGAAAATTGTTGTAAACTACTTTGAGTCCCAATCTAGGACTCAAGATATAGAAATTAATAATAATAATAATAATAATAATATAATTTGTTCCAGTAGTGGCTGTTTGGCATTGGATATTACTCAAGATGTTGATTTCCATCATTTCACATCACTGGCCAGGTTGCTAGGTTGGAGTCAAGCAACACCTAGAGGTCCATGGGCTCTCCCACCCTGATGTAAAATGATCAAATAAGACTATTAACTGGATGACAATAGTTAGAGCTTGCCTCTAGTCTTAGGGTCTCTACAGCTGGGAAAAGTGCTGTCAGGATTGCAAGCTATATGTTTGACTATTCAGTTAACATGCTATGCTTCTCCAAGGATGCTCCAACCATCCTTGTGCAATACATGGCACAATGTCTTCCTATAATGCTGTCACCTCTAATATTGTCTTACATTGCACAAAAGCATGTTATGTACCCTCAGAAGGGTGGCACATACAGATATACTCTTTTGGATTATACTTAATATAGTACACTCAGCATAGTCAAAGACAGCAGGAAAATAGGAAGGCTGTATTACAGGTGAATAGATTCATTCAAGGAAGCCATGACCCTGACTTTGCAAGACCTGAGCTTTCAATGAGCAGGGCTTTTGGAGGTCTCTCATTCATAGGGTTGCTACAAGTCAACGTTGACCTGATGTCAAAGAGCAACAGTATCAACAAAGTATGTGTCCACAGTCTTATTAAATCAGAGGAATTAGATCTAGTAGATGTACCAATAAGATTTATATGATTTATTTAATTTGCACAATCTGTTTGCTTTCTACATGTTACAAAACTCTAGCTGTGGCTGCCATCCTGCTAGTGACATACTTAAGTCAAAGATAAAATGGAAGGTTATACTTGTGTGTGTTCTGTTTTGGTTGGGGTAGATGTGGGAATTCAGCACGTTTATCCACCATGATTCCCTTCTTGAGCCACCTACTTGGGCACCCCTCTTCACAACCATTTGGTGGGCAGGGAGGACAGGGGGAAGATGAGGGGCAGCCAGGCACAACCTGCCTCCATTCCTGCTTCTGGCTGCAGAAAGGAACAGGTACCCCCTGAACCTTTCAAGATCTTCTGGGGATGACATCTTCCTGCTGCCATCTTCAGGCATGGAGCCAGGTGAAGGAACGGCTATGGGGAGAGGCACCCAGTCTTACAATAGATTGAGGGCACAGGAAGAGGAAGGACATATAACTATGCCTGCTGCTGATTTATGCTCTGCCAGGATGATGCAGAATTTGGGACTTTATTTTGCAGAAGACCAATACACTTCATAGTAACTAAAGATGTTCAAGTTATAGCAGCAATGTAATTAGATTATCACATATGCAGGGAGAGAAAGAGGGTGAGCTTGGCTTTAGTTGTTAGAGAATATTTGCTTAATGAGGAAAGCCACAATGGGCCATACCATCTAATCTGAGAAAGCAATTTCATACACACAGAAAGTATCAAGTGCTAATTACAGCAACCTTTGTAACTGGTCAAATCCAAGTGGCAGCAGTAGCTCAAAACTGGGCCTTTATTAATGTCAGCTGAAAGTCCCAAGATAGTGCCTTAGCTTGGGTTTCACAAGAAGTGACCAAGCTGGCTGTTAAAAAAACAAGAGGGAGAGATGCTGCCTCAAAGGGGCATAGTAGAAGCCTATCTGAGGTATGTAACAATCTTAAGATGGTGACTCAGACATGCAACATGACCCTGTGCAAATTTACTCAGACATGAGTCCCACTGGGTTCCGGGGTTTCCAAAGCAAACCCAACAGCATCACTACCATATTAAATAGCTATTTAACAAGACTTTATTGTTCTTATTTGTCAGTCCCTGAGCATGATGTATCACTTTCCTTTTTTCTTTTCCTTGTGCTTTTCCAAATACATTTTTAGCACTATTTCATATTGTTATTTTAAAATGCATTTGTCTGGAATATCATATTAAAATCTTCCCTGTGATGGCACAGATTTTAAACTGTCCATTGTATTCAAAAGCTATTTCACAAGGTTCTGTCAAAAATTTTGTATGGTCTGGGCTTCTTATTAGTTCTTTTTATAGGATTGGGCTGGAGTGAGGTGATTCTTTTATGTAGATCGTAGACCTTCCCAACAGCTGGATAGCATGGGTCCTCTTAAACTGGGCTCAGCCAATCAAGAAGCAGCATATAATAACTCTACAGTCAGCCCTTATATCTACAGATTTTTTTTATCCATGGGTTCAAGTATCCACAGCTTGAAATATATATAT
>CM034701.1:200875125-200894659 GCA_020142125.1 Phrynosoma platyrhinos
TCTCTTCCATTGCAGTGTGTCTGGACGCTGCAGCGGAAGGACGTCATCAGAGCGCCCGTCGTGTGGAGCAATGGGTGCTCCAATTACGTGTTCGGGAAGGGGTTGGGGTGCCCAGCGTGAGGCTGCCCCTCCCCTTCCTTACTTCCAAGATACTTCCAAGGGCCTAAGACTCCTAGATCCCTTTCACATTTACTGCTATCAAGTCAGGTGTCACCATTCCTATATCTGTATATTTCATATTTACTGTCCAAGTGTAGTATTCTACATTTCTCCCTGTTGAAATTCATTTTATTAGTTTTGACCCAGCTTTCTAATCTGCTGGGGTCTTTTTGAATTCTGATCCTTTCCTTTGGGATATTAGTCACCCCTCCCAATTTAGTGTCATCTGCAATTTTGATAAGCAGGCCCTCCATTCTTTCATCCAAGTCAGTGATAAAGATGTTGACTAGCACCGGGCCCAGGACAGAACCCTGTGGCACCCTACTGGTCACTTCTCTCCAGGATGGGGAGGGGCCACTGTTGAGTATCTTTTGGATTAGGCCAGTCAACCAATTGCAAGCCCACCTAACAGTCTCATTGTCTAGCCCACAGTTTACTAGCTTTGGACAAGTCACACCCTCTCAGCCTCAGAACAATGCAAGGACAAACCCTTTCTGAACAAATTCTGCCACGAAAACTCTGTGATAGCTTCACTTTAAGATTGACATAAGTCAGAAATGACATAAAGGCACAGAACAACAACAATTGGTAGGAAAGTCTTTGGGACTTGGGAAAATGCAGCATTTAAAACTTGCTTAGAAAATACTGGATGCTCAAGTCCTTCAGTCTTGGCCACTATGTTCCACATCTTTCATCCACCTGTTCTCACATACTTTCTGTGGCTTTGGTGCCAAGTGGGAAGAAAACAAAACAAAGGCTTAAACTGTTTTTCATTCATCACAACTCTTCCATCCCTGTAACTCTCTTTCTGAAACTCTGCCAGTTTTTTGTCTTGAAAAAAGAGGCAGCAACACCAGCAACACCACAAACATGGATGTGTACACAGAGCTTCAAACCCAGCCTTTTAAGAGCCAAGCACTTTCTCCTACTTTGGTATTTATTCTTTAAACTCAGGTTCTGTTCTTCTCAATTTATATTTTTTTTGGATATACAGTACTTATGAATAAACAAATGGAGTGAAATTCTCGCTGTGCATGAATGTGACTAAGGAAAGGGAGATATTAGAAGTACAAAGCATGGGTGGGGGCAAGCAAAGAAGTAACGTGTGGATAAGGTCAAGAGAGAAGTTACTTTTATGGAATATGACTTCCAGAATCCTGCTGCTAACATATAATTCTGGAAGGTTTCATGGCATTGCATTCCCCAAAAGTTACCTTTTCGAAAGCTTTGGGCTAAGTGTCTATTTTCTTCTTGCTGTTGTAGCTCTATATCCAGTTCTGCTTCAGGAAGACTGGAGTTGCCAATGCCTTCCTTGGTACTACAGCAGAGGTGGAGTATGCCAAGGTTTACATTATATTTTTTATATTTGGGAGCTAAATATTTGCATCTGGCCATGGCCATTGACTGATTTGCTGATAAGTGACATTGCTTAGAGGAGAAAATTCTTCTGATAGCCCCAATAGGAAGACAAGGGCATTACTTCTTATTCAGGAGCAATCTCAAGTGCTACCGGACAAGCAGCAAAACCACCTTTTCCTTCCCAAGTAAGAGATGCTTTAAATGCCACCTCACCCAGAAGTCACCCATGTGGGAGTAGTACCCATTTTGTGACAGGAGTAAGAGTTCATTGCTCTAACCTATAGAAAGCAGAAGATTGTGTGTGTGTATGTGTGATGGGGGAGTCTGACCAGAGAATTGGCCCCCATCTAGAGGAGCATACGCTGATGTTATGGGTCAGGCCCTTCCTGTCAGCTTTCTCCCCTACATGGCCAAGCAATTTGAACATTATGTGCAGCTATACAGTGAATCTTGGTATCCATTGGAGTTTGGTTCTGGGATCCTCCATGGATACCAAAATCCATGGATCCTCAAGTCCCATTAAATACAGTGGCATCGTAAAATGGTATCCCTTATATACAATAGCAAAGTCAAGGTTTGCTTATTGAAATTTATATTTTTTAAAAAATATTTTCAAGTTGTGGATGGTTGAATCAATGGGTAAGAAGTTCATGGATATGGACGGATGACTGTATAAACCAGGGGTAGGCAACCTTTCCCCTTTAAGGGCCAAGGGACTTCAACTCCCAGAATCCCAGGATGTCCCAGAGTCCCAACATGGGACTATTGGCCAACATGGCTAAGGCTTCTGGGAGCTGAAGTCTCTCGGCCCTTAAAGGGGAAAGGTTGCCTACCCCTGGTATAAACCCACTGGGTGAACTTGGCCAAGTCACACTCATACTGAGATCTCATTATTATTAGCAAATTACTGGGAATCAGTGCAGTGTAGTGGTTTATGTATTGGACTAGGATTCTGGGACACCTGGAATCAAATCCCCATTCAGCTGCAGAAGCCCTCTGAGTTACTTTGGGGAAGTGACATTCTCTCAGCCTTAGAGGAAGTCAATGACAAACCTCTCCTAAATATATCTTTGCAAGAAAACTTTCAGAGGATCGTCATTAGTCAGAGCTGACATGAGGGCACATAACAATAAATAATGACAAAAGATGGCAAACCAAAGAGTTTCCCTTCCCACTATGCCCTCTCCTCAGCCTACAGGGGAAAGGGCCTGACTGAGGTAGTATTTTAGGAAGCTATCTGGGCCAGATTCTGATTCTTCATGTAAACAAGTGGTTCTCAGGTTGGCAGATTCTGGGAGCTGTGATCTTCCAAGCTTTACCCCAGCTCTAATGATTGCTAAGTGACCTTTCCCTCAGCAAAAAGCATAGATTTGGAGAAACCTTGGTTTAGAGGTGCTCTGCAATTCTCAAAATCTCTGAAACAAATGTAATGCCATTAAGGAATTCACACTAAATTGTTAAGTATGGAAAACTTAAGACAAACAGCTGCAAATTTAGATGCTGTCAAGTGTGATGGCCTGTAACAGAAGTCTTGAGTGGTATTTGGGAAGCTGGTGTTCACTTCACTTTTGGCTGGGAAAAGATGGGGGTGCCTGTTTTGTACTGACACCGTCAATTTGTACTTGACCCAAGAGATCAGAGCAGATGCTTATTTGTATCTAGGTGCTTTTGCCAGACAGTTCCTGCATTTGGTGTACGATCCCTGATGTCAGACTTGCAGTCTCTGTTTCTTTCTCATTCCTGGCAAGGTGGTGACCTGACAGCTCAAGATGTAAATGGAAAGTAATGGAAATAGCTGAGAAGCCAACATCTCCATAGCAGAAACAGACACACATAGCCAAGCCCTCCTCACATGCAAACAACTAGCTACCAACTGCTGCACCCAAACCACCACCTTGCACACACTCGGCACCCCACCAACCCTTGGACAACTGTCTGGACAACTCTCCTCAGCCACATAGTTCTTTGGAGACCCCCCCCCAACACACATGCACACACACAGAGTTTTCCCCTAGATCCCCACCGCCCTCTCCTGGCCATATAAGGCACAGAGACAGACTGTTCCTTCCCACCACCCTGCTGTCTTTCCCAAACTTGTCAGGATGTTCTGTGCAGGTACGAAATATAGCAATTTAAAGAAGCATTTAAAGAATGGGGAAAACGGATGCTTTAAACCTAAGAGTCAATGATTATTGGCTGGTTTGGAAGCTGGGGTTTGGGATGAGCCAGACAGTGCCCTGTCAGCCAACCAACAGGGCATTTCCCTGTGATTAAAGTACAGTATTTTCTGGCATATAAGAGTACTTTTAAACCCAGGAAAATCTTCTCCAAAGTCAGGGGTCGTCTTATACACTGGGTGGCAGAGGAGGAGGAAAAAGGGGTGGTGCGGCAGGAGGCAGGAGGAGGAGGTAGAGAGGAAGTCCAGGTCGGAGGAGGAGGAGGGGGGGAGGAAGGGGTGGCGTCAGGCAGGAGGAGGAAGCAGTGGCGGATAAGAGGTGAACCCCTATCCTGGGGTTTTCTTGGCAAGACAGGTTCAGAGGAGATTTGCCATTGCCTTCCCCTGAGGCTGAGAGTGTGTGACTTGTCCAAGTTCATCCAGTGGGTTTCATGGCAGAGTGGGGAATCAAACCCAGGTCTCCTGAGTGGTAGTTGAACACTCAAACCACTACACCATGCTGGCTCCAAGTCCCATGTACTACCTATGAAACAATTGCAGACTTTTTTGTTGTTCTTGTGTGTCTTCAAGTCCTTTCCGACTTATGGAAACCCTAAGGCAATCTTATCATGGGATTTTCTTGGCAAGTTTCTTCAAATGGGGGTTGCCATTACCATCCCCTGAGGTTGAGAGTGTGTGACATGCCCAGGGTCACTTACTTGGCCACAAATTGTACATACCCCAGAATGCATCACCTAGTATATTGGCAGTCCTTTCCCCCCAACACTTTCTCATTTTCTCCCGTTTCTCTTATACGGCGAGTATATTTCTCTTATATGGCGAGTATATCCCAAACTCCATATTTTAATTGGAAAAGTTGGGGGTCATCTTATATGCCCAGTCGTCTTATGCACCAGAAAATACAGGTACATACTTCCATAATGTCTAGAAACTGTTCTGAACATGGTATGTCTCTCATTTAAAACAGGAGATGTTCAAACTGATGAAACAGCTTGACAACAGGGTTAAGCAGAGGAGAGACAGATAGTCTAATGAAAATATCTGAGTGATCTGCTGTAGATCAGCAAAGAATGTTGTTGTTGTTTTTTAAAAAAATACAATTATTTAATAACCAACAGTGGCAAGACTGCAGTCATGGACCCCTACTTTCTTGGTCCACAGGTCAGTTGTGTTCCTCTGAGGCTCAACATTTTACATCTGTAAAATGGAGCTCTAAAGCTTAAAAGGCTCATGGAAAACAATGCAAAATCCCTGCCGGAAGTGGTCTTGTGCTAATCACTTATCCCTCAACTGCCCTTCCCTGTGCAGTCTGAGTACAAACTTGATGCCACTCAACAAGTCTTTGCGCAGCTTTGCTGGTTAGCTTTACTGTTTGGCATTAGGATTCCTCAATGGTAATAACTTTACTATAAGTATATTCTTGCTTACACAGGTCATCCCAGTGTATGCCTCATGGCACACAGAGGGCAACTGGCTCAGCTTTCCGGGCTGCTAGTTTGCACCAGGCTCTTCCAGAACTTCCAGCCAGTTTTATACTTGGCTTGCAGCTGTTATAATTCAGGATCCTAGTAAATGACACTGTAGCTCCTAGATGTCTGCCTATCCCGTTTTACAAAGGTTGTGTAGTTCCAGCAGTCATTCTCTGCCTGAGATTGCAATCCTATTTACAGTTAATGGTACACTGGAACCTACTTCTTAGTGGACACACAGAGATTAGAGCTGAGAGTTGTCTGCCTACATCAAAAAGAGGACTTGCACAACCAACTTGTTGTTTTTATGTTTTCCAGTCCTTTCATTTATATTGATTCTTTCCTGGAGTTTCCTTGTCAAGATTTATCTAGAGGTTGGAAATTGACTTCCTCTTGAGAAGATGACTTGCCCAGGGTCACCCAATGGGTTTCTATGCCTCAGCAGGGATTTGAACCTTGGTCTCCCAGAGTCCTGCTTCAATGCTCAAAACCACTACACCATGCATGACAAGCTATGTACAGCTGCTGAAATCATCCACTACAAAATGTTCAGGAGCCCTTTCCTCTTTTTCATTTGCCTACCTTGGCTATAAAAGTGTTTCCCCATGTAGCATTTTACCACATCATTGTTGAGATTATCACTGAAAATCCTGTGACAGTTATAGAGCCGTGCAGTTCTCACATAGCTTTAATGTGGAGTTAAATCATAGTTACTACAATCTGTGGTAGCAAGTATCCTCAGAATGTGCCAGAAGACGACAATAAAGGCAGATGTTTTGAGCCATGAAAGCATCTTTTGCGGACTTCTTGATCAGAAATAGTTAGCTATTCAGTTTATTTATATCCTCTCTTTCTCCCATAACTGAGGCTCAAGATGGCTCAGAACAAGGCTAAACAAACAAACAAACAAACAAACAAACACCCACAGATACAAAGGAAAACACAAAAAGGTGTAATATGTAAAACTGAATTAAACAAATAAAAATATCAAAAAGAAAATGTACAAATTGATAAACAAACTGTATAGTTGTTGTTGTGTGCATTCAAGTTTGTTCAAAGGAGGCCTGCCTTTGCCTTCCTCTGAGTGTGCCAACATATTAAATGACCATTTCTCAGTAGAGGTAGAGTCACCCAGTGTAGTAACTCATGGTATCACCTCTCCGCTGCATGGTCCTCCTCCCATACCACCATACAGAATTCTTAGTAATGTTTTAGCACTAAAGTTACTCGTAAAGCATTATTCCCGTAAAGTAAAATTATAACTTTAAATTACAACATGCACAGCTTAAGCGTGGTTAGATTGACATTGTTTCATGTGGTTAAAGTGAAATTTTAGTGAGGTATGATATTTTTAAAGAAATTTTAAAAATCATTTAAAAATTCTTACAAATTACATTTAAATTTTCTAAAAAAAAAAAAAAAAACTCAATTCTGAGGCTTCTTCTTTTTCCTCCCACTGTGCCTCACCCCACTCACCTCATCTCTCCCACTGAGCTCCAGCATTTTAAAGGCATGCAGGAGAATGCCATAGCTTGTTTCAGTCAAAAGGCAGATGTTTGGGAAGCAGTGGAGTCACATGCACCCTTACAGTGTCTGGTGCGGCCCACATTCCCTGCATCATCTTAGTGACACCCCTGTAACCAGTTATTTGGCAAAAGCCTGCTTGAATTAAAAGGGCTTGCTATGTCAACTCTTATTACTCTCTTCATATTCATCTGATGCCAACTAAGAGGAAAAAGAGTTGTAGTCAGCTAATATTTACAATTGATTATACCATCTGAACAATATAGAAATCACGAAAGGAGTAAAATCATATAGAGCTGCTTAAGAATAGTGATGGCTTGGTGTCAAATAAAAATTCTAAGAGCAAGGGTTACCAACATTTCCCCAACCTGTGCTCATCTACCTTTAAGAGCAGTCTCCCTCACAGACATTTGTGGTCAAGAGAAACTTCATCTTCCTGCAGTAAAATTAATCAACTGCTGGTTTCCACATACCAGATTACCCATTTTCTTTGCAGTTTTGTTTGGATTTTTATAACTGTTTTCAATGTAGTTACAATGTTTTCCATGCAATAGCCTATCTGGTTGCTTTAAAATTCTGTGGTTGTCACTCTGAGAAAAGCCTTTGAGATTAGCTTCACTGTCCTGTGGATCAATCTGATATAGAACAGAAGAATAGTTATGGATGATATTCTTTACCACTTAACTCACATATGGACCTAAATCCAATGACACAATAATACCAGTACTCTTGGGTGTAGCTACCAGAGGTATGTGGAGTGAGGGCATTGCCTTCCAAATAAGAATTTGGAATTCTCCACCTCCCTTTGAAATTTTCCTTTAGTCCCCATATTTCTAGCATTGCAAGTGACTTAAAACTTCACTTGAACATTAGACCAGTAGCATATTTCGTATATTTGACCCTGGTGCCGATCATTTTAAACATCTTCCTCCTCCTCCTCTCTACAATAAAACTTTCTTAGCAATAATCATGGAAATGAATAATAATAATAATAATAATAATAATTCCAGACAGTGAAAATTCTCTTTGATTGAGAGTTATATAATTTATATATACAAATTATATATACAATCTTGCTAGTAAAAACAAACAAAATGTAACCTTGCCTTTGCGCTTTCTCCCTTGCCTTTCTTCAGCAGTTCTTTCAAGCCTTTGTTTTTTTGTTTTTCTGGTAGTATGGTGTCATTTGCATATCTTGATGTTCTTTCCTTTAACTTTCATGTTTCCTTCCCCCAGGTCTAATCTATATGGTATATTTAGCATATAAATTAGATAGGGTGACAAAATGCAGCCTTGCCTGACACCTTTGCCAATGTTTCTTTATGTCCTAAGTTTACAGTGGCTTCTTGTCCTGAGCATAAGCTATGCACCAGGACAATAAAAAATGTGGCCTACCCATTTCTTTAAGAGTGATTCATAGTTTTTCATGAGCTACAATGAAAGGCTTTGCAATAATCTATTAAGGCTGATTTTCTTCTGAAATTCTTTGATGCGCTTCATTATCAAATGCATATTTGCAATATGATCCCTAGTGCCTCTTTCTTTTCTGAACCTAGTTTCAACATCTGGCATTTCTCACTCCATATATGGTTAAAATCTCTTTCTTGCATTGGAAATTTCCTTGCATTGGAGATTAATGCAGTAGACTGGCAGTTTCTCCAATCTCTGCCATCCCCATTCTTGTGGACTGGAATGTGTAAAAGTGTTCCCTGTGTGTGGGCTATTGCTTTGCTTTCCATATTTGTTGGAAGATTTTAATTGAAACTTGAATGGATTCTGCTTATGTTGCTTGAAACAGCTCTACTGGCATGCCAGCTGTTCCTAGTGATTTTTTATTCCCAAGTGCTCTGAGTGCAGCTTCTAATTCACTTATCAAAATTGTGGTTTCATATTCAAATGGTTCTTCCTTGAACAAATCTGTCATCCTTTCTTCTCTTTTAATAGTTAGTTAGGTATTGTTTCCATTGTCTTTTTTATTTCATCTTGATCATGTAGTTTGTTTACCTTATGGACATATAGCATCCCCACTCTTGGTTTAAATTTCCCTTTGATTTTGTGGATGTTGTGGGAAACATCTCTTGTTTTACCTTTTATTGTTGTTGCCATCTTCTATTTCTCTGCATTGATTATCATAGTAGTTCTTTTTGTCCCTGTGCACAAGTTGCAGATCTGTTCTGATCAAACACTGATCAGAACAGAGAGCAATCAAGAAATTAAATGACTAGGAATAGATAGGGCAGGCATGAAAGAACTAGATAAGATCCTAAAGTGTAAAGATATACAACTGAGCACTATAGTTAGAATCATCTAAGCCATTATGTTCCCCATCACTGTGTATGAATGCAAAAGCTGGACAGTGAAGAAAGTGGATAAGAAGAAAATCAACTCATTTGAGATGTGGTGGTGAAGAGTGCTAAAGATACTGTGGGCAGCAAAATGGATAAACAAATAGGTCCTTGAACAGATCAAGTCTGAACTCTCCCTGGAAGCCAAGATGACGAACCTGAAGCTGTCATACTTTGGTCACATCATGAGAAGGCATGACTCACTAGAAAAGAATATAATGCTAGGGAAGGTAGAAGGCAATAGAAAGAGAGGAAGACCACATGCCAAATGAATAGACTCAAATCAGGGAGGCCATGGGCCTGAATTTACAGAACCTAAGCAGAGGATGATGATAGTGGGTCTTGAAAATGTCTCTTCCATAGGGTCGCCATGAGTTAGGGCAAACTTAAGGGCACTTAACAGCAACAAGTTGCTAAACAGTTGCATTCAGGATTCTGATCCTATTTGTGTCACAATTTACTTTTGCTTATTCTCCACCCTTAACTGTTTGAAGAGTTTCGTCTGTTACTCAATTAGACCTTTCTTTCTTTTTGGCTGCAGATAGTATATTTTTGCATTCTGCCTTCATAATGTCCCTGATTTCAGTCCAGAGTTCTTCAGGTCCCTAGTCAATTAGGCTTAATAGTGCAAATCTATTGCTTACAGTAAATTCTACAAGGATGCTCAGGTTGCATTTTTGGCATGATGGTTGATTTAGTGATTTTCTTTAGCTTTACTTTTTTTTTTTTTTGTATTAGTGGCTCATGGTCTGTGCCACAAGTGCTCCTGGTCTTGTTTTTGTACAGAGAATGTAGCTTCTCCACTTTCTGCATCCAATTAAGTAGTCTATTTCATTTCTATATTGACCATGATATTCATGTATACAGTTGTTTCTTTGGTTGCCTAGAGAATGGATTTGCAGGAGAAAAAAAAGCACAAAACTGTTGGCCTCACAAAATTAAATCAGTTGCTCTCCTGCCTCTTTTTCTTGATCCTGGGCCAAATTCTCCAACAAACTTTGGTTCTGCTCTGTTTCCTACTTTTGCATTCTAATTGCTACATTTATCAACATGTCTTGTTTGGATGTTTGATCAATTTCCCCCTGGATTCCAGTACAGAATCTTTCAGTTTCTCCTCCTTTTGCCTCAGGTGGGGCATAATCTTAGATTATAGTTATATAGTTTGTTGTTGTTATCTGCCCTCAAGTCGATCTCATGGAGACCCTATGGATGAGACATCTCCAAGACCTTCTGTCCTCCACTGCTCTGCTTAATTCTTGCGACCCCTTAATACCCATGATTTCCTTAATAGAGCCCATCCATTTAGCATGTGGCCTTCCTCTCTTCCTCCCTCCCTCCACCTTTCCCAGCATTATTGTCCTTTCCAATGAGTCTTCCCTCTCATGATGTGTCCAAAGTACAACAGTCTCAGTTTGGTCATCCTGAATTCCAGGGAGGTTTCTGACTTGATCTACTCTAGGACCCACTTGTTTGTCCTTTTGGCTGTCCGTGGGATCCTCAGCATTCTTCTCCAGCACCACATCTCGAATACATTGATTTTCTTCCTATCATCTTTCTTGACTGTCCAGCTCTCACATCCATTCATGGTAATAGGGAATACAATGGCTTGTATGATTCTAACTTTTGTGCTGACTTGTATATCTTTGCATTTTAGAATCTCTTCTAGTTCTTTCATAGCCACCCTCCCCATTCTTAGTCTTCTCCTGACTTCCTGACTGCAGTCCCCATTTCTATCAGTGTTTGATCCCAGGCATGAGAATTCTTTTACTATTTCTATTTCTTCATTGTCTAAATTAAACTTATGAAGGTCCTCAGTGGTCATTATTTTTGTTTTCTTTATGTTCAACATTAAGCCTGCCTTTGCACTTTCTTCTTTGATCTTCCTTAGTACCGTAGGTGTTCCAAGTCTATGAGGTTTTCTGCTAGTATTATGGTATCATCTTCATATCTTAGATGGTTGATATTCCTTCTTCTTATTTTCATTCCTCCTTTTCAGGTGTCCAAGCCTGTTTTTCATATAATATGTTCTGCCTAAAAGTTGAACAGATGGGGTAAAAGAATGCAGCTTTGTCTGACCCCTTTGCCAATTGTGAGCCATTCTGTTTCTCCATGTTCTGTTCTGATGGTAGCCTCTTGTCCCAAGTACAGATTCCTCATCAGGACTATCAGATGTGTTGGCACTCCCATGCCTTTAAGGGTGTTCCAAAGCCTTTCATAGTCTATGCAGTCTATAGTCTATAAAGCACATGATTATTTTCTTTTGGAATTCCTGGTGTGGTCCATTAGCCATTGTATGCTTACAATGTAATCCCTAGTGCCTCTTCCTTTCCTGAACCATGCTTGGACCTCTAGCATCTCTCTATCTACGTATGGTTGGAGTCTATGTTGCAGAATTTTGAGCATGATTGTGCTTGCATGGGAGACCAGTGCTATGGTTCTATATTTGCTGCAGTCCCTTGTGCCTCCCTTTTTATGGATGGGGATGTATATTGATCACTACCAATCTGCTGGCAATTGTTTTGTTTTCCATATCTGTTGACATATGTTGGTTAGCACTAGAGTTGACTCTGTCAATGTGGACTGCAGCAGTTCAGTTGGAATATCATCTGTTCCTGGTGATTTGTTTTATCACTATTTCTCTTGTTGCAGTTTCCACCTCACTTTTTAGAATCTAGGGTTCATCTTCATATGGCTCTTTCATTCCATGTGTCCTTCATTTTGCCATCTCTTTTGTATAATAAGTCTGTGTATTGCATCCAACATCCTTTTATTCCTTGCTGGTCTTGAATTATGTTATTTTTATTGTCATAATCATCCCAGTTCTTGAATTTTTTTTTTTTTTGATTTCCTAGATCTTTTGAAATAGATCTCTTGTTCTTCCCTTTTGTCTTTTATTTCTCTGCATTGGTCATTGTAGTAATTTTCTTCATCTTTCCACACAAGCCATTGCACTATTGCATTCATAATTCTTAGTTTGTTCCTATCTCCCTTTCGTTTTGTTTTTTTCCTCTTTTTTTGTTGTTTCTTTTATTTTTCTGGTATATTGTGCTTTTTTTAAAAAATGAAATCTTAGAATCTGGTCTAACAAAGAGAATATGCTGAATAAGGAAAATTATAACTCAGCTTTAAGGATGAATAAAAAGGAAAAGAATGTGGGAATGAGGAAGAGGAATCTACAGCACCCTTATGGTTGATTTCTCTTTAGCATGAGATTCTGTGGATATCAATCCACTTCTTCAATCAATGGATCACAGAAAGTGCATTGATAACCACAAATGTTTGTATTAAAATATAAATCATTTTGTTTTAGAAGGGCTACTAGATACCTTTATTTCTCCAGCTCCATATTTCCTTCTGCTGCAACACAGGCTAGCAGGACTACTTCTTCGAAGACTGAGGGTTTCATTTTCAAAAGGAAGTGTCACCTACCATTACCCCACCCCAATCTCCTCCCTTCTTTTCAGCTTCTGTTGTTGTTGTTGTTGTTGTTGTGTTTCCATGTCTGAGTGGGGATTCGATCTCTAGTTTCCAGAGTTGTAGGGTCAGCATGGCATAGTGCATTGGACTATAACTCTGGAGAACAGGGTTTGAATCCTTGCTGGGCCATAGAAATCTACTGGGTGACTTTGGGGAAGTCACATCCTCTCAGCCTCAGAGGATGGCAATGGCAAACCCCCTCTGAAGAAACTTGCAAAGAAAGCCCTATAATAGGTCACCTTAGGGTCTCCATAAGTCAGAAATGACTTAGAGGTATGTAACAACAACAACATGCAAACCACTACACCATGCTTTCTCAAGCACAGTACTTTCCTTACTTAAGGAAATTACAAATGAAAGAGGAGGGAAGGGAGATTAATTTGTCTTGAAGCATGTTGCCAGTGTCCACAGCTGAGTCTTTCCTCCGTTTTTTTGGTGCCTCAGTGAGGGAGGGTAGAGTGAGCAGGCACCATTGCATGCTCTCATGTTTTATACTCAAGGCGGAGTGCACCCATGCACACCTTTTGGTCCTCCATTGTGTTAGTTTTGCCTACCCCTTATCTTTGCACATCTATCTAGGGAATGCAAACAGAGCAAATACAGGAGTTCTTGGTGTGAACACCTCCACTCTCTGCAATGCTGGATATTTGAGAACAAAAAGAAAATTTCAGTGGGGGAGGCAGAATTCTTATTATGGGCCCTTGCCTGAACTCATTTTGTAGGACTGGACTTTCCTTCTCTTTCCTCCATCTACCAAAAAATCCACTCCAGATGGTTTCTTCAACAGGTTCAGAATTAACACAGGATGGGGGACCTGCATGACAGTGGAGGAAATCATCGCCTCCTCCTAACTGAACTGACTGAAGCACTGCTCTCAGTGGAACAACCCTGGCCATGTTTTCAATGACTGAGGAGTGTCACAGACACATACAGTTATGAATGGATGTAAATAAAACTAGCTCCAGGGGAAGTTGTTGTATCCCCCAAAAGCAGGAGTTGGTAGGGACACAAAATACAAGGATCTAGAATAAAGGATGTTTAACACAGACTGTAAGATGCAGTGAAAGTTTTTTTTTAAAGAGTATACTCCTTTCTCCTGTTACAGTAGGGGATGGTTCAAAATGCCCTCCCCTTTTATGTGAGGGGTGTGTGTGGTAAGGGGTGGCTCCATCCATTTGCCAAGAGGAAGGACACCAACTGCTGTGCCGCATATAGCGGATGGCTGACTTTGCAGTTGTGCCTCATTGCCCTCTCACTCAAGGTTTTCTAATTCTGTCTCAAAGCAATATCAGCGTCTCTAGGCGATCAACCCTGAGGAATGCAAATTATTCCTTCAAGAACACTCCAGCATCTAAGTGTTCCTCAAGGGGACATAACATGCCAAAAGATAAATAGCTTTCCAAAGTTCCTGTTTGAAGAAGAAGAAGAAGAAGAAGAAGAAGAAGAAGAAGAAGAAGAAGAAGAAGAATTAGTAGCACAGTTCAGCTCTGGCAATTCAAATTTCCCTTTAAAATGGCTAAAACGTATAAAATAGTGAATGAATGGTATCCTTATGTACACTTCACCCTCAAGGTTTTTGGTTTTTTTAGGTCTTTTTACAATGACTGCCCGTTTTGCAGAAATATGATATCTAACTATATATTTCTAATGATAAGGATTAGAAGTATGCTCTTTAAAAATTAAAATTATGGTGTTATGCACAGAAATGCTTTCTTATATAATCTTATGTGCAGTATTTGAAGACATGCCTTGTACAATTGGCCCTCCATATTCACAGATTTTTTAATTCACAGATTCAACTATCCATGGCTTGAAAATACTCCCAAAAGATATTAATTCCAAAAAGCATACCTTGATCTGGCTATTTTATATAAGGGACACCATTTTACTGTGCTACTGTATTTAATGGGACATGAGCATCCATGGATTTTGGTATCTCTGTGTGTGTTCTGGAACCAAAACCCAGCATATACCAAGGGCCTACTGTATATAACCTTTTTTCTCCCTTGAAGAACACATGTAGCATGCTTGTGGAAAGCCAGTTTTTCTTACTATTTAATAAATCTCTCTTTCTTTCCTTTCCCCCTTCAATTCCTTGTCCTCTCCTTTTAAACTCTAAATTTTAATCTGAAATCATTCAGCTTCATTAGATCAATTCGTTTATTCGTTATACTGACACCACTAGATCTACCAAATGCAAGCAACCACTAAAATGTGACTAGGAAATTAGTGACAGCAACTTCTCCAACACCTGTTCACAACTTCTTTGGCAAGATCTGAAGTCAACACAAAACCTCCATGATGATTCCCATCATGCAAAACCCGTTTGCAGGGGAAGGAGTTTAGCTGACAGGCCCAGTGGGAGAGTTCTCACTGGATGGTTTAAAATGTGAAGATTAAGCACTGTACAAGATGTTAATTCCTGCATACTTGCTTGCACCATGTGTACATTTAAAAATAAAACCCCACTGGTAATTCTTCAGACAATTTGAATTCTTGTTGCTCCAATGCACCAGTCTAGGCACTCACTGTAAAGTTCCTCTTCCTGAGTAATCCCTGAATATTTATGGTAACAAACAGTTCATTTAAATAAGCTGCATTTTCCTAAAGTCTCTATTCATACATTTCTTTTACAGAACTTGGAAATACTATTTTTTAGACTTAAACTCCCAGAACATTTCAGCTTGTAATATCATTGGGACTTGGTAACCAGAAGGGGACTGTATCAAAGGGAGGGGGGATGAGTGAACTTACTCCCCCAATGAGAATTCCGCCCCTTCCCATGAAATTTTCCTTTAGTCCCCAAATGTCTAGTATAGCAGTAACTTAAAACTTCAAAAGCATCTGAGGAAGTAGACTGAAGTCTACGAAAGCTCATGCTGCCAACTTCTTTCTTTCAGTTAGTCTCAAAAGTTGCTGCAAGATCTCTCTACTACTGATTCAACAGACTAACATGGGTGTATCTTTAAATTCAGAAATGGTTTAGACATCCACAGAAAATGGGGCAGACATTGTTATTGTTATCTGTGTGAAATCAGCAAATTGGAGAGTTCTAGATGTGAGGATCCCATGTTCAGCCTAAAGGACAAACAAATGGGTCCTAGAGCAGATCAAGCCAGATATATCTGTAGAAGCCAAGATGACAAGACTTAAGATTGTCATATTTTGGACACTTCATGAGAAGGCATAAATTGTTGAAAAAGACAATAATGTTGGGAAAGGTGGAGGGAAGCAGAAAGAGAGGAAGGCCACATGCTAGATGGATGGACTTTATTAAAGAGACCATGAATATGAGTTTGCAGGAGCTAGACAGAGCAGTAGAGGACAGGGGGCCGTGGAGATGTCTCATCCATAGGGCCACCATGGGTTGAGATTAATGCAAAGACAGTTAACAAACAAAAAAGATGTGAAGAATATGGAGTCTCATTCTCTGCAAGCTAGAAAGACAATGAGGAAAAATTTCACTGGAGTGGGCAGAATTCTTATTTGTAGAGGCAAAGGTCTCATTTTGCCCATCCAACTATTCTCCTGCACCACTGTAGTGTCCAAATTAAGGCAGGATTCTTCTCATGCCATCTGCCCAACATGTTCATTGTCAACAGATGTACTCAAAGCCACTGAGATCTTCTGTCTGGTAAAGCAAAAATATGCTCAAACAGCGTCCCATACAAAGAAGGCAGATCAAGCCAAAGAGTAAAGGGATTGGCAAGCCAAAGACTGAGCTGGGAGGTGGCCTCATCTCACAGTGATGGAATGACACATATGGATACACTTATGGCACCAGCATGGGTGGAAGAATTATGATTTTCATGAGGAAATACATGGAAGAGTTCCTTGTCACTCAACATTTTTGGTTTTGGACCTTATCCAAAATTGGAGGGGAGTGTACAGCTGCATTGGAAATCACCTTATACCAAGAAGACATATCCAGGGGTAGCAGTGTTGGCCATATAGCAAAGTACAACAACATTGAAAATCTACACAACAGTGATACTTATATTGGGCCAACCAAAATGCACAATATACATGTTGTAAACTTTTGAACTCAATTGTCTTCTTCACCAGGCAAAACTGATGAATACCTCTGCATGCATGAATACCCCTCTATACCATCTGAACTGGGGACAACCACCACAACATCCTAGCAAAACGCAGGCCTATGACTGACATTGCATTTTTTTCCTTTTCCTGTATGATATTTAAGATCTTTAACTTATATGTGTGTGTGTTGTGTGCCTTAAAGTCATTTCCAATTTAGGGCAATCCTATCATGGAGTTTTCTTGGCAAGATTTGTTCAGAGGAGGTTTACCATTGTCTTCTCCTGAGGCTGAGAGCATGTGACTTGGCCAAGGTCACCCAGTGAGTTTCACAGATGAGCTGGGAATCAAACTCTGGTTTCCAGAGTCATAGTCCAACACTCAAACCACTATGCCATGCTGGTTCTCACTTCACCTTATACCAAGTTATATTATTTGGCAATCCAGCTCACTATTGCCTTCTCTGATCAGCAGTGGCTCAAGGAAATGTCTTTCTACATTAAACAAGGGAACCCTTCCACACAAGAGATCACCTCATGAATCTGATCCCTCTTTTGCATTTAGTCAATCCAGAACAGTAGTTTTTAACATTTGTGGATGTACATTTTATCCTTTCTCTATGTTGCAGCCTTCAAATAGTCTTCAGTGTTCACTGTTACATCCAAAAGCCATCCAGTTCAAACCATTTTTTTGTTCAGTAATCAAACTAAGAATTCAATCCATTTTCTCAAGAGACATTTCTCTGTTTAATGAAAGTCTTAGAAATTGTAGCTAGTAGATGGCTTATTCATCTAAAAACAATAATCCCATTTTTTCAATTTCCATGAAATGGATTACCTGTACTGCCCAGACTGGGAAACAGTTGCCACAATATCAACTGGAAATATTTTCTTATTACAGTAGTCATTAGTTCAATTCCCCTCCAGCCATGAAACCCACTGGGTCACTTTGGGCAAGTCATACATTCTCAAACTCAGGGGAAGGTAACGGTAAACCTCCTCTGAACAAATCTTGCCAAGAAAATCCCATGATAGGATTGCCATAAGTCGGAAATGATTTGAAGTCACACACAACAATAACAACAACAACTGATTGCCTGGCAATCCCTCCCCAATCCAGGTGCCTTGCAACAACCTTGGTGCTTTAATGGTATTTTAGGGTGCTCTACTCCTTAGCTTTCCAGCCTGGGGCCTCTTACCAGACAGGCTTTAGCCAAACTGACAATTACTTGCATTCTCCTAGAATTTGGTTTATGAATCTCTCACATGAATGGGAAGTATCCATGAACATCCTCTGGTATACCAAACAAATTTAAAAGCTTTATCAGTGCAAGAATAATATAGAAAAGATGTACTTAATGGGAAGATGGGCATATGTAGTAATAATGACCCAAATGCTTTAGTGATTTCAGTTATGATTTTTTTGTGTACATTTCATTTTGACTATGCATCCATTTTAAAATACTTGAATGAGCCTAAGCATCCTTTTGTTTTCTAAATTTACCTTTCTATAAGTTTAATTTTCTTTGCTGCCTCTGTAAGCTTTATATCTAAGAAATAGTGTATATTCTTAAAACTAAATAAAAAAACTCTAAAGAGACCTATCAAAGCATCTGTTACTCAAAAGTTGCCCATTCATTCCTTAGCAAGACGGTGGTTTCTTATAGTGACAGGCAACGGGAATGTAAAGGGATATTGGCAACCTGATATGGAGTGTGTATGTGTGCATGAGTGTTGGGATTTAGCAAGTGAAACAACACCTGTCTGCTCCTCTGATGGCATCACAAATCTGGCTTGAAATGTAAATGGAACAGAAAGTGACAGCATTCTTTTACAGTTTGCTTTTTGATTGCCATTTGAACCTTGGATACTTAATTTTTGATTTTTTAATGGCATCTCATTGTTAGGTGCCTGGTCTCCTTTTTGTGGGCAGGCATTTTCTTTTCTTTTCTCTTTTAAAAGAAAGCATTGGAAAACTCCCAAGAGGAGATTCTGTTGCAAAGAGTAAATTGCTAGGTATGGTAGCAGCATCACAGGGTTGAACTGTAAGGCTGAAGGACACCAATGTTGGCATCATTTCCTCCATCTAGCAGTTAATAGCTTTAGCTCTTATGTGAGCATCTGAGTCAGGAATGCAGGGTCTGAGCTGAATCCAGTCCAGGCACCATCTTCTTTTCAGCCAACCTCTGCTTCCAGGAGGGAGAAGAAAGTAGGGTATGGACTCCTCACTCTCAGAATAAATGGACAGGTTGCTTACCTGTAACAGTATTTCTTCGAGTGGTCATCTGCGAATTCACACAAATGGGTTTTACTCTGCGCCTGCGCAGCTAGCTCAGAACCTTCTGGAATCACTGGGCAGAAGATGGATTGCAACTTTTTGCAACTTTTTGGCGGTAGCCCCGCCCACCTCCATATAGGCCCTGCGTTCCCACTCTTTCCTCAGTT
The DNA here is from genome assembly GCA_020142125.1 of Phrynosoma platyrhinos. Classification (NCBI taxonomy): domain Eukaryota; kingdom Metazoa; phylum Chordata; class Lepidosauria; order Squamata; family Phrynosomatidae; genus Phrynosoma; species Phrynosoma platyrhinos. The sequence goes on from CM034701.1 coordinate 200,894,117, forward strand.
CCAAGTACGCCGCAATGTAGCGACAACCATAGCTTAAAACAGAGCAGGACACGACTGAGGGGAGGTTGGGCGGGATTTGTGTGAATTCGCAGATGACCACTCGAAGAAATACTGTTACAGGTAAGCAACCTGTCCTTCTTCTTCGTGGTCTCTGCGAATGCACACAAATGGGTTACACAGACTAGCAAGCTAAAGTCAGTGGAGGAGGGAGTGTCCTGACAACAAGTTTTCAGGTACAACAAATGTTTATTATACCAACAAGTGCAAATCTCAAATGTAAACAGACATGTATTCGAGTCAAGTAAATCAGGACATCGTAACCCAACAATGGTTCAAGTATGAGTGAATTTTGCTATTTGAACTGTATCAAATATGCTTGTAAACCATGAAATAAAAACCCTAAGTATGATAATTTAACTAAGTTCATACATTCAATTGAATTGTTTGAAATGGTATTGTCACTTCAAATACAATTGTAAAAAAAAAAAAAAGAGAAAGTGCAATAAAGGTTATCATCAAACCTGAGTATGACACATTTACATT
>CM034701.1:200901735-200915769 GCA_020142125.1 Phrynosoma platyrhinos
AAAGATGCATTGATGATCTCCATAAGGAGACTCCTCGATGCATCACCCGCCTGGACGGCCAGCCATGATGGGCAAGGCTCGAGAGGGCAAGTTGTTTTCCTCACACTACCAAGGAGCTTGTCCACATCATCGGTACTCACAGATTGCCACTGATCCAGTATAATTACATCGGCGGAGTCATTGGACACCTCGTCTAGACTTTCCATTTATGGTTCAATTCCCAGCTCAGCCATGAAACCCACTGAGTGACATTGGGCTTGTCACAGTCTCTCAGCCTCAGTGGAAGGCAATGGCAAAACTCCTCTGAACAGATTTGCCAAGGAAACCCCATGATAGGTTCACTTTAGGGTTGCCATAAATTGGAAATGACTTGGAAGGCACACAACACACACACAGTCCTCACCATGTTTGGGAGGGTGGGCTGCCCTGTGCCTGTTGTAACATAGACAAGAAGGATCTTATTCTAAATTTCAGTGTGATAGTGGCCAAAGTCTCCAAAAGAGTGCCACACCTTACTAGGAGTGGCTGGTGTTCCTACATAAGCCTCTCAAATGACTGAACTCCTTGCACATTCCAGCAGCCACCAGGAGCCCATGTTTTGAAGAATGACATTTGTCAGCAGCAGCAGCAGCTACACAACTTTGTGAAGGCCAGTTATTTTCCACCAACAAGACTCGATGAAGGGGTTCTACTGATGAAAACTATAGTGCCTTCTGCTCTTTGTCCATCCCTACTGTCCTGTTTTAGTACCTTTAAAAGTGCTACAAAGAAATTCAGGATTTCCCTGTCCTTTAGTCAAAAGCTTCACTTACTGGTACTAACTTTCTTTGTGCCAGATTGTTCCTAAACACAGAGAAACAGGAAGATTTGTTTTAAAGAGTGGCAGCAGTATATGATAAAATAAAATAAAAAAACAAGGAGCTTTGGCATTCTGAAAGGGGCAGTATCATTGGAAGACAGATGGTTTCGTTGTCACTTGTCTGAAGAGCTTTTGTACTTTGCTAGAAGTGATATAGGATTCTGGCATTTTTACTATAATGCAGAATGAGCACTGGGATCTAGCAGCTTTAACAATTTACATTGTTCTTGATCAGCACCCTAGAGCAGGGGTAGGCAACCTTTTTGAGCTCGGGGCCGGGTTGCTGTCCCTCAGACAATTGGCGGGCCGAAGCAAAATAATAAAATAATAAAAATAATAAAAATAAAATAAAATAAAATTTAAAAATATGCATGCACACTCTCTCAGCCCCAGAAAAGCCATGATGGCAAAACCCCTATGGAGATTTTGCCAAGAAAACCCCAAGAACAAGTAATAACAACAATAATCAATATCATCATGGCGGGGGGGCAGGACCGGCCTGGGCCGGTTCAAAGGCCTCATGGGGCCGCATCCGGCCCCCGGGCCGCAGGTTGCCTACCCCTGCCCTAGAGTTTGCCCATAACTTAAAAGCTGCTGAACTTCAGTGCCACCTGCTGGAGAGAAGCCTCTCTCTTTTCTAATTATTCCAGCAAATATTTGAATATGGGATACAAATAACAAATGCGGCAACTCTAAGACAGAACAATTTATCCCAAACATCATGCTATTTGCCTGTAAAAGGAATGACACCTTAACTAATAAGCAGCTGTAAATTCAAGATGTGTTTCAAATTTAGTAGTTTTATGATACAAACTAAAATACAGATTTCATTTTGTATTTTTTTTATTAGTTGGTAGTTTGTTGGCACAGAAAGTGTTTTATATCTAAGTACTAGACTAAATACTCACAGCTTAAAAGCTATCTACTATTTCTACCATTTCTACCTGCTACTTTCAAACACATGCTGACACAAATGGTTTTGTATGAGAGTATGGTAGTTGTAGACCTAATGGTAAAGTATGGCATAGATTATAAAATGCTGTCATAGTTAGAATCTCTGGCTAAAGAAGGTGGTATGTTGTTGTTGTTGTGTACTTTCAAATCATTTCTGACTTATGGTGGCCCTAATGCTTGGCAACTTTCTTCAGAGGGGCTTTGCCATTGCCATCCTCTGAGACTGAGAGAATGCGACTCGCCCAAGGTAATCCAATGAGTTTACATGGCCAAGACAGTATTTGAATCCTGGTCTCGAGAGTCATAGAGACCCCAAGGACCATCCAGTCCAACCCCCTGCCATACAGGAATTCACAATGAAAGCACTCCCAATAGGTAGCCATCCAGCCTCTGTTAAAAAAAAAAACCCTCTGAAAAAGGAGAGTCTATCACTCTCCAAGGGAATGTCTTCCACTGTCAAACAGCTCTTACTGTCAGGAAGTTACTCCTGATGTTTAAGTGAAATCTCTTTTCCTGTAGCTTGCATCCGTGTCTTATTCTCTGGAGCAGCAGAAAGCAAGCTTGCTTCATCCTCAGTACGACACCCCTTCAAATACTTAAGCAGGGCCATCATATCATCTCTTAACTGTTTCTTCTCCAGGCTAAACATACCCAGCTCCCAAAGTTAGACCTCATATGACATGGTTTCCAGACCCTTCATCATTTTAGTCATCCTCCTTTGGACACCAGCTTCTCAACATCTTTTTTGAATTGTGGCACCCAGAACTGGACACAGTATTCCAGGTGAGGCCTAACCAAAGCAGAATACAGTGGAACTATTACTTCCCTTGATCTAGACACTATACTTCTATTGATGCAGCCTAGAATTGCTTGGCTGTTTCAGCTGCTGCATCACACTGTTGACTCATATTCAACTTGTGGTCTACTAGGACTCCTAGATCCCTTTCACATGTACTGTTATTAAGACAAGTGTCCCCCATCCTATTTCTGTGTATTTTATTTTTTTCTGCCTAAGTGCAGTACCTTACATTTCTCCCTGTTGAAATTCATTTTATTAACCTTTGCCCAGCTTTCTAATATATTAAGGTCATTTTGAATGTCGATCCTGTCCTCTGGGGTATCAGCTATTCCTCCTAATTTGGTGTCATCTGCAAATTTGAGAAGCATGCCCCCTATTCTTTCATCCAAGTCATTGATAAAGATGTTGAATAGCACTGGGCCCAGGACAGAACCCCGTGGCACCCCACTGGTCACTTCTCTCCAGGATGAAGAGGAGCCATTGCTGAGCACCCTTTGGGTTCAGCCAGTCAACCAATTAGTAATCCACCTTAAAGCTGCATTGACTAGCCCACATTTTATTAGCTTGTCAAAAATATCATGGGGGACTTTGGCAAAGGCCTTACTGAAACCAAGGTATGCTATGTCTACAGCATATTCCAACATTAAAACCACTACACACATGGTAGCTGAAGAGAAATATGGACCAGCAGTGCTTGTTTACATTGTGAATATGGCCTGAAAGAGACCCGAGAAATGTGTCTATCCCCATCCCCCCGAAATACTAAAAGCATTATTTACTTACCATGGAACAATTTGGAGGTGATGAAAGTATATCCCACCAAGGCTCATATTGGGACAGAAGAGGGAACTCCCCTTGGCAATTTTCTGTGTCTTTCTGGGCAAGTTCCACTTCATACTTTGGGAATAATGACTTCTTACATTTAAAGGCAAGATGCAAACCAACACACTGCAGGATTAGTATACACAGCACATTCTTACCTGGATGTTAACCCTTGCATTCTCCATCCCTGAAAGCAACATTGATGTTTATTCACCACATGTACAGTGCTCAGGGGGAAAAAGTAAAACAAAGTATTTGTCCAAAGCAGGTTTAATTGCTACAACCATGACACTCAGCAACAGGCAGATTAGTCACACTGTATTTCAAGGGCTTCACATTAATCGTCCAGACAATGAATGCTAAAATATTTTGTCAATAACACTGCAACACTTTCATAGTGCCTGCCTCATACAGCATATACCCAGTGTTTAATGCTGCTGGCAGCAGTGTCCTCTTTATAGCTGCCCATTATAAAAAACACTGGAAAATCTAAAGTCACTTCTGCTGAAGTGGGATTGGGGAAACTGCAAAACTCATAGTGCCTTCTGGCAAGCAGAGCAGTCAGTTGCCAAGGTCATTGAGGTCTGGATATAACTAACTTGCCCTGGATCATGTTTGGTGCCTATATAAGCAGGCACGAGAAGGATATGTTCAAGTTTTCGGGCATATACAGAACATCTGCAGCCTGGGTTAAGCTAACATCAGGCTGCTTAGAAACAGGGAATGATGGATAGCCATTTACCAAAACAGGCCACAGTACACTGCTGTGCTAGAGAGGATGCAGCTATTTTGCAGATAAAAGGAGAGCATAGGGTGATAGATCAAGATGCCCCATAGGCTTGTTGTATATGGGTTGCCACAGAGCTTGGAGTATTTGTTGAAGAAACACAGTAGTTCAAGTGTGAGAAGCTTGCTTTGTTCTGTTGCTGAAGCAAGCACTAGTTAAGTGGAACCTTTGCATAGAAAGCAAGAAGATTAGAGCTTAAGATAGAACTTTGGTACATTCCTGTCAAAGTAGCTGCTGCAGTCTCTTGAAGGGACAATCAGGGAAGCATTCTTATGTTTCCTAAGGATAATATGTCCTATAGCTACTACAAAATAAAGCCAAAACAATTGGATTCCATTTATTTCTTTGTACCTTCAACTCCCCCCCAATTAACCAAACCAGAGCTATCAAAGTGGCAGAACTAACAAAAATTGACAAAGCTGTATTAAATAGAAGAGAAAAAACACCCTCTTTTGTCCCTCAAATTCAGATACATAAAATAGCAATACTCTTTTGAGATTTTTTAAAATGCTCCAACAAAATATAGTACATTTACCCATGAGAAGAGCCAGTTTCTTCTTCTGTACACCATGGATAGAAATTCTGAGACCCTCCAGATAGTGCTGCAAATCTCACTGATAATTTTGCTAAGTGATAGATTGGGATGCTGGAATTTGCAATCCAACACCACCTAGAGGGCCACATGATCCCCATCTCTCCTGTAAACTTAAACAATCCTTAGAGATAAAACAGAGGCTACTCATTTTTAATGATACATTAAAACCAGAAACTAATGTAAAACATGAGAACTCCAAAGATTTGGCTTTGCTAACTAAGACATGAGATGACGTCCCATTTCATTTGCCTTTTGAAAAGTGAGGTGCAACAAGCTTCATGCCAGTAACTGATGGTATGAAATTTATAGTTCAAAAGCTGGGAACTTGGCCTTGGTTGGTACCAGCAGGTCAGCAAGAAAATATATCGTTCCAGCCATGCCTAAGAGAGAGAAGACACAAAACAGAAACAGTGTACAGAAAAATATGACTATATAGTTGTCTCAATGGACTGAGAATAGCAGACAATGTGGATCTGGCAAATTCTATTTCTGTAGTCCTCCCCTTAGCCTGGCTGCAGATGAACAAAGACACAAAAAAAGTCAGGCTGCTGCTCAAGACAGCAGGATGTTTACAGAAAATTCTAATAAAGGCCAATGTAGCAGAGTGGTTATGAGAGTTAACTGTGAAAGAATCCCTGTTCTGAGCCACCCTTCTGCTAGGAACTCACTAAAAGTGGCCTTTAGAAAAACTCTTTCAAATCTGTAATGTGGGCATAAGAAGAGATGCTATAGGAAGGACAGCTGAGAGATTATGTGCTTTATAATGCTATGTTTAGTGGTAACATTTGTGATATACTTAGAGGAATGGATTGGAAGACAATCGTAATCTAATGGTGGAGTTTATCACATAGGGAGAAATTGGGACTTTAAACAATGATTAACCTGAGAAAATCACACAACTGACATTAAAACATGATTAAAATGAGATCAACACAAGAGCTATTATCCTGTGAATAACCAGGGAATAACCAGGCAATAAACAGCAAAAAGTCATTCATGGGAATCATTCCTATGAATGATTTGCTGTTTCTTACCTGGTTATAATGACACTTTAATGACGTTTCATCTTGATGTCATGTGAAAACCATTACTGCAATTGCGCGATAATCATGGGTTATTGATGGGATAATATCACTTTGAACACGAAGTCATGTGAATCACTTTGAATACGATGTCATTAGTGCAATTGTGGTATTATCACAGGTTAATCACTATTTATACTTCCAATTGTCCCCCATGTCTGATTAATACTCAGGAGAGGAACAAATGTTCCCCTGCTTATTTCAGCTCTGGAGTATGAATCCAAGAGTCAAATGAGTCTCTGAGGGATGCTTCAGCCTAAAGCAGTGGAAGAAGGGAAGCTGGGCCTATCACAACTAAGACATTCTTGCTCTATAGCAGGGCTGGCAATCATACAACTCTTCAGTGTTTGCTGGACTGCAACACCCAGCATGCCACACTTCAGGGCAAGCTGGCTGGCTGCTGAGAGCTGCAGTTCAATTATGTCTTAATGGGCACATTTTGCTCATACCTGTTCTACAATGCTATACATGAAGAACTGTCCTGAACTGCAACTGATGTGACCAAGCCATGTGCATGTTTCTTTTCCAGCATACACATTCTCCGGAGTCAGTGCAGAACTTTCAGGTAGAAGAATTTATTCCTCCTTTCCATCATTACTCATTTGTTGTCAGAGAAACATTCACATTCTTCAACAACATATTAATGAGGGAAAAGCAAAGCAGAGATTACCTTCGAAGAGAGAAAATGGAGTGTCTGGCGTTCGACATCCATGTTGTCCATAACTCAAACACCATTCTGCAAACTAAACAAGGGGAAAAATGAAACAAAATCAATGAACACATTATGATAAGGCTTCCTTTGGAAATTACCTATAAGTATGGAAGAAAGGCAGTATTCTCCACAGATCATTATTGTTTACCATTTGCAATTTAGCTGTGTTCCATTTAATTAAGAAATATTTTAAGGGCAGCTCATTCCTCAGCTTAAAATGTTCAGGAAAGACTGAGACAGTCTGAGGGGTATGGTGATACTGAAGAGGTTTGACCTGTATAACCATTTCCTCAGCTGCTGGCTTGTCACAGAATATCTACAAATAAAATAACTCTGGGAATCATTAAAGAGTGTTCAGACACTATCACTATTGCTGTGACCTGATGCCAAAAGTCCAAGAAAACAGGTAATCCATTTTAATCACCATGACATGATTTTAATCACAATGAGTGACATGTTAACTGACATGCTGCATGGAAATTTGGCAACCGAAAGGTAGCCAGCTTTTCCAATGTTATTTAAAACTCAGGAAATCCCAATAAAAAACTGGGGGGGGGGAACCCTAAAACTGCCCCACAAAGTTCCAAACCTTTATGGCTTTGATCAATAGCTTCCTGTATGGGCCTGCCCAGACACAGGTCCACAGGAGAGGCTCTCCTTTCAGTCTCACTACTTTCACAGGTTTGGTTGGGGGGGAGCATGAGAGGAACTTCTCAGCAGAAGCCCCTAAATTTTGGAATTATCTTTCTAGGAAGGCTAAAATGTCTCCTTTTTATTGTTCTTCCATTTTTTCCCTTTCTTTAAATTCAGATGGGGTTTTAGAAATTAAGGCTTTTAAGGAAAGGGCTGTGAGAGCATGCTGTACTGTTTTAGCTGTTTAATTCTTTTTAAAGAGTATGTTTAATTTTTTTTTAATATAGTTAATAGGTTAATTAATTATATTGTAATATTTTAATTTGTAAGATGCCTTGAGTCCCAGTCTTGGAGGAAAAGGCCAGACAACAACAACAACCACAATAACTAGAATTATTGTTGTTATTATTCACATGTCGATAATAATAATAATAATAATAATAATAATAATAATAATAATAATAAGTCATCTGCCACTTGCAATAATCAAGAATTTGTACCAATATTTATTTTAATCAACTTATCAGAAAATAAAACCTGCTCTGCTCATTCCACACAAAGTTCTTCTGGTCTTTTTTTATGTGTGCTTCTCTCTCTCTGCTATTTCTCACCTTGCAAGCTCTGTAGAGATATTTCATGTCTTGAGTGAGGTTGTAGAGAGTCAGGAAAGCATATGCATTGCCAGCTGTACCATGACACAGTCCGTAACCTTTCTTCAGCAACCCCCACTGCCATATCACTTCAGCACACTGCAAGGCATCACTGAGGTACTTCTGTTCCCCAAATACCTGTAGGGAGAAAAAGCCCTGCTGTATTAACAACTGTCTCTTGCATCAACGAAGGTTGGGACAGAGAAGTCTCAGGCATACTTTTAGTAATTAGCTCTTTTATCAAGGAACAGCCTCTCTCTCACACTTGGACAAGAACACAATGACTTTGCCATTTACCTTCAAAGATTTTTGGAGTGATAAATGGAAGGAGCACTGCCATTATTTAAGACACAACTGGCTGTCACCATTAGTTAGCTGCCACAGAACAGGACACATGGTCAATTCTCTGAGCAATAAGAATGTCCCGCACTCAGGATGCATGACGGGGACATCTTTGAGAATCATTTGTAAAAGTCTAATTTCCATTTTAGCTGGGGTAGAAGAGTTACTATATTTAAATATTATAACCTCCTTGCAGCGATGGATAAGTATTGACTAGCTTTCTTTGCTGGGGCTATTCACCTATCTCTTTGGTGAGCCACCTACCTTATAGGCCTGAAGGAGCATATAGATAACACCAGGGGCACCATGGCACCAATGAACGAGCAGGTCTCTGCTGTCCTCAATACATGGAGGGTAATTACCAGATGGGAACTTGAGCTGGCAGACATAATCCACACTTGGCTTGACCATGTTATGAAGCTTTGCTTGACTCACACCAAGGCCAGGCTGAGAGAGAGAAAGACACACTCTATTACACCAGGAATAAGCTGATACTTTGCTCACCAATTGGGACTGGTTTTAAAGATATCAAAGATGCCACTTCTTTCTCAACTCCTTCAGCCTTTGGACAATGCCAAGCTGCTCCTTACATTACAGATGTTATAGTTTGTGTGTACCATATGCCTACTTCTCAAAAATATTTATAGATGACCTCTTAATTACAGTGATCTGTAAGGTACCTAACAAAGCCAATAAATAAAATGATATTGTAGAAATTCAGAATTTTTAGAAATTAACTAGAAATTCAGAATTTAGCGCTAGAAATTCAGAACTAACAGCAGCATCAGAATACATTAAAAGCAGAAGGATAAAAGTAAATTCTCAAGCAAATTTCTAAGAGGTCAACAGCAATGGAATTTGGTGAACAGAAAGCGTGGATATTCCACAACTAAGGAAGTCCTATTCTTTGGTGTTGAAAACCTCACTTCAGAAAATGGCTGTAGACTGAGCAGAGCAGCTGAAAATTCTAAAGCAGGAATTTCAGGTACTCTGATCCATTCTATATGTTGCATCTTCTGGTCTATCATATATAATTTCAAGTACCTCTAAAGTGACTGGAGTAAACTCAACATCACCTGTAATTTGGCATAGTGTATTCTGGAAAAGGAAACTTTAGTGAAGATTGTTACAGAACTACAGCATGGATATTACAGAATGGCTAGAAATATGGGATTCATCTACATTACAGCCAGGAATTAACTGGACGTGGTCTTAACATGGTATTAAAGTAACTTGGTCTTAAATGTGGCAGGAGTGATGAACCTGGAAGAGCACTGATATAATTTAGATATGAGAGCCAATAAAGAAACCAAATCCAGACAAGAGAGATGCACTGGTCATGAGTGGTTTATCTGCTGAGGTGAGTGATGTTCACCTGACTAACAGGTTAAAAGACTTGGAGTGTTCCTTGAGCCAAATTTGGCACTTGAGGTACGGTTGCTTCCGTGCATGGATTATCTTCTTAATCTTAGGCTGGTGTGCCATGTATAACCCATCTTGAACAGAAATGCCTTGGTTCCAGTTATGAATACTATCGTAACAGAACAAACTACTCTAGTGCGGCTGAACTAACTGCAGTTAATTCAAACATAAGCATAATGTTGTTAACTGGAAGGAGATATTATGGTCTCAATAAACCAGTCCTTTGTCAATTTCACCAACATCCAGCCCATTTTGAGGCCTGGTCCTGGTTTGCATGGGACAATAGCTGTAGGATTGCCATTCTCCTCATATGTCCTGCTATCAGTGAAAGTGTCTTTCCAACAGTCATGCATCAGTTGGGGCATTCTGTCCCCAAACTTAGAATCACAAAGTTGAAACAGACCACAAGGGCCATCCAGTCCAACCCCCTGCCATGCAGGAATCCAAAGTCAAAAGCAGATGGCCATCCAGCCTCTGTTTTAAAACCTCCAAAGAAGACTCCACTACACTTTGACGCAGCATGTTCCACTGTTGAACAGCTCTCACCATCAGATGTTCTTCCTAATGTTTAGGTGGAATCTTTCCCTTGCTTGTCTCTTGCCATTTTAGCACCATGGGAACCCCTTTTCATTCCTGCCTTCCTTCCTGCCCAAGCCTTTTAATCTAAACAGCAAAGTTCTTCTGCAGTTCATTTTAGATGCTGACTTTTGCTGCTTTATTCTAAACCTGTTTTAAAATATTTTTATTGCACTTTTTGGTTTAGGGTTGTAACCACCCTCAGAAACTACCTGAAAGGCAAGATATCAATTCCTAGAATATACAACAACATTATAGTTTGGATATGCAAATGCTCATACGGTCATATTGAAAGACTTGTGCCACCTTCATGTTCAGCTAAGAAACAGACATGAGACCTCCCACCTTTGCAGTTGAGTCAGGATGGGGCCTTCCCAGTTCAGCAGGATACTCCTCACCTGCATGAGATAGTAATAAATCCCTGCCAGGCCATGGGCTGCTCCTACATAGTATTCCTGGTACCACTCATACATCAGTGGGCTCTTTGCTGTGAAGTTCCGCCTTTTAGCCAGGTTCTCACCAGATGCCAGAACTGCTTCACAGACCTGCAAAGCAAGAGGTGGAGATCAGAAGCAACAGCATTAGTTTATAACCCACCTTTTTCTCAATACTGGGATTTAAGGTGACTTACAAAGAGCGAACCAAAAATCTGCATAGGTAAGTGGTAAGACTGAAAAAAATGCCTCCCCTGAAGATCTAAGAGCCTAGGCAGGTTCATACAAGAAGATATGTTCCTTCAGCTAGCCAGGACATGATCCATATAGGTCTTTATAGATCATAACTAGCACTTTGATTTGTTCCAGAAATGAACTTTGGTGACAAAGGAGTTACATACTCCCTGTAACCAGCCTTAGTTAACAATCTGGCTGCAGCTCTTTGAGCCAACTGTAGTTTCCGAGCACCTTTCAAAGACAGCTCCACATAGAGAACATTGCAATAAATCAAACAGGATGTAACCAAGACATGTGTCACTGTAGCTGGATAAGGCATATTTAGACATAGGTGGCTGTTGTCTTGGAATGGATGCTTCAAAATTTTGCTAATGGCAAACTTTAAAACATTGAAAAAGTGTGTGGACCAACCATATCCCTCAAGTGTTTTCTACAGTAGTAAGGCCTCAAGACATATGCCAGGTTTTTGGCTATCCAAGAGAATGTCTCTCAGTTAAGTATGTAAGAAACTGCCAAAGTTGGGCAGGTTACAAAGTACTTTATGCAATAAATATACCTGAAAATCACAATCTGACTTTTTCCTTAGCAGTTAGATATTTCTCCATTTGCTAGCTGGAATATGAAATGCTGTGTTATGCATTCCCCTCATAGGTGTTAAGGATAAGGATGTTTAGTGTGATTTTAAAAAGGTATGCATCACATATCCTTAATGCACTTAAATCTTGTACAGATTTTAGCTCAGTGATTCCTACAACGCCTCTGTAAATGAAGTCCATATGCTCGTTAGATGGAAAGAAGCATAAAGGTATGGCATGTGGCATTAAGGGCCATTGCAGACTGCCAGAAATTGAGTCCACTTTAAGGGTTAGGGTTGGGATTAGGGAATCATGGGAACTGTATTTTATTGTGGCACCAGATCTCTCTGACAGAGAAGGCTCAATGTCTCAGAAAACAAACAAACAAACAAAAACAATTCCCATGATTCCCTAGCACTAGCCCTAAACCTAACCCTTAAAGTGGACTCAATTTGCACTATTTCTGGCAGTCTGCAAAGGCCCTAAGACTGTCCACAAAGCTCATGGCTGAAGAGGACTTAAACTAGCACTTTTGGCTCACAACAAGCGTGCTCTCCATTTTACATGCTCACTAGTACACTGTGTAGCAAACTAAAGGACACTGAGGATGAATAACAACAGTAGATTAGTATACATGAAGAAAATTGGCAGAGTACCTGTTGGATATGGTTCTGTGGAATCTTTTCCTCTCCAAAATGTTTATTCACAAAGAGCAAAGCATACAAGTATCCCATGCGTCCATAAAGCATCTCATCAGGAACTCGTGGGTCAAGTTTGGGCAGGTGTAACAAGCTTGAAACAGAAACATGTATATGAGCCATGTACGACTTTTAAAAAATGTGCTACACATTCAGTTTTTCAATTTGTGGGTATCCTAAACAATGGATATATTTAAGCATCTGTGGAATGCTAGAGTATTCTATCTAACCTTCCCCAAGCTAGTAAATGTGGGGTCTGATCCACTTGGAGACAATTAAATTGGTACCTTATGCATACTCATGACTACCCAATTCACAAGGAAGCCAAAAACAAAACAGAGCCACACACAAAAATAAATAAATAAATAAAAATCACAGGTTACTTTCAGTTTTCTTCAGGTGCTGAAGGACAGCTGTAAACCCACACCCCACCCCAGTTTCAAACAAACAACAATGTGCAGACTTTAGAGGAGGTTGCTTTGCTACAAGTTCAACATTTTCAAACAGAATACTCCAAGGACAGGTCTCAGCTACAGTTATATGGAAAAGGAGAACACCTATTGAAAAAGAACCACATTTAAAAAGCTTGTAAAATAGCATGGGAAAGGTGAGAAGTGGGAAGAGTTTTGTGAATTCTGGCCAAGTTTTTCACATTAAAAAAATCTAGTAAGTCCCTGTGGCATTCATCCATACTAGTATACTCTACAAAAAAATAAACATACCACTGGGATGTTTTTGTTAGATACTGAAATCTTTCTGCTTCATGCATGCATTTTTCTATTGACATCCTACTTAAAATTGCATTTTGATGGAAATAATTATTTTTAAAAAGCCCAAAATGTTGATAAATTTAGTAGCTGCTAAGTCAAACCAGCATGAAAACTGGATGTAATCGAGTATAACTCTGAGTAACTGAGAGAAAGATAAAGAACAAAACAAGGTAGTGGCAATGGCAAAAATGGCAAATAATCTTCCTAGGATACACTTTAGAGGGGCTTAACTGCTTGATTTATAACTTATTAAGGTAATAATAATAATTATAAAATTTATTTATATCCCATTTATGTGATAAATCAATCTAAGCGGCTTACAATTAAAACAATACAAAATGTCCCCGTACCAACCCTTCCCCCCTTAAAATAGAATTAAATATCATAACAATTAAAACACAATTTAAAAACATAATCTAAAAAGACATAATCTAAAAAAGAGACACAACACAATGCCCTGGTAGTCTCCTACAGCATTCCTTATCCATCAAGTGATGGGGCCACGAAAGGAACCGTAGGGATGAAAAAGCCCAAGGCCGGGATAATTAATCTGGAAAGGCCTGCCTGAAGAGGTTTGTCTTGACAGCTTTTTTGAAGCTGTGTAACGATGTTAACCGACGGATCTCGTCCGGCAGGTCGTTCCAGAGTTTGGGGGCGACAACAGAAAAGGCCCTCTGGGAGGTCGTTGCAAGCCTCGATTTTTAGGGCTGCAGCAAGTTCCTCCCAGAGGATTGGAGGGCGCAGGGAGGATTGTATGGAAGGAGGCGGTCCCTGAGAAAGCTTGGACCCAAGCCATTTAGGGCTTTAAAGGTAGTAACCAACACCTTGTACTGGGCCCGGAAGTGAATAGGCAGCCAGTGGAGGGACTTTAACACCGGAGTTATGTGGTCCCTCCTAGATGTTCCTGACACAAGCCTGGCCGCCATATTTTGAACCAGCTGTAATTTCTGAGTCAAGCACAAGGGTAGCCCCATGTACAGCGCATTACAGAAGTGAAGGCGTGAGGTTACAAGTGCGTGCATAACAGTTTCGAGATCCGTTACTTCCAGAAAAGGGCGCAGCTGGCATATCAGCCGAAGCTGATAAC
>CM034701.1:200974621-200984859 GCA_020142125.1 Phrynosoma platyrhinos
TGACCATGTTTCCCCTTTGCTATCTTCTCTTCACTGGCTCCCTTTTCCATTTTTTATCCAATATAAGCTTTGGTTGCTAACTTTCAAAGCCCTGCATGGGCTAGCCCCACTTTACATATCTGAGCTTCTTTCTCCTTACATTCCCACCCATACCCTCCATTCTAGTACTCAAGGCCTGCTGTCCCAACCTAGGATCTCCACTGCCCCATCCCAAATTTGCCCCTTTTCGCTTGCTGTCCCTCACTCCTGGAACTTTCTTCCCCTTCAAACATGGGTCATTACTTTTTTGTCTACTTTTAAATCTGAGTTAAAGACCACCCTGTTCAGGGAGGCATTCCCAGGCACTGTCTAATATAAATTTACTCTTTCTGTTATTTGGGCAGATAGTGGATGCTGTTGTTTAATTGTTGTAATTGTTCCTTGCTTTTAATTAACTTTTATTATTTTACCTATTGTTTTGTATTTTTAGATTGTATGCCTTTGGCAGGTCTTTATTTCTATTTTATGGTTTGATTGTCTCTTTGTACAGTGCTGTGTACATTAACAGCGCTTTATAAATAAACTTTAATAATAATAATAATAATAATGTTCAACATCACTAATCAAACAGACACTGGATTTAGAATCAAAGGCTTCTCCTAATAATATGCACATCTGTTCAAGCTGTAAAGCAGTAGTTTTATTTCCATGGGCTGTGGGAAGTGGTGGTTGAACATAATATATGGAGAATCTATTTAGGAAAATACATCCTGGGCAAAAATAAAGACACTGACTAGTTTAACTCTGTAATACTAGAAACACCAGCTTTATAGTGAAACTAAATAGAAGTTCATGTGGGTTCACTTAACCAATCAGAAACTATAAAGGTCTGAATTTTATAGAATCTTGCCCTATGCACTGCTTCTCACCACAACTCGGATGAAACCATGCATTCTCTAATGAGCAGGACTTGGGAAACTCCAAACAAGAGACAGCACAGGTGCTTGCAGAACATTACACTATTTCTGGCTATTAGAAAATGAGATTTCTTTATGTCGACAAAGGATGAACCTAACCAGTCAAAATAATGCAGTTTGACACCACTTTAAGGGCTGTAGTTTCATCCTATGAAATCCTGGAATTTGTAGTTTTATGACTCTGGAGATCATGGTTTGATTCCCTTCATGAGCATAAAAACCCACTGGGTGACCTTGGGCAAGTCACATTTTCTTAACATCAGAGGATGCAAATGACAAACCTCCTCTGAAGAAACTTGTCAAGAAAGCCATATTTTTGCCTTAGGGCTGCCATAAGTCAAAAATGACTTAAAGAGGCACACAGCAGCAGCAGCAGCAGCAGCAGCTTGTTTAGCCTTCTCTGTCAAGGAGTGCTGGTTCCTCACAAAACTACAGATCCCAGGATGGATTTGTAGGATGGACCCATAGCAGTTAAAGTGGTGCCAAACTGTATTACCTCTACAGTGTGGATGAACTTCTAGAGAAAGAAGGTGATTTCTTTATGTATGGGTCTTTGCAGACTGCCAGAAATAGTGCAAATTGAGTCCACTTTTAGGGTTAGGGTTAGTGCTAGGGAATCATGGGAATTGTTTTTTTTCCTGAGACATTGAGCCTTCTCTGTCAGAGAGCTCTAGTGCCACAATAAAATACAGTTCCCATGATTCCCTAACCCAAACCCTAACCCTTAAAGTGGACTCAATTTGCACTATTTCTAGCAGTCTGCAAAGGCCCTTTTGTCATCTGCATATTTGCCTCTTGCCTGGACATAAATTGTTCCCACTTGGCCCTGTGAATTACCGTTAGCTGGGTTTTACCAAATGGAGTACTGCTGACCTGATGGCTCTGCAAATAACATGTGGAAAGTGGTTGCATCTTTCCCTAATAGAACTTCTGGAATGAAAATATCAAAGCTGAGATTTGCTTCCTAAAGAAAGAACGACCATAATTTGAAAATAAACTGCTGGTACTGCATCCCAAAATTTACCAGAGGGCAGAAAAATTTGGAGAGCCAGTGTGATGTAATGGTTTCAGCATGGAGGCATGAGTCTGGAGACCAGGGTTCAGATTGCTGCTCGTGCATAGGAGTCCACTGGGTGACCTTGGGCAAGTCACACACTTTCAGCCTGAGAGGAAAACAAAGTCAAACTCCCTCTGTACAAATCTTGTCAAGATAACCTTGTGATAGGTCCACCATAAGTTTGAAATGACTTGAAGATACACAACAACAGCAGCAAGAGAATATTCACATGTTGATCAAAAGGAAGAAAAGGTCAATGCTAGAAAAGGTAAAAAAAGGTTAGTGCTTCAGAGTGATGCTCAAAAATGGAATGCTTGGTATATGTAATGTTTAAATATATAATCTTAATCACAGTGTTATTCAGCTGGTAGTAGGGATGTCAATTCTCAACTGTTTCCCTCATGTAGGCAGTGGATGAGGAGGAAGAGGCGGTGGGAGGAAAGGAGAAGGAGGAAGAGGTGGGAGGAGGAAGAGGAGGAAGAAGAAGAGAAGGTGGCAGGGCAGTTGGCTGCCTCTCACCCACCCGCCTGCTTCTAGTGAGAGCCAAGAGGAAGGCAGGGAGGAAGGATGAATCCATTGTCTCCAATGAGAATGCGGCCACAGGGCCGCACTGTGACTGGAGACAATGCAGACTTGAGCATCCATGAATTTTGGTATCCACAGGGGGGTCTGGAATGGATCCTTTGTGCATACTGGGGACTGACTGTACAATAATGCATTTTATTTGCATATACAAACCAATAATTACAGAGGTTTTCTCCTTGTTTTGGGGGGAAATTCAAATGTCCCAAATTGCTGCTGAAGAATTATTCTTTAGAGTGAAATGTATTTTTGTTTTTGCAGGAAAAAAATAATGTGCTTTTCTTTGCAGAATATTTCCTCTGCACCATTTGGTGAGGAGAAAATTGTGCAAAATTCTCTATGGCCTATTTTCCTTTCCAATGGGATTTTCTGTCTAGAAAATCTGTTGTTTGACCTGTGAATGATGAATATTCTTTCCAACACCAGCTTTATTTTTTCCTCCCTGAAAAATTTCACAATAAGATGTAACAACATATAGCAATCCCTGCCCTGCTCCTCTTTCCATTATTATCTAACTTATCATCAGTTGTACTATGTTTACAGAGATATTTCTGGTTATGCTCTTTGTGCTTTTGCAGGCATGTGTTCATGACACTTACTGGTAAGTGCTGTGTTGCATAAATTACATTACAAATAAATTTTGTCTCTGCTGGAAATTCCAGCAATCGGAGGAATTTTGCTTTCTGATATTTTTATTTCCCCAACTGACACATTCCTCTATCTTTGTGTCAAGAATTTCTATGATTTGGACATCAACCAGCAGCTGGGGCTTGTGTCCTGCATAAGGGAAAAGTGGTATATATATAAAATCAAATGAAATAAATCAATATCAGAATCTGGGAGCAGGGTACCATGAGAGAAGTACCTCCAGGCTCACTGGGCTCTGTTGTTTGTCCCCTCTTTTATCACTTTCCTCATTAGTTTTCCTCACAAGCCCCAGGTGCTGGTAGCAACTCAATAGATGTCTTGAGTGCTTCCAGAAGTGGAAGAACATCACCTCCATCTGTAAAGTTTTCTACAAGGAACCATGCAGTTAGTTACTTATATTGAATTAGCACTGCAGGATCCAGGTTTTCTAATTTTATGTTTTTAATAGTAAATGACCTGCTTCCAAAATAACGTTGGATAGCCATATTTAATTACCTTTTAAAACCTAGGTGCATGTTGTGCAGTGTGCTCACAAAAGTGACTCCCTCTTTAATTTCAGACATAACCCAAATACCTTAAAAATCATAATAACAGGAGTTCTTTTGGGAAAGGGTCAACTTCAGTAAAGTTCCTCTTTTTTTGTTGAAAAGCACAGAAGCTTCTAGTTTTGAAACTGGGTGCATTTAATACACAGCTGGAGACACTGAATGTAATCAGTGGGGAGATATAAAGAGAAATATGAGCAAAGCAATAAATACAGAGCCTGTAACAATGTAGCCTACCAGGCAAAGGAGAGGATTGGGAGATCCATAGAACCCCTAGGAGCAAACTGAAAAATGTAATTAAAGGAAGGGAAAAATATTGAATGCTGCCTTTAAAGACTATTTCAGTCAGCTCTACAAAGACTCTTTCAAAATATTTGAAGTGTGAAAAAAACAAAGCAGAAAATTGTTTTGCTGGAAGAGGAGAAGCAGAACTGAGAGAAAGTCCAAACTAAGTAATTCATGTAGTTTTTACAGTGACCCCCAAGTATCATTTAAAGGCATGTATCCATTGAGACTTTCTCCTCTGTGATCCCAATTGTGTACTGTGAGCATAACTGGGATTAGATAGATGATTTGTTTTATTTATTTAATTAAATGATCACAAGATCTTTTGTTGTTCTGTGCCTTTAAGTCATTTCTGACCCATGGCAACCCTAAGGTGACCCTATCATTTTTTTTTGGCTAGATTTTCTTGGGGAGGGGGTTGCCATGGCCTTCTTCTGAGGCTGAGAGTGTGTGATTTCCCCAAGATCATCCAATGGCTTTGTAAATATTGTTGGGGTATGCTGACATGTAGAATCTAGCATACACATATGCAAAGTAGATATATGTAGGCAGAAATGCCCAGAAGCTGGTTTTCTGTGAAGAGTCTGCTCCAGACGGCACAGGAAAAATCCTCCCACATGCAGGTACTGCTTTCAGCTTGCTGAAATGAATAGCTGCACAGCGAGGCTTCACTTAATGAGGGCTTTAATCTTTGTTGCAAATATTTACAAAGATACACAGAGTACCAAATGTCCATCTTGAATACTCACAGCTATATAGACTAACAAAGTACTTTGCCAACCACCAACCACAATTAACCAACAACAGAGATCCTGACTCTCTCCCATATACAGGTGGTCTTCTTAGGAAAATGTGACAGCCATGCACTAATGAAACCTGGTTGGTTTCCATGGGTTCTGACCTATTTAAACTTCCAATTTTCCCCATGTGATAAACTCTATTGACAAGCTAAGAACAGAGAATTGGGCATATAGGCAGTTGCTGGTCCTCTATCCAATGATGACATCTGATAACTTTATGATTAATATGCTATCTTCAAGAAATGAATATCTTAATAGCAAAATCTGCTAGCAATTTAGTTTTGATCTTATTTTCCTACAATCTAGTTTGTTTTTATATGATTTTTAAGTATGTTTTCTTAGCTGTATTGAAGCTTAGTTGTCTTTATGATTTCTAGGTGAATATTTTAATCACTCATAGATCCTTATTACATTTCCTTTAACTAGACTAGCCAAAGTGTCATGACATACCTTTAGGTGTTGATACTATAAAATCAAATCAAAATAAACCTGTAAAAGTTTAATGGTAGCGTATATTAATTGCCCTACTTTAAAAATGTACCAGTGCATTTTATTAGCAACTTTTTAAAAGAGAAAACATGAGTTGTTGTCGTGTGCATTCAAATCATTTCCAACCTATGCTGATCCCAACGTAAATCTATCATAGTGGTTTTTTTTTTTTTTGGCAGAATTTCTTCTGAGGTTGAGAAAATGATGCTCAAACCACTTCACCATGCTGGCTCTCTTTTGAGGAGTAGGGGAGTCCTAATTCAGCAGTAAAGATTACACAGAAGATATTAGCTGTGGGTTGTAAAGAATCCCAACTTCCATGCAGGAAAGGGATCAAGAAATTTTTAATTTCATCTGACGCTCAAAGTGTTCACACAGGGAACCAATTAGCCCAAGTGGCCCTTTCTAATTGTTCACTAATATTTTTTAAGAATGTTTTGCATTAGAAAGCAATAGTTCTGTCAGCTGTGGGATTTGTGATAATGTCCATACTTGCATATCGAGTAAAAATTATTGCTACAGGAGTGCTGTGTAAACAAATCTATTCTTAAATAATGATGATACATCAAGATCTGGAAAATATTCATCTATTTAGAAATATACATGGCCAGGCTAATGTTCATCTATGTTGCAGAAGGCCCTTGGGCAGAGTAATAATAAGCCCAAATAATGCAAACTTTTGCTTGCTAACACTGCTGAGAATTTTATAGTACTTTACATCCTGGTAGTAGCCATGTTGACTGATAAATAAGTGCATCCTGTGTTCTCACCACTTGCTACTAGGTTCTGCCCTGAAAAATGCTACCATATAATTAATTGGCCAAAATGTGTTGAAAACTTTTTTTCTGAGCAAAGCATACCCTTTAAAAATATTCTGAGTCCCAGTCTCTCTCTTTTGACTGAACTTCATTGGCTGTTTCCAGTGTCTGCCACTGACCTGCCATGTTCCACCAAACAGCACCCTGTAAATACCAAACTCCACCTTCTGAATCTCAGGATATCTAGCAACCATTCTCCTGAAGGACAATGGAGGAACAGCTGCCTTCTGCGATAGTTCTGTGTCTTTCTGCATAGCAGTTTGGGGTCTATCATCCATCATTTCATTTATACTTCATTTTTGCCCCAAATTGGGACTCCTGGAGTTTTACAAAATAGAGAAGCTAAACAGATGGCCCCTAAGGGATGGTGTGCCATCACCCCTTTCCTTGCCAGATTGAGGCTGCGGCAACTGCATGGCACGGCCCCGATCTGGCACTTTGCCATGCTTTTTTAGAGCGTTAAAGAGCCGTCCTTGCCGCTGCGCCAGTGGCATGGTGTAATGGCGGCATCAGGGCAGACTCAGACCTTTTGGCCGGTTTGTACAGGGCCAGAGTTACAAGTAGAAATCAGTACTGAAGAAGTCTGGGGCTTCATCTATGCTGCAGAATTAATGCAATTTGACACTGCTTTAACTACCATGGCTTAATGCTATGGTATTCTAGGCTCATGGCTTTGTGAGGTATTTAGCCTTTTTGTCAAAAAGTTCTGGTACCACAACAAACTGCAAATCCCAAGATTCCATAGGATGGAGCCATGACAGTTATAATTGTGTCAAACTGCATTAATTCTGCAGTGTGGCAGCCATACTTTCCACCCAGCTGCTTGATATACTCTAGTTATATTTGTAGGGTGCAATTTGAGTTTCCCAGGGTGTTAACCATTTTAAAGGGAAACAAAAATATGCAAGTATGAAAGTTAAATTTGATGAGTTCAGCTTTCATCTGCAGAACAATGGAAGTGTGGGTCAGACTATTATTTTAAATCTATCTTCCCAAAGAATAAGGACTTACTTCAAAAACCAACAAACATGCAGTTTGTGGTTTAAAAATAAATAATAATGGCTTTAATAAATATTTACATAAAATAACTAAAATCTAATCTAACTGGAGATGGTTAGGGTAAAGAGAGATAAGATCTCACCAGCTTTTAGATAGCAGTAAAAAACTACAACTACTGACTGCTGTTACTAGCAGTTTAGAATCTTGACATAGAGACAATCTTAAAGAAAGAGGGATCTAAATAGGAAACCCTATCTATATAATGAGGGAAAGAGAATGCATAAGTTTCTTCCAACAATCCCCTTTTCATTTTCCTGAACTGACATCAAGGATTTTCATCCTATCATGTAGTCTCTGGAACAGATCTTTTGGTAGAGGTTTAGTGAGAATGTCTGCAATCATTAATTCTGTATTGCAATACTCCAACTGGACAAGTCCATTCTAGCACATCTCTTGCACTTTGTGTAAAGCAATGTCAAGTGGTTCTTCACTTTCAGAAATTTTGAAGCAGCTTTGATTGTCTTCCATCAAAATCTAGAAGTAAGTTGTGCAGCCACTCGATCTCGTCACATGCTGCCTTTGCTGAAACACACTCAGCACCAGAAGAAGGAGCTGAAATTGGAGATTGCTTCTTACTTTTCCAGCTTACAGCTCCTCCACCATAGAAGATCATATTTCTGGTGGTTGATTTCTGTCTCCCAGATCTGAAGCCCAGTCTGTATCTACATAAGTGATCACATGTCGCCAGTTACAGGCTGGCAGCATCAATCTGTGATCTTCTGTTCCTTTTAGGTATCTGGCAGCTCTCTTCACTGCAATGAAAACTTTTTCAGTAGCAGAGTTGACCATTCTGTATAGGATGCCAACAGCATTTGCTATTTCAGGTTTAGTGAAGTTGGCAATGTATAGGAGTTTTCCAACTGCAGTCCTGTACTTGTCTCCATTTTGTAAAGGTTCAGATTTATTAATGTCCTTTAAGAATCCTACTTCTATTGGAGTTGGCATAGCATTTGTATCCTTCAGACTAAGGGGCAAAGCACCGTCTTCAGAGCAACAAAAGGGAGGGGCAGCCACATGCTGGGCACCCCAACCCCTTCCCCCCAAACGTCCTCAAAGCAGCCGGCTCTCCGCACAGCTGGCGCTCCAAGGATGCGTTTCCACTGCAGCGTCTGCACACGCAGAAGTGGAAAAGCCATTGAAGGTGTGCCAGCAGCCTTTTGCGGCGCACCTTCCGTGATTTGTGGAAGGAGCACTATTTTAGCACTCCTTCCTAGGGCAGCAAAGCTGCACCGCAGGGCCGAGGAATGGGGATGCCTTGGCCCCAATCCACAGCTTCCTGGGGCAGCCCGGTGCCACCCATCTGTTTCCCCCAAGACAGTCCAGAAGATCCAGTATCTTCTGTTTCTGATTCAGGAATAAACTTCCATCACTGTCTTTCTGTATTTGCTCTCCAAGATAGTATGAAATGTCTCCTAAATTCTTGATATCAATCTATCTCTTCAGATTGTGGATTATCTCTTCACTATCTGCTTTGTTCTCATTGCAAAGGATCAGATCATCCACATAACTTGTGATGTAAGTCCATCTATTATTTCTGAATCTCTTGTATACACACTTGCCAACAGTTTTTGTTGTCAACTCCCTTTGCATCAATCTCGACCCATGGTAACCCTATGGATGAGACATCTCCAGCCCCCCCATTCTCTACTGTTCTGCCCAGCTCTTGCACACTCATATTCGTGGTCTTTTTAATAAAGTCCATCAGTCTATCATGAGGCCTTCCCTTCTTTCTTCTTCCTTCTACCTTTCCTAACATTATTGTTTTTTCCAGCAATTCATGCCTTCTCATGATGTGTCCAAAGGATGACAGTTTTGTCATCTTGGCTTCTGAGTATATTTCTGGATTGATCTGCACTAGGAGCCGTTTGTTTGTCTTTTTGGCTGTCCATGGAATCCTCAGCACTCCTTTCCAGCATCAGCACTTGTCAAAAGTGCATAGAGTGAATCCCTCCTTGATAAGAAGCTGGTTCAGTTTCTCACTCCATTCTCTGGTGGCTTGCTTTAAACCATAAATGCTCTTTTGTAATTTGCATACAAGATGTTCCTTACCAGATATTTGGAATCTTGGAGGTTACTCCATATAAAGTTGTTCAGTGAGATTGCCATATAGAAAAGCTGTATGAATGTCCAGATTTTGAACATTCATTTTCTTGTAAGCTGCAATAGCTAGGAGAGTTCTAATGGTTGTATGAATGACTACTCCAGCAAAAGTTTCATTGTAGTCCTCACCATACTTTTGAGTATAACTTAGCAACAAGTCTTTCTTTATATCTTTGAATCTCCCCTTCTGCATCCAGCTTTGTGGTAAAGACCCATCTACAGCCAATTGCCTTTTTTCCTTTTGGCAATTCTGACAAAGTCCATATCTTGTTATTGTATAAAGATTGCATTTTCTCACTAGCAGCTTGCACCCACTTCTCAGAATCTGTCTTTGGAATTCCCTTGATCTTCTTCCAATCAGACGGTTTTGGAATTAATTCCTCTGTGGCTTGATAAGAGAACCTGTCAGTGGCATACCTTTATTGAGGCATTCTGATTTTCTCACCTGGATTTGGATATCTGGTTCCATTTCTTGCATGCCATTGGATTCCTCATCATTAGACTGGTCCACTGAAGGTGTAGCCCAGGGGTAGGCAACCTTTCCCCTTTAAGGGCCTAGGGACTTCAGCTCCCAGAATCCCAGGAGCTATTGGCCAACATGGGACTATTGGCCAACATGGCTGAGGCTTCTGGGAGCTGAAGTCCCTCGGCCCTTAAAGGGGAAAGGTTGCCTACCCCTGGTGCAGCCCCTTCTGGATGGAAGACCTCTGGAGGATGAAAGAACTCCACTTGCTTTTGTTGCTGATAGGAGTCTTCTTCTGCACAGAAATCTTGATAAACATCTTGGTTTGCATTAGATTTGGGCTGTGGTCTTTCATCAGTATAAACAGCACTTGTTAATTTTACTGTGCATCCATCTGGATTTAGAATTCTGTAACTATTTCTAGCATAACCAACAA
>CM034701.1:200997415-201012104 GCA_020142125.1 Phrynosoma platyrhinos
ATATATATATATATATATATATATATATATATATATATATAGGAAAAACATCTAGAGCCTTAAAAATCCACATAGGGGAACATCTTAGCAATATCAGGAAGATTGGGTGCCCCATTGGTTGACCATTTTCTGGAACATGATCACTACTTTAAGGATCTGCGCTTTTGGGTGCTTAAGAAACTTTCTTTCCAGAATAAGAGGACTCTACTTAAAAATGGAATGGATTGGATATTGTGACTTGACACCTTTAGACCCACATGGTCTAAACTGATACATACATCTACTTTAAAACTTGAGTTTTCATATATCCCCTAACTTTCCATTCTGCTGTAGAATTACTATGATAAAGATGTTCTTGGTATATGTTGAAAAAAATGGAATAGCAAAAAATACCTCCTAGTTCTAAAAGTATCAGTTGCTAGGAATAAGTTCTGGAAACACTCTTTTTAGAATCCTTGCAGGCAGTTTTAAAGTTGCACTGTAAGTAACATTTAGCACTTGTATAAGTTTATTTCGATCAACAGGCATTTTTAAAACAGAGACATTTTACATGCATTTTGATGCAAGATATATGTTCATAAAATTGATACTGAAAATTGTAACTTATCTCCTGTTATAAATTTTCTTGCTTTTGTATTGTCCGTTTTCTTTCTTTTACCTTTTATCAACCACTGGAGAAGCCATTAAATATTATTAGGATGAGAAGTATTGTGTTAATTGCATGAATAAAATTATATTTTTCCATCATGAGATTTTGGCCTTCTTTGCATGGGCCAAAAGGCCTGTTTTCTCCCAGTCCTGATGGGGTGTTTGGACAATGCTTGGCCAAAATCCCAGTTCTGGATGATGTCTTCATGTTCAGTACCAGAACTGGGTCATAACATGCTCAAAATGCATTAAAATACTTTGCCCTGGATCTTCCAGAGCCCTCCATTCTGATGCTCATCAGCTGTTTGAAATGTGTCCCAATTAATTGCCTGGCATGTCTGCTGCTGTTATCAGTTGCTCTCTTTGAGGTCAGAATGAGGTGACCAGCAATGTGATGGAAGCTGGGCATCTCATTCTAACCTCAAAGGAAATGGACCGGCAGTGGAAGCAGATGTACTGGGTGGCTCAGTGGGTTGTGGATGCCAACAGTGATCACTGTATGGGAATGGAAGATCAGTTAATGGAGATCAGAACAGCTCTGGGACCAGGATATCGCAGGCTACTCCTGGAGTATCATGGTCAGTGCAGACAAGGCCTGCAGAGACTGCCATGGTTGCCTTAGTCGATGATCTCCATCTGGGCATTGGCAGGGAAAGTGTGACCCTGTTGGTGTTCTTGAACATCTCAGCGGCATTTAATACCATAGACCATGGTATCCTTCTGGAACACCTGAGGGAGTTAGGCATTGGGGGCACTGTGCTTCAGTGGCTCCGGTCCTACCTCTCAGGCAGATTCCAGATGGTGATGCTGGGGGATAGTCGCTCTTCTGAAACAGAGCTGACATCTGGCATCCCACAGGGTGCCATTCTATCTCCTATGCTGTTTAACATTTATATGAGGCCGCTGAGTGAGATCATCCAGCAACATGGGATGCTGTGCTATTAGTATGCAGATGACACCCAAATTTGTTTATCTATGTCTTCGATTGTTGCAGCGACTAAGTATGGCATCTCTCCTCTGGTTGCCTGCCATGTAATGTGTAATAGGCTGGATGAGGGGGAAAAAAAACTCAAGCTGAATCTGGAGAAAATGGAAGTACTTGCAATAGGTACCCCAAGTCTGGAGAAGGGGTTTTATCAACGAGTCCTGGACGGGGTCACACTTCCCCTAAAGGACAAAGTTCACAGTTTGGGAGTACTCCTGGACTCATCTCTACAGTTGTCATCTCAAGTGGATGTGATGGCCAGGAGTGCTTGGTACCAACTTCGGTTGATTCGCCAACTGTATCCCTACCTGGACTGAAAGGACCTTGGAGCAATAGTACTTGCCCTGGTAATCTCTTGTCAAGATTTCTGTAATGTGCTTTACATGGGGCTAACTCTGTATCAAGTTCAGAAGCTTTAATTGGTTCAAAATGCAACAGCTAAACTAGTCACTGGAACACCTAGGTCAGACTACATAACACCTGTATTAAAATCACTTCATTGGCTGCCGATTAGCTTCCGGGCGCAGTACAAAGTGTTGGTTATTACCTTTAAAGCCCTATATGGCTTGGGCCCGAGTTACTTGAAGGAATGCCTCTCCCCACATAATCTGCCCCGCACGCTCAGAATATCTGGGAAGAATTTACTAGAACATCATAAAACTAGGCTGAGTACAACTTCCCATAAATTGTTTTCTGCTGCAACCCCCAAGTTGTGGAACAGCCTACCAGAAGAGATCCATCTTATTACTATCTTAGATGCTTTTAAGAAGGCACTTAAGACAGAGCTCTTCCAGTGGGCCTATCCACTTGATCTCCTCTAGTGGACTCTCAAGTTGAATAACAATTACTCCTAATTTGATCGTATGGCTTTTTGGGCGTTGATGATGTTTGGCTAATTTACTGAATCATTATAATGTTGTTATTTTATTGATTGTATTTTGTATATTATTTTATATTTTATTTTTGTATTGATTGTATTTTGTATATCGTTTTATATCTTATTGTTGTAATCCTGCTTCAATCTTCAGGGAGAAGCGGGAAATATAAATAAAATATTATTATTATTATTAAGGCCTATGTCTATTCTCTACATCTCTTCTACTGGGTGTTACCATTACAAATGAACAAAACATGACTGAAAATGGGGGTATTGTTGTCAGGCTCTATCCAGAATAAATGCAGAGCAGGTTTCATGTGTGTGTGTGTGTGTGTGTAATGACCCAGTCACAGACTAGGCAAGATTTTTTAAAAAATTCTTGCTCTTGTCAATACTTTGGGTATCACAGTCTGTTGGCTGTTGGCCGACCACATCCTGAGATCTTGCCTCCAGGGGGAGACTGAAACACCAGATATTCCCCCGCATTTTTCCTATCTTTTCTACAAAATGCTGGTCTTGTCCCTTTGAGAAGCTAGGCACATCTATTCAGGAAGCACAAAAGGACAGGCTGATTGATCACAAAGACCCAAACAATCCGCCCAGTGGATTACTTTCAATAATTAATGCAACAGAGGGACACACACACACACATGCTCAGAAATGCACAGCATATCTCTGGAACCAACATGCAGCCTTACTTATCAAAGAGATTTTTGTTGTTGTTGTGTTGTTTTGCATTTCCTCACTTATCATTTAAGGATAAAACATATGAGGGTTCACATCCCTATTATACACACACCAACCCCCCCCCCCCACACACACATATACAGTAGGCCAATTGTATCTGCTAGGGTTTGGTTCCAGGATCCTCCATGGATTCCAAAATCTGTAAATGTTCAAGTCCTATTAAATGAAATGGATAGTAAAAGTGTGACCCTTATATAAAATAGCAAAATTAAGGTTTGCTTTTTGGAATTTGTATATTTTTGAAATATTTTCAAGCCATGGATGAAAAGAATTCTCACAGATAGCTTTCATACCTGAGCTTCTAGCAACTTCTCTTGACTGAGGGTTCTTGCCCTGACTTCCATTGGCTGTGGCTTCCATTTTGGACTGCAGTCAAAACCAGTGAACTGAAATAACTCCACTTGTCTTAGAGGCAAAACAGATGGCCCCTTTACAGTGGCTTTCCAGCAGCTTGGAATCATGTTGTTTAGATAATGCATGCCCCCAAGCCACCAAGAAGCTCCCTTTCCAATCATAACATTCTTTAAAAGGTCCAGGATAAGCCCAGGACATGTACAGGATAAATATTGCCCGGGGATGGAGCTATATGATAGTATCTGTCCCTGTGCATTTATATCCCATGCCTAGTATGGGATGAAAGCCCCTTGTAATAAACTCTGGGGTCTGAACACTATTGAGTTTGCCTGATGAGGTCACACTCTAAATTGTTCTGGCCCTTGGAAACAAAAAAAGGTAATTATAAACAAACAAAAAAGATTATAAAATGTAGTTCTTCATTCAGATACATCCCACCTCTGCCCCGAGCCCTGGAAAACAGTAAACTAAGGGCTGTACAGACTAGCACTTTAGGCTGGCCTGGGGTTGGAGTGGGAACATGGTGATTGCATGCCAGCTTCCCCTATTCTGCCCTGATGCCACCATCATGCCGCCTACCTGACCAGACGGTAGGTGGTGAAAGGACGTGTCTTTGGTGCAGCGTTTAGAAGCACTCTACCATAGAAACACTAAAAAGCTGCCACTGTGGCAGCAAGGGTGGTTTTTTGCTGGTTCTTTTAGAGTGGCAAAGTGTCAGATTGGGGCTGCGGCGTGTGATTGCTGCAGCCCCCATCTTGTGAGCAAAGGGGCAGCTTACCACTGCCCCCTTTGGGTGGTTTTCAGCCCCTTACTGTATCCAGTATGGAGTCCCTTTTTATATATGTCCCTCAGGTAGTCTTTATGTTGTCCAGCCTGATATAAATCCAAATATTATATAACTTGACTTTGGAGAAATTTAATTAGCTCAGTTAATTAACTCTAGGATCTTTATCCCTGTTTATACGAAGGTAACAAGAAACAAGAGATTGGCAGAGATAAGGTATTTCAAATTAATTGTTGAATTTATTGGGGGATACACACAGACCTTAGACAACCTTTCCCTCATGAATATGCCCAAGAACTCAGGAATAAAGGAATTAGCTGTGATAATAGACAAAAGGCCTTCTAATGAGTGATAATTACTTGAATGAGGCTGCTCCTTATGATGAATTGATGCCTTCTAGACCCAAGCCACATGGAACAGGATGGGGGAAGCAGCTGATGGTCAGAACTAAATAAAAATTCACAGTGATGTGAAAGACACCTGAATTTCAAGCTAGCTCACAAAACAAAGGATTTTCTCTCTTTAAATAGACCTGATCTAGGGCTAATGTGAAGGTTGTTGCTGTACTACAAAGGGTTCCCAGATTTCTATAGTAAAGATTACTTTGATATAGATAGATTGGAGGGTGTTGATGGTCTTCTTTTTGAGCCTTACCAGAAGACATCCTGTGGGTGTAAATCAACTTAGGGCCTCTGCAGACAGGTGGCCATGGGCTGCCCCGAGAAGCCATTGATTGGGGCCGAGGCTGCCGCATGCCTTGTCCCTGATCCACTCTTTTTCTGGCCCTAGAAGGAGCGCTAAAATAGCGCTCCTTCCGCAAGGCACAGAAAGGGCGCAAAAGGGCTCAGATGATGTCCTGAGCTAGAAGGATGCCATCGGAATGCCCGTTGTGTGCAACGACGGGTGTTCTGATGACGTCCTCAGGAAGGGGTTGGGGCATCTGGCGTCCAGCTGCCCTTCCCGGCTACAATTATTATAGAGTTATCCTATTAAAGTCAGCTGGATTGCTCTGGAATAAGTGAGTTATAAACTGCAGCTGCAGTCTTTTGCAGCTGCCCCTCCCGTTCCTGGGACTGAAGATGGCGCCGTCTGCAAAGGGGGTTAAGGTGTGAATCTTTCTGTTTGCAACTTCCCAATCTAGATGCTTTGATCTACAAATTGACTGTGCCTACGTGATGGTCTCGCTTCAAATCAATGGAGAAGTCAGCATTTCTACTTAAGTCATATCAGAGAATCTACACAATCAGAACTATGGGAAACAATCTGTTTTTCACAGCATTTCTCATAACAAGTTTGACCAGGCAAAGCATTCCAACAGAAGCCAAACTGAATGGCCAGTAATCATCTTTTTCTCCTTGGGTTTCTCAGTGACTTTGCAAGGGCCTACATCCTTTAAAAATAAGATTTAGTATATAATTTGTAAGACCTTCGCAGTGGAAGATTTCAAATTTGGCCAATTCTAGCATGCACCATCAGCCCCTCATTACTTTAGTAATGATATCTAGATTATGGGAGGATTTTTGTGCAATAGAATATCAGGTTGAAAAAAGAAAATGTCATGGTGTACTTATATCTTTATATAATTATCCATAGCAATAGCTTTATTTTGCCATAAGGCATTCTCACTTAGCAAAAGACTGCAGCTGCAATTCATAACTCATTTATTCCAGAGCAACCCAGTTGACTTTAATAGGATTACTCTATAATAACTGTAGCTTGATTGTACTTATTTATGTATGCTCTAGACTTTCAAAATCATATATTAAAAGCAAGAGTCTAATTTATTTTGGTCAGTGGCAAAACCTACATATTCAAAAAGTAAAACATTACACTGGAATATTTCATAGCAATTGTTTTCATCTGACACATAATTTCTCTCAATTGGCTAACACACTCAATTGTTGCTATCAGCCAACAACCATTCTGGAATATTTAAAATGTTTTAAGGTGTGCAACCATCCATCTTTTCACAGTGATGTCAGCATTCCATAAAAACACCTCATGCAACTTGCTGATATTTGAAAATCTGCGTAATGGACTCAATTATATATCATTTAAATAACAACAACAAAAACAAATTAGATGTAGCTTCTGTAAATCATCTAGAAAAATCCCAGTGTACTTGGAAAAAGACACACTGGGAATATTTCATAGTCACTGCAGTGTGATATATACCTACTGCTGAGGTGAAACTCAACAGTTCTAGAAGGATAGCTCTGAACATTATAAAAATATTTCCATTAACAAGGAGGAAATTTTGATACATTTGGAAAAAATCTAATCCTACATAAGTAATCCCCTGTTGTAACTTTTTTTTGTCAAGCCTCCTTGTGGCCTTCAGTGCAACCCACCAGTTTTTGTCATTTCTGATGAACAGATTCACTATGGTGTGACATAGTGGTTTGAGTGCTGGACTATGATTCTGGAGATGAGGGTTTGATTCCCAACTTGGCCTTAAAAAACCACTGGGTGACCTTGGGCAAGCCACATGCTCTCAGCTTCAAGGGAAGGCAGTGGCAAACCCCCTCTGAACAAACTTGGCCAAGAAAACTCCAAGATACGATAACCTTTGGGTTGTCATAAGTTGGAAACAACTTGCACGCAATAACAACAGCAACAACTATACCATGCCAATCAGGTGGACCTACAATTCCAGATAATGATCCAAGCCTCTAAAACTGGTATTTGGCCACCACTCCCATACTGGTTGTATTTTGTGCAAATTGAATTGTGTCAAAAGTTAGGGAATTCATAATATACCTTGTGGAGCCTGTATCCTTTAACAACTCTATTGAACTGTCTAGAACAGTGGTTCATAACCTGTGGTCCATGGACCCTTGGTGGTGATGATGGTTGTGGTGTCCTCACAGGGTGTGTGCAAAGGCCAGCTCTCCCCCTTTCACCCTCCCACAGCCTATAGGCTCAACCCAATGCTCAAAAGTGTATTGTGAAAGAGAGGAGAGAGAGAGAGAGAGAGAGAGAGAGAGAGAGAGAGCTCCATCCCTCCTGTCAGCCCAAGCAGCAACAGCATGGCTCTGCCTCCCTGTTCTCTTCCCTCTCTTATTGCTGCTTTCCCAGCCCTCCTCACTTTGGCCATTTCCTCTCCATTTCCTTAAGGATCTGGGAAATTAAAGGGAAAGAAGATGCTCCTGTAGCAAAGATGCCTTGGCCAGACAAGCCCATGCAGTCCCAGTTGGGCATTCCTTTTCACTTGCTGACTGTCTAGCTCCTTCCCTCTTTTCCCTTTCTCCCTCCCTCCTTTCAATGGAATGAAAAAAAAAAAAAACCTGTGTTGTGCAAAATGAAGGGAGATGACAAGAGGTGGGATAGGCTAGCTGGCTGGCATAACCAGTGACAGCAGCAGCAGGAGTTTTAGAGCAGAAGGCGCCACATTTAGGATGACTATGAGCAAGAGAGTGTAGTTTGTGCACACGTGTGTTCTCATGCATCTGTACCCCTACATTCAGAAACCTCCCTCCCCCACTCATCAAAGCAGCACACAGAGTGGAGGAATGGGAAGAAAACTTGATCCCTCTGCATCTCATGAATGCACAGACATATGCCTAGCAAGCAAAGTCCCAACTCCTTGTGCCACTTGACATTACTACTAGTACATGCACACAGCAGTAGAGATACATCAGAGAGGTCTTTGGAGGCCAAAAAGCATGGTGTGGGGTGAGCAAAGAGATGAGATCTTAGGGCCTCTACAGACAGGCAGTCAGCTCAGCTTAGGGGATTTTTTTTAAAGTCCTTCAGCACACATAACAAAGCTTGTAAGTGAAATGGAGCACCAGCATTCTCATCATTATTATTAACAAATTAATAATTAATATTAACAAGTAATAGGCTATGGTTCAGTGTTCATCAATTATTATTATTATTATTATTATTATTATTATTATTATTATTATTATTATTATTATTAATGGAATTATTTCAATAAAAATTATTATGCAGTCAGCCTTCTGTATCCATGGATTTCACCATCCATGGCTTGAACACACACACACACACACACTCAAAAAGCAAACCTTGATTTTGACATTTTATATAAGGGACACCATTTTTACTACCCAGTTATGGTATATATAATGGGAGCTGAGGATTTTGCTATCTCTCAGGGAGGGGGGCATTTCTGGAACAAATCCCAGTGGATACCAAAGGCTCACTGTAATAGAAGTGTATCCATTTGCCCATTTGCCCCTTTTCTCCAAATGTGAAGGCCCTTGATGAGCAACTTCAAATAAATATTTGAAGTACTTTAGGGTTTTACATCTTTAGTGAAATCTTGGTGGTCCATGTCAACATAAAACATTAGTAAAGAAATAGTTAAGAAGTTCTGGTCTAGAAAATAGCACATATTTTTTATGGGGTGGAGCAGGGAGAAGTACCAGAATCAGCATTACCACAGGTGAGAGGCAAGAAGGCCAGTATTCACAGCTCTCACTCTGAATAACACTTATTTCTTTAAAGAATAAAGATCAGCCTCAGGCACCACCTCTTCACATTTTCTCTGTTCGCTAGCCAAAGTCTCTAAACAGCCTGCTTGTGTCCTAGAGCAGTCTGCCAGCTTTATCAAGAAGGACACCAATTTGTGTACAATGATGCCCTCAAGCAACCCCACTGGCTGCACTAAGATACAGGTACCATCTTAGAAAGGAATCAGAAAAAAGAAGGAATATAGCACCGCCTTTAAGACTAACTGGTTTATTTTAGAATGCACTTTCATGGATTTCAATCCACTTGTTCAGATGCAATATTAATAACACACATTTTTAAGCTGTTCCATAGCTGTGGATATGAGATCAGTGTAAAGGCATACATAATGATGTAAACTGTGACACTGGCCATAAAACTTCAGAGTTGTATACGGTGTCAAGCAGCTAGCCTGTTTTGAAGAAACCAATATGAAACTAATGTGTGAAACCAATGCTTCTTGATTACCTGAAAGTCATTTCCCTTGAAGCAGGAAAATGTACTTAGGCAAAAACTTTTGCTAAATATATAGCTGTGATGAGTCTAATCTATTAATAAATGTAGTGTGCCAAGAAAACGTCATCTGTTCATCCATTCTAGTGAACTGGAATTTCCTTTGAATGCCCCCCATGCCATTTATAGATCAGAGGCTGAATGTCCCACACTGCTTAAAAACTTGTGGTGTTAATACTCATTGCCTCTGAAGAAGTAGATTGAAATCCATGAAAGCCCATTCAAAAATAAATCAGTCCCAAAGGTGCTGCTTCATACCTCCATGCCCCTCTTTTTCATTCTAAAACTGACTTAACACATCTGTCTCCTGGAAAGGTGCTAGATCTTAGGAATTTGTCAGAATTATAGAATCAAGGCAGCAGCAATGGGATGGGTAGACTCTATTGCCACTGGAAATTTGCCACCAGAAATAGGGTAGAAAGTTTTACAGTTAGGTCAGGTCTTCACATGTATCACTTTCAGATTAGGGAGAAAAAAGGGAAGACAAAATGTATGCCTTGGAGGACTATTTATATATTGAGCCTATTTCTGCACAACTTATTATATCTAAAATGTTATCTTGAATTGGACAAAAAGTAAAAATGATTAAATGCAAATATTGGGGAAAGCGATGTGCCACCTAACCTGATCCCAAGCTTTTCAGGGCTTCATATGTCAACAGCAAGATTTGAACTGAGTTTGATTGCTAATAATCAGCACTGGTATAACATGCTTGTGGCTTGACAACCCACTCTGCATCCTAGTCACCATATCCAGCTACAGCTCCCATATTAAAGACAAGACCAATCCTCCTTAAAGTGCATTACAATAATCTAAATGCAGGATACCAGTGCACAGACTACAGTAGGCAGGCCATCCCTGTTTAGGAAAGGGTGTGCTTGGCATACCAGCTAAAGGTGGTAATAGGTGCTCCTTCCCATTTAATCCTTTAACGATAATGATGAAACCAGCTGCACCCCCTCCCAACTATATGCTCATTCTCCATCAGAATTCGCAGTTCAGGAGGTTACCACTAGCCATAGGTTGCCTATATGAGTGACATGACAAGAAACTACATCTATGGAACTCATGAATAAGACAGGACAAAGGAAAGAGCCTATATTATTACAGTTAACACTCCTAGTTCCTAAACCATGATTTGCCTTTATATGTATGAACTAAGCCACTATGTCCTATTTCTTCAAATCTATTTGCCCGTATTATCCCCCCCACAGGTATAGTTGGAGCTGCTCTTTGTTCATAATTGTTATTAGTAATCAGTACATACCCTAGTTTCATGTACTGTACACCTTCCCAAATGCATTAATTTTATTTGATTTTATTTCCTGCTGGGAGTCAGTGGTGTTCCTGCACAGTGTGGGACTTCCAGTACTGAGACTTCTGGCACAGTTTCCAGGGTGGGGGACTGCATGGGAGCACCCATGTAGGCCAGAGGGGCACCCATGTGGTCCCGAGAAGCTCCTGTTGGGGGCAGAGCAGTGACTGTTCCCCTGAGTGGCATCTGTGTGGGCCTGAGGAGCACCCGAACACCCCTAAGGAGCTCCCGCATGGGCCCAAGAAGCTCCTGTGGCCCTGAGTGGCACCCATGTGAGCCAGAGGAGCACCCATGCAGGCCTGAAGAGTGCCTGTGTGGGCCTAAGGAGCTTTTGTGTGTGTGTTGGGGTGCAGAGCAGTGACCTCAGGGGATGGGGAGCTGACCCAGTGTCACTCCTCCATCTGGGGTGTCACCTGGTATGGCTCACAACCCCCCCCCCCCCATTCTCCTATTGATACTACTGCTGGGAGTTGACTTTTGTAAAGTGAAATGCAACATGCATAGAAACAATCC
This sequence comes from Phrynosoma platyrhinos, assembly GCA_020142125.1. Taxonomy (NCBI): domain Eukaryota; kingdom Metazoa; phylum Chordata; class Lepidosauria; order Squamata; family Phrynosomatidae; genus Phrynosoma; species Phrynosoma platyrhinos. The sequence continues at coordinate 201,008,628 of CM034701.1, forward strand.
TCAGAAACTGAATGGTAATTAGAATCCCCATATGAAAATACAGGAGCACTATTACGGCAGTAGAAGAATCATCAGTTTGAAGTATAATGGGAATAACTGCAAACTTGATAAGGACATTCACAGCTGAGAAAACACAATTTCCCATATTTTGATCCTTATGGCTGGAATCCTCTCAATGAAGTGTTCTGGCATAATCAGGGGGCTATGTAAGCATAAAGACTTTTTCCTCTGTTGCTTTAGAAGGCACTTGGTACTTCCTTGTGCAATGGGTTTCCCCAGGCTCTACAGCAGTTGTTGGACTTCACTGGCTGCAGCTTGGCTCTTCCAGTCCAAACAGCCACACAGTATCTGAGTACACCAGAAGAGCTTCATTGTGCTGTTGCCCAGCTGGCAGTCATCATCCACTTCGACTTCCACATGGATATACTGGTGGAATGTTATGCTCCATGAGCATTAGATATGATATAAGGCTGGGTTTGAGTTCTGATAAGGAGCGTTAATTTTGATTATCTCCCCCCCCCTCTATCACACATGAAAATAATTTTCTATTGACTTTAACTCCAGGTACACAGAAAGTCTGACTGACCCCAGCTACCATGGACAGATTCTCACACTGGTTAATCCCATCATAGGAAATGGTGGTGTCCCTGATACTACTGCTTTGGATGAAATGGGACTCAGCAGGTTCTTGGAATCTGATGGTATCAAGGTAAGGAGAAACAACATCAGAGCTGATTTAAAAAAAACCTTGATTTAGCAAGAAACTCCCTAAGCAGACGGCTTAAAGGGCCGTCTTGGGGGCAGGGAAGGGGAGGGGCAGCCGCACGATCGATGCCCCAACCCCTTCCCCAGGTCGTCCTCGGAGCAGCTGGCCCTCCGCACGGCCGGTGCTCCGAGGAGGACTCCCGCCGCAGCGTTCGCACCCGTTGCGGCGGAAGAGTCGGCGAAGGTGCGCCACAGCCTTTTGCGGCACACCTTCATCGACTTGTGAAAAGAGCTCCAATTTAGCGCTCCTTTCAGGGTCAGCAAAGCTGCACCGTGGGGTCGAGGTGTGGGGATGCCTTGGTCCTGCGGCGCAGCTTCCTGGGGTGGTCCATGGCCGCCCGTCTGCTTCCCCCCAAAGAGACTTTCCTTGCTAATGGTGAATATATTGATATCCTTCATGTTTCTTCTGTTATGATATAAGTATTAATCTAATATAAAGTAAAAAAATTATACTGTGCAAAGCATCAAATTTATTTGCTTCATGATAGGATTGATATCAGATAATATTTAAAAGTTGTTTATTCCAATCACATTTGCTATCATTCTTTACAGGTTTCAGGTTTGCTGGTGTTGGACTATAGCAATGAATACAGTCATTGGAGGGCTGTCAAACCTCTCGGGCAGTGGTTGAAAGAAGAAAAGGTAAGGGATTATTAGATAACCAAGAGTAGATCATTTCTTGAAAAATATGATTTTGGAAATGCTAGCTGTTGAAAGGCAATGAGATACAATTAAGAAAAAAAGAGTTCATTTTTTTCCTGAAATGCCTTTCTTCAAATCCTAGTACACTTTCAATAGTTCTAAAAGCAATCATTGGCTAAAAACAGTTTTTTGCAAGCATTTTTGTAGCAAAATTTCACTCCTTCCCCTGGAGTGAATTTTTTTTTGATTTTGGAATGTCAGTTAGGTTTAAATGGGTTCAGTTACCAGTTTCTCGTCAAGGCCTCTCCATCAGTCCCCACCAATTCCTGCAAATGGTAGCTTTGAAGATAATTCTCTTAGATACCAGTGGTTTCCTCCTTCCAGAGAACCTTGGGTGCTATTGTTCAAGTAGAGCACACAGCAGGAAGTATCTCTTAAAATAAAAGCCTCTGCATCTTGCTATATTTTCCAGGATTTGGGGAGAAACTATAAAAGTTAAAATGCTATAAATTCAACTTAACTTTACAGAGTAAATATGAACTGGAAATGCTAACTCTCCAAAGAATAAGTTTCTGCCATTCTTTAAGAAGAAATCTATGTTTTGTATATCAGTCTGTTGTTGTTCCCTGCCTCAATCCATGGTAAGATATAACAACAACAACAACAACACAATCACTTATTGTATCACAATGTTTTTTTTAATTTTAAATAGCAGTTCAGACCATATCAGGATGCTTTGAAAGATATATATTCACCATAATAACTAATGACATGGATACTAGTGAAATTTTGGTTTTGTTTTGTAATTGGTGTTAATTTTGTTAATGGCATCACTGGCCAGTGTGGTCTTCTACAAAGTTAGCTTATTTCAATATTTTGTCAGGATTGCCACAAATTTCCACTTTTGATCTTTCAGCTGCCCACATTTGTGTTTTTCCAGGTCCCAGCCCTTTATGGGATTGATACCAGGATGCTGTCAAAAATCATTCGAGACAAGGTAGTCAAAAGAATTGTGAAATGAATGGGTTTGGGGATAGCCCAAAAGGCAAGCACAAGGTGGTGGTGGTTTGTTATTAACTGCCGTCGAGTTGATTTGGACTCATGGCAACCTTTTGAGTGAGACACCTCAAGCCCCTCTGTCCTTAACTGCTCTGCTCAGGTCCTTCAGGCTCAGGGCTGTGGTCAACTTGATTGAGTCCATTCATCGGATATACAATATTCCTCTCTTTCTATTACCTTCCACCTTTCCAACATTATTGTCTTTTCCAGTGAGCAGTGCCTTGTCATGATATGGCCAAAGTACACATCCGGTTTGGTCAAATTGGCTTCTAGAGAGTGCTCAGGCCTGGTCTGCTCTAGTACCCATTTATTTGACTTTCTGGCTGTCCATGGTATTCCCAGCACTCTTCTCCAGCACCACATCTTAAATGAGTTGCTTTTCTTTCTGTCTAATTTCTTCACTGTATAATTCTCGCATCTGTAAATGGTGATGGGGAAAACAATGGCTTGCACTATCTTTACTTTAATGCAGGAGTAGGCAACCTTTCCCCTTTAAGGGCTGAGGGACTTCAGGTCCCAGAAGCCTCAGCCATGTTGGCCAATAGTCCCATGTTGGCCAATAGCTCCTGGGATTCTGGGAGTTGAAGTCCCTTGGCCCTTAAAGGGGAAAGGTTGCCTACCCCTGCTTTAATGTTTAGTTTTATATCTTTGCACTTTAGGATTTTGTCTAGTTATTTCATAGCTGCCCTTCCCAGTCCTAATCTTCTTCTGATTTCTTAATTGCAATCTCTGTACTGGTTAATGATGGATCCAAGTACCTGTTTTTTAAATATGAGATTGGATGCCATTGGAAGCTTTTTTTTATATGGTCAGAAATTGGTATTAAATACTCTACTACTAGGCTACAGCTCTTCCATAGCAAGTATGATCTTCATGATTTATATTGTTCAATGGAGCAGCATTTTTTACATACAGGGTAAACATGGTTTGACTATTTAAGTCATACTCTAGCACACAAATTACTATACTGTGTACATTATGCTGAGGTATACTGAGAGAGAGCCAGCATGG
>CM034701.1:201039100-201054100 GCA_020142125.1 Phrynosoma platyrhinos
CTCAGCAGCTGTTCTTTTAAGAGCCCTGGCTTATTGGGAAGGCTGGAAGAGGAGAGACATTCACACAGAGAGAGGTGTGCAAGGAAGAAGCAAGTGTTTTGTCTGTGTGTGTGTCCCTGCCTTTGCCTCAGCAGCTGTTCCTTTAAGAGCCATGGCTGAAGGATAAAATGCTGAAGCATAAAATGCTATGCCCCTCTCGGTACAACAAAACAGCATTGGAAATAAACTCACCCCAAAGAAGCATGGGAAATCTGGCAACAAGTACAAAGACAGTGAGACTCCCTCAGATCGCTTTGACACTATAACAATTGTGTAAAAAAAAAAAAAAAGCAATATCATGAATGAAATGGACATGAATTCATAATATTTTCCTGAAAATGCCTATTTGCTGGTTCATGTCACTTTCTTGTTGGATTCTATGCAGTTTGTGTGCAACATCGTGTGAAAACCATTTGTGCAATTGTGCCTAATATGCTGGATAATCACAGGTTCTTATCCGTTTAAACTTCCAATTTCCCCCATGTGATAAACTCCTTACAAAAGATAATTAACTTTGCTCAGATGTGTCAGTAGAGGAAATGAAAGGTGTGCCTCTTTGACAGGCAGAGCTTTAGGTATCTGGCAATATATCTGGGGCTTCCATGCCAAGCCCTATGGCAACAGGGCATGAAAGCCATGCAGTTCATCTCCCTAACTTTTCTGCACATGAGGCTCAGTGATGCTGAATTCCAAACTCTGTGCTTACAGATTTAGCAATAGAAATGGTTTCCTTGTTTCTAGTTTCCTTTTCTCTTATGGCTCTTTAAGTCCCCTCCCCCACCAGGCTCATCTTTTAACCTAAATGATGGACAATCTTAAGGAATTTCACCATACTTGACCCTTTCATGATTCCTGCTTGAATCAGTGTAAAATGCAAGCCCATTTTGATCCAAGCACTTATTTCCATTGCTAATTCCTCAGCATCTGTTTTGCATTAAAAACAGTCAGGCATTCACATAAGTACAGTAATAGTCTCAAAGGTGACTGAAGCTTCATATATGAAAATGCTTAAGATGTATTGTATTGCTGAATTTTCTACAGAGCTTCCCTCTTTTTTGTGCCAAAGATATTCACAGAGTCTTTGCCAGGAAAGCTGAATTTAATACCAAGATAGTTTCAAAACCTTTACTTCATACACAAACAAATGTATGCAAATTAATTGATTTAGTCATATATGGATATGTTTTGTTTGTCTCCTTTATTCTAAATATTAAGAACAGGTTTTTAGGAGGCACTGGGGAGGGGACAATATTCTCCATCCCAATGCTACTGATGGGAAGCAGTTTGATAGCAGTTCCATATATGTATGAGCAGATTCAGTTCAAAGGAAAAGAAAATCTAGTTGGGTATGAATGAGAGAGACCCATTTGGAAGATATGCATCCAAACCAAGCCTGGTTGAAAATAGTTGCTGTCTGCACATTTCTTTTTTTCCTAGGATATATTTCAGGAACATCTGGTATAGTGTTCCCTATATTCTAAATAGAGTTACTGGTTAGTGTTCCATCACTAGGAAGTGAGTAGTCCATTAGAGGAGTACTGCCTTACATGATAATGTTTCTTATGTTGTTTGGACAAACATTGCAATGGCTTTGCCATTAAACTGTCACTTTAAGATACTGACAATTTAATGGCAATGGTAGGAGCCATTCAGCCTGCCAGCCCATTAGTTATACAAAGCACTCCAGCTTGAAGTTGAAAGACTGGAGTCTTTCCTTACAAATAGCTGTTTGTTCAGCCAATATCATTTCTATTCTGTATGGCTACAGGTGGGCTGGAAGAGAGCAATTCCTATCCACAGGAATGATGTTAATCGAATAACAATTGCTATTTTTGCAGGTCTTTGTGGGTCTTGTAAGAAGCCTTCCATCCAAAAGATATACTAGTGAGCAGGGCTTGAGGTGCATGCTGCATGATTGGACTTCTTGCCTTTACTCCTTTCATATGGGCAGCAACAATGCAGTCAGCAGGGAGCAAACCTAAGATAGAAAAAGGGATGTAGATAAAATTGATTTGATAAATGGGAACTGTTGACAGTTATGGTGACATAATTTTACTAACCCATTACTTGTTTTTAGGTTTCCAAAGTTCTAATCCTAGGATCTGGTGGTTTGTCTATTGGTCAAGCAGGAGAATTTGATTATTCTGGATCACAGGCAGTCAAAGCCATGAAGGTGAGTATGTGGGAACCATGTATATTCCATTTCTATAGAACACCAGTATATTCCATTTCAGTCCTTGCTCTTTCATAAAGCAGTTGGTGCAATTGTTTATGATATTAAATATTTGATCTTGCTTAAATATTTATTTATTTATTATTTCAAGGATTTATATCCCGCCTTTCTCCCAAAATGTGATTCAAGGTGGCTCAATATACATTTTGACAATATAAGGAAGTTAGGCAGAGTTGCCTGCATCACTCAGTAAGAATAAACTGCTTATCCCTCCTGTGGATAGGTTGTGAGCTGATTTGATTATTAATAAGCATGCAGTGAAATAATTAACAGAAATAGTTTGTGCTAAAAAAAAAAGTCAGCATCTCTGATTTATTGTGAAAAATGCATCCATTGTCTGCCATGTTCAGCTCAATATCTTCACCCAAGTTCTGTTGCTCTGTTCCAGGATTGTGAGACAGTGAAATGATAAATGATAGCTAATGAGCATCTATGTAAACCAGAACACACACACACACACACACACACACACACACATATATATATATACACTGCTGGTTATTCAGGTGACTTCACAGAAGTGAATCTTATAACCCCATCTGCAGCAGGAGTGGCAAAAGAGTCACACTTGCAGCAGAAAATGTGTAAGTTCTATTCCCAAACTGTATTTGGAAGGGAATGTCTCTAGCTAACTTGATAATTAAGTTTTCTATTGTGTGTGTGTGTGTGTGTGTCTAAGAATTTTTGCTCAGTAGTTTACATTTTAGATATGTTGCATAGCCTTTCCACCCAGCATGGGGTTAACATAGCAGTAGCATACTTGCTATAGAACACCATGAACTAAGAGTAGAAAGTGTGTGTGTGTGTGTGTGTGTTTGAAAGAGAGGAGTCATGGGAGTTTCCAGTCATGAGGATCAAGCAGAACTATTCTGGGAAAAAAATGGTGTGATCATGATCCAGGCAAAGTTTTCAAGATCCATCACTTTCAGTTTTAAAGTAAAAGGTGTGCTTTAAACCACTACTATCAAAATCAGTGATACTTACATGTATTTAACCTGGGTAGCTTGTTTCTGTTATATTTTGCAATGTAAGAATTAGTCAAAAATGTTTTTGCTGTTGGTACAAGGACCTCAAATCATAGTATTCCAGCCACCCAAACCTAAAAATTATTTTCTCTAAGTGAAACAATTCTATCTTTCCTGTCTCTGAGTAGGTATAATCAACCAAAAGAGTTCTGAAGGGTGGGAAAGACAGAACTCTCCATACATGTATTTTATTTTATTTTTTTACAATTTCATCTCTTGGGCTGTCCAGCAGGTCTCTGAAATTGGCAATTTGTTGTCTCAGGCCTTTCTATAGTCTGTAGCCAACCTATGTAAAAACACCACACAAACTGGTGAGATTACCTGAAAATATTAAATTAGAAGAGAAAATAGACTGGCGGCACCTGCTCTATATAAAGATCAGCTTGCTTTCTAGAGAAAAGGATTTATTTGATAAGTGACAGTTCTCCTGGTCTCTACTTCTTTTGCCTTTTGCTTTCATATGCAAGGAAAGTTATATTTTCCAGTAAATCTTACCAACTTGACTTTCTATTGCTAACAGCCAGCTGACTTCATCTTGTTGCTAATTAGCCATTCCAGAGGCAACACTTGCTCTTGGTGACCTTGCCTCTGGCAGCATGATTTACAGTACTATGTGAAGCCAAGGTAGTTTGCGGTGTAGCATTGTAAGAGGTTCCTAAGTATTCTCATCATTATTATTTGCTTTCTGTTGTGTTGATTGGGGACCAGTTTAGAGCTGGGGTTTATCAGACAGCTCAATGCCATGATTATGAGGTGGGCAAACATCAGCAAACTATGTGAGTAAGTGTTAATTCACAGGAATGCTCACACAAAAATCAGGAAATATAATGAAATAACTATATTTACAACAAAGCAAAGACTTAGCACTTTTTAAAAAAGTTCCTATTGCTTTTGTTTTCCTCGCCATAAAAATAGATTTGAAATTTACTGTAGGGCTTGGAAGTTAAAACTAGCAGAAACAAAATGGCTACCAGTGGAGATATCCCAAATAAAAATGTTGTCTAATCCCAATTAAAAAGCCTAGCCACCAAATTGTTCATTACCTGCAGTTTCTGAACTGTCTTCAAAGGCAACCCAATTTACAATGCATTTTGCAGTACTGTAAACCAGAGGAGAGCTGTATATTGACTAGTGATACCCATGCTGTACCTAATCAGATAAGGGGTAAGCCTGACCGCCAACCTAAGCTGGCAGATAGCATTTTATATCAGAGGCCACCTGAACACCAGTGCCACTACCACTAGACTACTAATGACACTGATGGATGTAATAATATCACCAACTTGTGCACTTATTCCTTCAAAATCAATGTAAACCCATCCAGAACAAACATCCAACAACAGAGCTTCAGCCTTCCCTGGATTTATTGACAGATTATTCGCTCTTATCCACTAGGTCAATTACTAAAGAGAAAGAGAGTTGTTTAACACATCTACCACCACATCTGCTGGAGATGAAAAACCAAAGTAGAGTTATATATTATTAGCATGATAGTAACAGTCCACCCCCACACTCTGAATGTCTAGGCCTGGCTTCTGATTAAAGTGGATACAGAAAATCAATCTCATCTGAGAGTTCTTGAATCTGATCAAGAAATGTCCACTCAGGGTCTTTGTCCAGGAAACAGAATTGCTGCATCAGTTTTAAATAGGGATGCAATTCTTCCCTAATTTTCTTCCCTAGAAGGAAACAAAGAATAATTGCAGCAATTTTCTTCCTGCTGTGAAAAAGTCTTAAAAAATATATCCAGTTTTCAAAACCTGTTTGCAAGTTGGAAATTGTTCTGTGCAAAATTTGCATATGGTTATTTTGCATAGAAGACAGTATTTTCTCTACACACAATATTTCTAAGTCATGAACTGTGTAGATTCTTTTCACTCCAAAATTCTTTTAGCCAGGGTTTCTTGATACTCAGAAAACATGTTTGAATAGTTACAAATATTCATTCTATCCTAGTTTTTTTCCTCCCCCCTTTTTTTTAAATCCTAGTTTTAAATTATTCAGATCTTCCAGATCCAGGAGGGCTTTGTAACATGTGGACGTACTGCATCTTCTTTCATGCAGCCCATGGGACCCTCCCTCTTTTAAGGATGCATTTGTCACACTTCTGAGTCAAATAACTGTTGCTTCCTACTAAATTCCACCAACCATCATGGGAAAGGCTGCAACAATTGAATGGTTCCATGAATCTATTCAAGCCTCTTGTCCACATCTTCAAGCTGTAAAGCCATCCAACTGAACCAGTTAGCATTATGCACACATCATGGACTCATTTGCTAAAATGAGATGGAGTTAAGGCCACAATGAATGCAACCAATTTTGTTTCCAAATTTTTTACCAAATCAACCACAGCCACCTTCTTATGTTTTTGTTTTCCAGGAAGAAAATGTGAAAACTGTCCTAATGAACCCCAACATTGCATCAGTTCAGACCAATGAAGTTGGCTTAAAGCAAGCTGACACAGTTTACTTCCTCCCAATCACCCCACATTTTGTTACAGAGGTCATCAAAGCAGAACGACCAGATGGGATAATTCTTGGCATGGGTGGACAGACTGCTCTCAACTGTGGTAAGCTGTTGTGGGAACATTCTCTTTTCTTATATCTGAAAGTCAACCTAATTACAAAAGAAAGTAGCACGTACACGCACACACACACACAACATATGTAATTATATATAGACCATTGATGCCCTATTATTGAATGTGGTCCTCTTTTTTAGAAGATTGTATTGATATAAAAGTATGGATAGCTGCAAAGCACAGAGAATTCTTCATGAGGTAAAATGGAAAACCAGAAACCCTATGCACCACACATTCACATATAGCTTTCTGTGTTTGTGTGTATGAGAGAAGGAGAATGAGAAAGAGAGAGAAAGCTTGAAAGTAACACTTTATAACAATATTACCGGCAATGTGTTACTTTTATGGTGTAACAAGAGCATGACAATATTATTTTTTACTTATAGTGTCATTACTTTTTAAAAAATGATTGTCTACTTCTTAATCTGAAAAATTGTTATCAAGGGGCTGCTTCTGAATATTTTGGGGCATTTTAAAAAAAGAACTTGAAGCATTTTTGTAAAATGATTATAAAAAATTCAAAATGTTAAACACTAATAATGACCAACTAACACCTACTTTCAAGGGTGTGCTGAAAAGTTCTCATATTCACATCAAAATTTGATGCGTTTGGCACATCATTTCTTAAGTTTCTTTAACCATTAAAATTTGGTGTTGATTATATTGATTGCTTGCAAAGCTATTAATAAAATCTGTTAAAAACTAAAAACAAAACAAAAAACAAACAAAAAACAAACTGATGTCTCACCACTGAAATATTGCCCTACTGTTGCTATCACCTCTTAATCATTTGAAAATTTCCTTCCTTTCAACCTCTTCTTAAGGTTTGGAAACAGGAAATAGTCAGATGGAGCAAGATGATGAGTAGGGTGGATAGTCCATATATTCAACCCCATTTTCCCCAAAAATATCAATATTCTTGCCAGCCTTAAGAGGAGGGACATTGTCCTGCAAAAAGAGAACATCCTTCTGCAGCTTCTCTCCATGTTTTCCTTCAATTCCTCCTTTTATTGGTACAGCAAATTAGAGTAGTATTTTGCATTAACTGTTTGGCTGTTCTGAAGATAGTCAGTCCTCAAAATACCATTCTTATGCCATGGCCTTTCCTGCTGTCCTCTGAGCCTTGAATTTCATCAGCTGTGACATCACCTAGTGCCACTAATGCAAGGACTGTTGTTTGGTTTCTAGATCATAGCGATGTAACTATGTTTCATGAACAGTAATAATAATAATAATAATAATAATAATAATAATAATAATAATACAGTGTATAAAATACAAGCGATAAAATAGTAAAGTCAAAACAACAATAAATTATAAGAAAATATAATATAATATAATATATAAAAATAAAATAAAATAGTCAATTATCATCAGAGTCTAGAAATCCAGAAGATAAGATGAATAGGCCTGCTGGAAGAGCTCTATCTTAAGTGCCTTCTTAAAGGCATCTAGCGTAGGGATAAGATAGATCTCCTCCGGCAGGCAGTTCCAAAATCTGGGGGCTGTGGTCATGAACGATCTATGGGAAGTAGAGTTTGATCTGGTTTTGTGGTGATCTAATAAATACTTCCCAGATGTTCTGAGAGTGTGGGGCGGATTATGTGGGGAGAGGCGTTCCTTCAAGTAACTCGAGCCCAAGCCATGTAGGGCTTTAAAGGTAATAACCAACACTTTGTACTGTGCCCAGAAGCTAATCGGCAGCCAGCAAAGAGATTTCAAAACAGGTGTGATATGGTCTGACCTAGATGTTCTGGTGACCAACCTGGCTGCAGCATTTTGAACAAACTGAAGCTTCTGAACATGTTACAGAGGTAGCCCCATGTAGAGTGCATTACAGAAATCCAAACGAGAGATTACCAGGGCAAGTACTACTGCTTCAAGGTCACTTTGGTCTAGGTAGGGATGCAGTTGGCAGATCAACTGAAGTTAATACTAAGCACTCCTGGCCATCACATCCAGTTGAGATGGCAACTGTAAAGATGAATCCAGGAGTACACTCAAACTGTATACTTTGTCTTTTAGGGGAAGTGTGACCTCATCGAGGACTGTTTGGCAAAACTCCCTTCCCTGACAAACGGTACCTATTGAGAGTACCTCTGTTTTCTCTAGATTCAGCTTGAGTTTGTTTTCCCTCATCCAACCCATTACTGACTCAAGACAGGCATCAAGAGGAGCGATGCCATTCTTAGTCACTGCAGCAGTCGGAGACATAGATAAGTAGAGTTGGGTGTCATCAGTGTATTGATAACACCGTGCCCCATGTCTCCGGATAATCTCACCCAGTGGCTTCATGTAAATGTTAAACAGCATGGGGGATAGAATGGCACCCTGAGGGATGCCAGATGTCAGCTCTCTTTTTGAAGAGCTACTATCCCCCAGCATCACCATCTGGAATCTGCCCAAGAGGTAGGATCGGAACCACTGAAGAACAATGCCCCCAATACCTAACTCCCTCAGGCATTCCAGAAGGATACCATGGTCTATGGTATCGAATGCCACTGAGATGTCCAAGAGCACCAACAGGGTCACACTTCTCCTGTCTATGCCCAGATGGAGATCATCGACTAAGGCGACCATGGCAGTCTCAACTCCATATCCCGCTCTGAAGCCAGTTTGAAATGGGTCCAGATAGTTGGCTTCTTCCAAGACAGCCTGGAGCTGAAAGGCAACTGCCCTCTCGACCACCTTGCCCAAGAATGGTAAAAGAGAGACCGGCCTGTAATTATTTTTCACCAGGGGATCAAGGGAGGGTTTTTTCAAGAGTGGTTTAACCACTACTAGTTTGAAACTAGATGGAAATTCCCCCTCTCTTACGGATGCATTAATGATAAGTTGTAATAATATTTATACTGCATCGCCTCCCTGGACTATCAGCCATGATGGGCAAGGATCAAGAGGGCATGTTGTCCTCCTTACACTTCTAAGAAGCTTGTCCACTTCATCAGTATTAACAAACTCAAAATGATCCAGTGTAACACAGTCCACAGAGTCTCTGGACATCTTATTGGTTCTATTATAATGCCCACATCCAGATCAGCCCTTATCTGAGAGATTTTATCTACAAAAAAGTCATTAAAAATGTCACAACAGGTTTTAGTTGGTTCCAATAATGGGTTCAGGGTAGGAGGTAATTGAGTTAATTCCTTAACCACCCTGAACAGCTCTGCTGGATGAGACTTTGCAGATGCAATATGTGTAGCATAGAAAGAATTTATTGCTGCATCTATTGCCACTCGATAGGAATCCAACATGTTCCTATGATGTGTCTTGTCAGATAAACATTGATGTTTCCGCCAGTGGCGCTCTAGTCATTGTACAGCCCACTTCATTTGGTGAAGATTTTCTGTGTACCAAGGTTTTTTGTTTGAAGTGGGATGAAAAGGATGCTCTGGAGCGATAAAGTCTATAGCCCTGGTAAGGCTGTTATTCCAAGTATCAACCAAGGTTTCAACAGAATCACCATCGTTCCCAACCATAAAACCCTCCAAGGCTTCCTGGAATCTTTTGGGGCCCATCAGCCTTTGAGGGCAGACCATTTTAATGGGTTCTCCACCCCTGAGAGGAATATGGATAGTAGCCTTTAGTCCTATCTTGACCAGGAAATGATCCATCCATGAGAGGACAGAAGTCTGGATTACCTCACCCCATGGATACTCCTGATCCATACTAAAGACCACATCAAGTGTATTACCAGCACAATGTGTTGGACCTGTGACTAATTGGGACAGGCCCATGGCTGTCATGGAAGTCATGAACTCCTGAGTTACATTTTTAAGATCTAATAAGTCTGATTCGAATGGGACGTTGAGGTCCCCCAGAATAAGAAGCCTGGGAGACTCCAACACCAACTCCAAGACCAGCTGTGTCAACTCAGCCAGGGAGTCTGTTAAGTAATGGGCTGGACAGTAAACCAACTGAATCCCCAGGGTGCCCCTTGCTTTTAGGGTCAAGTAGATACACTCGATATTATTCATTTTCTGGATAGGTCTCCTAGTAAAAGTGATAGTATTTTTATGGACAAAGGCAACTCCCCCCCATTGCCCACTTTCCCTAACCTGCTCCTTGACAGTATACCCGGTTGGGAGGGCCTTAACCCAAGTCACACTGCTATCCTCTCCCAGCCAGGTTTCTGTAAAACAAGCCAAGTCAGCATCATCTTCTTCTAACAAATCATGGATTATATGGGATTTGTTCTTCACTGATCTGGCATTGCAGAGGAGCAAGGTAAGGGTTAGTGGTATAATTGGGACGATCCTTGGTTCTTTTGGGCTAATAGGGTGAGAGGAAGATGGGGTAGATTTCAAACATCGATCTCATCTTCCTTTGTATTTCTTCCCCACTCTGTTAATGCTATATCTCCCCTTGCCCCACACTACTCCAATTGACTCACCACTGCCGGCGTCCAGATCAGTGGTCTCCCTCATAGACAGATTGGCAATTAACATGTGTTAATAAATAAAAATAAATAATAAATAATAATGATTAATGAATAAATAAATAACAGGTGTTAATAGCTATTAATAGGTTATTAATACTCTTAGCAATATCTTCTGTTCTCCCCACCCCACCCCACCAATAAATACAATTGTCCCAGCATCTGGCACTGAGAGAGTGACCAGTGAACCCATCCTGGAGAAGTGCTGCTCTCACCAGCACCCCTCTTTTTTCCTTCTAGCGTTGATTCTGGCCAGTACAGTTGTTTTGATACCCGATGCTCAGAGTTTTTGCAAGGTGTCACTCTCACCGACATCCCCCTTTTCTTTCCCCTCTTAGCACTAACAGACATGGTGTGGCAGGTTCAACATTTGGTATGAGATCTCAGATTCAGCAGCTGGCAGAGTTCCGAAAGCAATGCTATCTCTGGAGGGTTAGGCAGCTGAAGAAGCCTCCCGCCCAGCCGTAGGTGGGACTGACTCTTCTCTCAGGCTTCTCCTGGTGAGCTGCCAGTGGAGTTGAAGGTGGCCATGAGGGCGGGTAAAGTAGCCCTTTAGGTCCCTGCCCCAGTCCTCCAAATGGCGCATTGCCGAGAGGATGTAGATGGTGGTAGGGGTGGCAAAGGTCCCTGCCCCACTCCTCCAACCAGTGCACTGCTGGGAGGCTGTAGATGGTGGTGGAGGCAGGCAATGGCCCCTGCCCCAGTCCTCCAACCAACGCGCTGTTGGGAGGCTGTAGATGGTGGGGGGCAGGCAATGGCCCCTGCCCTAGTTCTCCAACTGATGTGCTATCGGGAGGCTGTAGATGGTGATGGGGCAGGCAACAGCCCCTGCCCCAGTCCTCCAAATGGCACGCTGTCGGGAGGCTGTAGATGGTGGGGGGCAGGCAATGGCCCCTGCCCCAGTCCTCCAACTGTTGTGCTGTCGGGAGACTGTAGATGGTGATGGGGGCAGGCAACAGCCCCTGCCCCAGTCCTCCAACCGGTGCACTGCTGGGAGGCTGTAGATGGTGGTGGGGGCAGGCAATGGTGATGATGAGACATTCCAAAAAATTGTCATCAGATTGCTCAAAACACTGCAAAATCATCTCGGAGGTATCCACTCAATTTTGTTTCTGATCATCATTCAAACATTTTGGCACCCACTTGGCTGACAGCTTCTGCATAGCCAACTGCTTTTGAATTATAAACCGAATGCATTTCCAGGATATCAAATGTTTCAGATGAGCTTTGCTGATCTGCCAAAATCAGATAATGAAACATGCTCAACAATTTCAGGAGTTGACACTGTTGAAAATCTTCCAGACCTTTCTTGCATCTTCAGTCTCAAAATCTCTGTGCTGAAAGTTGGCACACTACTTCTTCACAGTTGAGTATGATGGGCACTTTTCACTCAATGTTTGCATCATACACTCATGGATTTCTTCAGAGTTTTTTTCTGCAGGAACAATGACTTCATGAGAGCCCAGAGTTCACCACTTGAAAATTCCACATTTTTTGTTGATATGCTTCTATCAATGATATGAAAAGATCCAGAAATTAGAGCTATGATCCTGCAAATTGGCAATTTACAATTCAAAAGAATACCCTTTCAGGCTACAGTGACAAAATGACACTTGTATTTTAGGAAGTGGGTTGGGCTAGAGCTTTTCAGCGCCCCCTTGTACCAGCTATACACTAAGCTAAAAACAAATGACTAACGAGTCAATCCTTTTCCAAGAGAAATGGAACAAATAATATTTTACTTAAAAAACAACTCAAGCTTGATTAACTTCTCCTCCCTCCATAATTACTTCTCTGACTGCATAACTATAACAGTTAATGATAATGCCACAATTGTCCTCAGTCTGATATGTGTCTTGGTAAGCAGATGTTTCCTTAAAATGCATAGAAACATGCTGGAACAGGAAGTAAATGTATCCTTGATGCAGCACTGGTTCTATATAGAGAGAATGTTGACTGCATTACATGAAGAGTGGTTTTATCACAGGCCTTTTATCAGCTTTGCTGCTAAACAGCATGTTGCATGCTACATTATTTGTGATAGGAGGGGCTCACATGCCAAGAAGACTGCTTGCCTAGCAAGTGCATGAATTGGGTCTTAGGTAAGTGCATGATCATATGCCATAGTTGGCTAGATTTTGGGACCTTTTCTGCTTTGAATGTTGACTGTGCTGACTCTTTATCCATACAGGGGTGGAGCTGTTCAAACGTGGCATTCTGCAAGAGTATGGCATTAAAGTCCTTGGAACTTCAGTTGAATCCATCATGGCCACAGAAGACAGGCAGATATTTTCAGATAAACTGAATGAGATTAATGAGAAGATTGCTCCCAGCTTTGCTGTGGAATCGGTAAATCAGTTGAACTCAAATTGACTTGGTTATGGATTGGAACAGTTGAAACAGAGTAACATATATGTATACAGGGCATGCCATTTTAATTTTGAGAGTTTATTCTCCCATACCCCCTTACTTGTAGATTGTTTTGCATCTACAGGACTGTGAGGCAGACAGGAGAAATCAGCACTAAGACAGTTCTCCATTGAAGAAAATCCACAATAACGCATTCTCAGACAGATATATAGTATTTTCCCTTGTTAATGAATGTTCATTTCCCCTGGTGAATGGCAGAACCTTGCATCAGATAAGGAACACAATGATTACTTACTAGAGTATATAATAAGGGTTTTGGTTTTTTGGAGGATTACTGTGATTCAAACAAATTCTGGATAAGTGAAACTGTTTGCTAAATAACATAATAATCCACTGCTTAATGATAATAATCTAACACCAACATAACAAATTAAAAATAATTAAACTAGTTATTAATCTCTTGATGAAGAGAAAGGAATCTTTGTTTCTGTCTAAGAGAAACCCACACATCCTACCCTACACTTTGTGACCTTTCCCTGAGCAAATAAGCTGATTCCCCACGTGCTCAAATGTGGATGGCAGTTCCTCCACTTTGAGATTTCCAGAAACAGGTATGTCACTCAGTCCTGCTAATTGTTTATCCCCAACTATTTTCTCCTTTTAGAATTCCACCAACTATGATTCCATGTCAGTTGCTATGGGTTCCATGATGGAGAATCCTGTAATTTGCAGTTCAGGGAGGGGTACTTCAAACTACCACCCAGAAAATTCTCCTCTGGTGCCTCTGACCAAAATAGAAAACCCAGGAGAATTCCACAGGATGCATCCATGGCAATTAAAGTGGTCTCATAGTGTTATAATTCTTAATGTGAAAGGGATCCAGCTCAACATTACAATCATAACTGGTCATTGTATGTTCATTTGACCAATTAGCTGTCACAACCATCTTGTTGTAACATCAGGCAATGCCTCCACGGGAGATGAAAAACATATCAACCCAGTAGGCATTGATTTGATTCACATAGAAAATGTCCTTCCTGGTCTTCCAAAGAATGACCCACCATAGCTTGGGAAGCCAAATACCAGGAAGGAAGGTGGTGTGCTGCACTTTTCCCCAAGTCTGATATTGTGGCAAGTATGATCTGACCCTTACATAGTATTCAGAATCAAATCCTATTTCATGAGGCCTCACAAGGCTTAATCACCCACAACTATTGTGGTACTTGGTAATCTTGTTAGAGATATTGCTGTGAGCAATGGTATCAGTGAGGACCCACGGTAGCTCCTGCTCTCTACACAAACCTCCCTCAGAAATTCACAGGAGACTACACTTTCTCTTTCCCTAATCCAGGGGTAGGCAACCTTTCCCCTTTAAGGGCCAAGGGACTTCAGCTCCCAGAAGCCTCAGCCATGTTGGCCAATAGTCCCATGTTGGCCAATAGCTCCTAGGATTCTGGGAGCTGAAGTCCCTCGGCCCTTAAAGGGGAAAGGTTGCCTACCCCTGCCCTAATCCTTACTAGCTCTTTTCAACTGTAGTTTCCCCTGTGTCTAGTTCTGAACACTACAGTTCATATCAACAAGCTAGAATGTGTCCAGAAAAGAGCAATCAAGATGATGAAAAGTCTGGAAACCAAGCCTTATGAAGAACAATTTAGGGAGCTGGTTGTGTTTAGCCTAGAGAAGAGAAACTGAGAATTGAAATGATAGCCATTTTTAAATATCTGAAGGGATGTTATATAGAAGATTGAGAAATCATGTTTTCTGCTGCTCCAGAGACTAGAACATGAATCAATAGATTTTGAATGACAAGAAAAGCGATTCCACTTAATATTAGAAAGAACTTTAGTGTAAGCTGTTTAACAGTGGAATAAACTGCCTTGGAGGGTGATGGACTCTGCATCATTGGAGGTCTTTAAATAAAGGTTGGATGTGCATCTTTTAAGAGTGCTTTAGTTGTGCATTCCTGCCTAGCAGGGATTTGGATTGGATGGCCCTTGTAGTTTCTTCCAATTCTAAGATTCTATCATTCTATGATTCTAAGTAGAATGACTGAGAAACTCTTTAAAAAAAACCACAGTTATACTGATTTTACATAAACCATTAACCTATAATATTTTCAGACTTCTTGAGGTCCATAGAGTATAATTTAATAAAGTAATCATAATAATTACTAAGCCTGTAGAGTATGTATTTAATGAGTGTTTGAAAATTCAGCTGTGAGGTTAACCAAATTGATTTGAAAACAGAACTGACCACCCTTGTAGCTGATACCTTAAAATATTTATTTTTCACACACAGACTGAATCAAACCAGC
>CM034701.1:201070028-201084266 GCA_020142125.1 Phrynosoma platyrhinos
TGAGTACAGATTCTTCATCAGGACTATCAAATGTGCTGGCACTCCCATTTCTTTAAGGGTGTTCCATAGCCTTTCATGGTCTATACAGTCAAAGACTTTGCTATAGTCTATAAAGCACATGCTGATTTTATTTTGGAATTCCCTGGTGCACTTGATTAGCCATCGTATGTTTTCAATGTGATCCCTAGTGCCTCTTCCTTTCCTGAACCCTGCTTGGACCTCTGGAGTCTCTTTTTCCATGTATGGTTAGAGTCTATGTTGCAGAATTCTGACCATGATTTTGCTTGCATGAGAAATCAGTGCTATGGTCATATAGTAGCTACATCTCTTATGTCTCCCTTTTTGTGGATGGGGATGTATATTGATTGCTTCCAACCTGTTGGCCATCATTTTGTTTTCCATATCTGTTGACATATGTTGGTTGGCACTAGAGTTCACTGTGTCAATGTGGATTGCAGCAGTTCAATTGGAATATCATCTGTCCCTGGTGATTTTGTTGTTGTTGCTATTTCTCTTATTGCAGTTTCTCTTATTGTAGTTTGGGGTTCATCTTCATATGGCTCTTCATTCCATGTGTCCTTCATTTTGTCATCTCTTATGTATAATTCTTCTGTGTATTGCATCCAACATCTTTTTATTCCTTCCTGGTGTTGAATTATGTTACTTTTATTGTCATAGATCGTCCCAGTCCTTAGTTTGAATTTTCCTTTTATTTCCCAGATCTTGTGAAATAGATCTCTTGTTCTCCCCTTTTTGTTGTTGTCTTCTATTTCTCTGAACTGGCCATTGTAGTAATTTTCTTTATCTTCCTGCATAAGCCATTGTACTGTTGCATTCATAATTCTTAGTTTGTTCCTATCTCCTTTTTGTTTTTCTTCTCTTCTTTATTGTTTGTAGTGTTTTTTCTGTCATCAATGGTTTTTTTTTCCCTCTTTCTTTTTGTTTATTGGAAGTGTCTATATGCATTCTTCTTTTATTATGTCTTTTATTAAGTCTTTTATTATGTAAATGCATAGGTTGTTTCATTATACTGAATCTCATAAGCAGCCTCAAACAAAAGGGCCACCAAATTTTCTGGCTGATTCTTTTTTAAAAATCAAGTTATGCATGTAGGGAATGTGAACATTTATTATTTTATCTTGAAGAAGGAGTATGTGTGAGCCTCAAATAAGGTCATCTTATGTGCTTGCCAGTAACAGGACTTCTTTATTTCAGGTTATGGCCATTGGGCGTACTTTTGGAGAGAGCTTTCAGAAGGCATTAAGAATGTGCTACCCTTCAGTTGATGGCTTCACATCATGCTTGCCAATGAACAAAGATTGGCCTTCTAATGTAGATCTCAGGAAAGAGTTGGCTGAAGCTTCTAGCATACGAATGTATGCAATGGGAAAGGTATTACTGTAGGAAAGTGATGATTTGAATGATTATAGCAATCTTTACTTTCACTGATGATTTTGTGAGGGCTAAAAAAGCCACATTTTCGGTTTATTGTTATTGCCACCAAGCCAGAATGAGCAATTATTATTATGCTTTTCAAACAAGGATGTCTGGTCTATTCCAGAAGGAAGATCATCACTAGGTTCTTCAGTACTACATGGGCGAAGAGGGATGACTAAAATATTCCTGTGGTTGAGCATCTGTTGGTTTATTACTAAGAGCAGAATGGGGAGGATGTGATAATCTGATGTAGAAGCAGCTTGAACATAGCAGAATATGTAGTACATGCCAAATGATTGACTTAAGACATTTATCTTGAAATGCTGTATAGAGACAAATTCTGCCACATGGTCCTCTGATTTCTGCATAAGCAGAAGATGGCTCAGCCTCATAGTAAGAAAGAGTAGCGATCTCACAGTAAATATTCCCTAATTAAGAAGTAGGAGCGAGGAGGCTACTGTTGTCAATTTTTCTTCACAAAAACATGAACTGGCATTCTTCCCCCTCTCACATTCTCAGATTCCATATTGTATTACACAAAGACCTTTTTTTTTTTGTCTCACCACTAATATGCTCAGTCTGAGAACAGATACTGATTCATCCAGAATATGGAGGTATTGAAATGTGGCTTAGTTTCTTGTTTGATTTTCACAACTTCAGCTTTCTTCACTTGTTAAAATATAGCTCAGACAGCTGGAACTGTGCTGGTCAGAAATCTCTAAACATTGATCTGACACTTAAAGAATGAACAATTTATTCCTATTAAGTGAAAAGCCCTGTTAAGCCATATTGAAAGTCTTGTCAAAAGTCATTCTTTAACCCTCACTCTCCTCAAGGAATCCCTTTTCTTTTTCTTTTTGGATGGTTGGACTGAGAAGTGTTATGACTTTTTGCATTTTAATGGCATACACCTCTCTCTCTGTGCCTTCTGTTGACTTATAGCAACCCCCTGAATTTCATAGGGTTTTCTTAGGCAAAGAATACTCAGAGATGGTTGTGCAAGTTCTTTCCTCTGACATATAGCATACAGCACTTGATATTTGTTGTTGGTCTCTCATTCACATACCAACCAGATTTCCAAGATATGTTGCCTTTAGGGTATTTGGGTGCACACATAGCTACTACCTTTGTAATAACTACTATTACTTTTCTGCTTGAAAAAGGGCTTAACCAGGATGCCAAGGATAGAAGAATATAGCTACTTTGAATCCCATTTTGAGAGAAAAGGAAGATATACATCTAATAAATAGATAAGCAAGCAAACAAACTGCTAAGCCATATCTAAATGATAAGAGCTTTGCTTTATTTTGTGTATTTGATGAAATAGGTCATTAGTCACAAATGCTCATGATATGGAACATAGTTCTCAATGAGTTGCATGAACCAAGACAGTATTCCTAGACTCTAGAGTACAGTTGGCCCCTACATTCATGGGGATTAGGGGTGCAGGACCCCCATGAAAATGGAAAAACCAGAAATATATCTACCTCCTCCTCAACTTTAACTTAGGGCCTCTACAGACGGCACAAATCGCCGTCGTGGAGGCAGGGGAGGGGTGGGGCAGCCACATACCGAGCACCCCAACCCCTTCTCAAGGATGTCTTTGAAGTACCTACCGTTGCACATGGCGGGCGCTCCGATGACATCCTTCAGGTTCAGCATCTGGACACACTGAGCCAGAAGAGGCACAAAAGAGCCACATGTCAGCTCTTTGGATGCCCCTTTCGCGGCTTGTGGAAGGAGCACTATTTTAGCACTCCTTTCCCAGGCGGTGAAAGGGAGGATCGGGGCCGAGGCATGGGGCAGCCTCAGCCCCAATCTGCCACTTCCCAGGTCAGCCCACGGCCACCCGTCTGCATCCCCCCTTAGTCTATATTCCTATCCCTGTGGGCTAAGGAACCTGAACAAAGCACCACTTCTATCCTACTGTTGTGGGGCATGTCAGGCCTGATAGTCCTGGGTGTCACTTTGCAAATCTTGACAGAAGTCCTTCTTTAATTCTCATTCTCCCTAACAAGAGGCCAGAGAGAAGGAAAGCAGCCGTGGTGTCCTGGAAGCTGCTTTGGAGCATGTCCTGGGAGAAAGGTGGCATATAAATAAAGTAAATAAATAGCCAGTACCAGGTAAGGCTCTAGGAGTGGAAGGGGAAGCAGCGATACTCAGTCTTATTTTATGCATTTATAACTTTTTTAGTTTTCTTTATATTTTCTAGTCTACGAGCATTGTCTGTAGTTTTCTGCAATGGACCACAAAACTAAGAAAAAAAGAAAAGAACCAAACCTATTTAATTGTTGGTGGCAAACTTGCAAGTAATCAATCCCACAAAAGTTAAACACAAGAAAGTTGAGGTTTGACTGTATTCTACTTTGGAGTGCAGGTGAAGGCTGTCATTGATCTTGAAAGGGAGCCACTTTTCAACATGCTGGGAGCTGACATTTATTAGCTAGAAAGCCTCATGGATGTGTTTAAGCACATTAAAACTCTAATAATGTCTTCTTCAAGGCTATACAAATAATATGGACAATACATAAGTGCATATATAATGTCATAAATAGCAGAATTATCTCTGTTTATGCATTGCTAAACTAAGGTTTAGCAATGCATAAAGGTCACTAAAGGTCAAAGCTGCAAAAGTGGCTATCAGGAAACTCCAGTACCACTTTTTTCCCCAAAAAAACCCCCCCTTGCTTACAGAATGAAAACATGTGAATGAAGGATAAAGCTTTTTAAAATGTGTGTGCATATTATAAGAAAATGATAGAATACATAGTTAAAGTTCAAGAACTTAATGATGCATCTGGACAAAGGAAACAGCAGAGTCTGAAAATGCTACTGTAAAACTATACAAAACTATACAACTCAATGTCTTTCCTTAGGACTGGAGGGGCCAAAGTTTTTGCGGAAGCCACACGTCTTCCTTTTTTAGCAAAATCCTAAGTGGAAGTCATCTTCTGTAAGACCCAAAATTTAAAGTCTACTGTAGAAAGATGTTTCATGAAGGGACTTAATTAGAAATCATTTTGCCAGCAAGTGGTAGTGGAGTCTCCTGGCCAGAAAATTACACCATTTTGAGCTTAAGTGGGCATGCATAGACACTAAGCAATGTAGAAGCACAGAAAGGATTCTATGAGTTATGACATCATGTATGCATTTATGTGTTAGATGTGTTTTATGTGTCAGCATATTGACAGGCCAAAACATGATGGGCATTTTTGAGCTAATAAACAACATTTGCTAATGTGTTGCGATGTATCTCCCCTTTCCTTTGTGTTTTTTTTCTGGATGTTCCCCAGTTTTTGTTCTTCTTGTCATTGATCTTGTCCTCTTGGCAGTTGATCCTTTAAAAATGTTGAATAAATAGTATTTTAGGTCCAAATACCATGAAGGCACCAAATCCTAGCTGATTTTGGAAGCTAAGCAGGGTCAGGGTCAGCCTTGGTTAGTACTTGGATGGGAGACCACCAAGGAATACCAGGCAGTGCAGGCTATATTTCAGAGGAAGGAATTAGCAAACCACATCTGAGTATTCCTTGACTATGAAAACTCAATAAGGGCCTGAACAAACTGCCAGAAATAATCCAGTTTGAGACCACTTTAACTGCCCTGGCTCAGTGCTAGGGAATCATGGGAACTGTAGTTTAGCTGGATTGTTTCTGACAGTCTGCTCAGGCCCTAAGTTTACAAGCAACTTACAGGCAAATACAAATGATATTTTATATAAATTTGGGTTATTTTCTCTTTTGAAAAAGAACTGTAGGTGTATAAACTTTCTTGATCAGAGAGACATGATGATGCCAAAAATGGTCAAGCAGAACGCTGCTGGTGTTATATTATATAATCATTTTCCTGCAAGGGTCCTGTTATATAATATCAAGATTTTCAAAGTTTTTTCTTAAGGAAGGGTTTCCATCTTGACTCATCTGCTGATTCATTGACTTATTGTTGCTAGTGATTGGTTCAAGTTGGCCAATGGACCCTTCTATTGTTCTTATTATTGTTGCTCATTAAGCAGTTGTGCCCTGTGGTTGTTGCAATAAACTGTAGTTTATTGTGGCACCAGAACTCTCTGACATAGAAGGATCAATGTCTTGGAAAAGACTACAATTCCCATGATTCCCTAGCATTGAGCCAGGGCAGTTAATTGTCGGTAGCCATGAACAAACTGCCTAGGAAAGTTTGTTGTCCATACATGATCTTTTTATTGAAGAACTTCTCATGTGGGTTTCAAAGAATCATAGTATTCCCTGGAATTTGGCATGAAAACCAATGGGAAAATATATTTGAAGGCTACTCTCAGTTCAGAAAAGGATGGTTGATAGTAAGATGTAAATGAAGCTGTTCTGACTTTGTTTGACCTTAAATTGTGATCAGAATAATGGCGTAGGGGAATATTTCAGCAGACTGCTGAAGAGTGTTTCTCTTCCCAGGCTCCTTTATGGGGTCAATGTGTTTTCCCCAGCCTCTGGCAGTTGTTTTATATCATCTATGAAACCCATCTTAGTGCTTGTGATTGGTACAGCTATGCTTGTGCTCATCCATAGACCCAAATAAAGTCAAATATCAAACAAATAAAATAAATCAAATAAACTGAATGTATGTAAGAGACAGGAACTACAACCTTGGAAATGAGCATTGTGGTTTCTGAATTGTTCTTTCTGCTGTCCATAATGTGGATAAAAATATACTTACTTTTGAAGAGACTATTGCAAGTATATGCAAACAACCAAAGGTGCATTATAAAAAATTTGAAAGCAAAGTCAAATTTAATTCAGTTGTTTTGACTCAAGGCCCTATCACACTACCCAATTAAAGCACTATTATTCCACTTTAACTGCCATGGATCCATCCAATGGAATCCTAGGGATTGTAGTTTGGGGAGGCACTGGAGCTCACTGGCTGAAAATTCCAAATGCCCCTCCCTAAACTGCAAATCCCAGGATTTCATAGGATATAGCTATAGTAGTTAATGTGGAATCAAAGTGCTATAATTCTGTAGCATGAAAGAGGTCTCGGTTGCAGATAAAAAGCAGATATAAACCTACTCTTGAAGGTGTGGTTGGGAGGAACTAGGTGAAAGTGAAGTTTAGGAATACCACTTATTTTCAGTGGGTACTCAGGGGAAAAAAACTGGTTCTTGGGACATGAAATTATGATTAATCAAGACCTCTTTCTGACAGGCTTTGAATGACAATATGTCTGTAGATGACATCCATAAACTTACAGCCATTGATAAATGGTTCATCTATAAAATGCATGATATTGTGAAAATGGAGAAGGACTTGCAAGGTCTTACCAGGTAAGATTGCCAGACTAATTTCTTTTGAAGATTACTCAGCATATTACAGTACGTTCTTCACATGGCCACCCCAGTAGTTGTGGGATTGCTTTTCCTTATGAAAATGCTGATGTAGCAAAAGTTTATAATCAAGTATTCATTTTAAAATTATGCATTAGTGAGATGTTTAGCAATGGTGTACATGCATATAGTGAAATAAGGCACTGTGATGAGCTGCACCTGAGTCGGTGTCTGGGTTGAGCTTTCATGCCTGTGGCTTGTCGCTAGCTGTGCCACTTCTCCCCCTCCTAGCTTCTATTCCTCCCTTGGCTTTCCAACTCTCATCTCTGTCCAGTGACCTTCCTTTGGGTGCTTCCCCTCATCCTCTTCAGTCCTGTGCAGCTGTATTTTATTCCTGTCAACCTGTTAGTAAGATGCTGAAACCTGAAGAATGTGTCTCTTCTCAGTTATTTTGCTGGCACTCAGTTATGTTTCTGGACAAAACCGGTAGGGGTACTTATTGTTGGGTGTCCTCTGTGGCCTGCACCCCAAGAGGGGGCCAACAGTTGTTTCCCAGAAAGACCAGGCAAGAGATTGTGTATTGGTCAACATGGCAAGGAGGAGGTGGTCCCAAGCAATGAAAGGGACATTAGGACTGAACATCAAACACAATCTGGACCCTACATACTATTGCTGTTTCTTGCTCAATCTTTCCTTGCTTTCAGTTCTGTTAAATATCAGTCTCAAATTGTTTTGAGTTGACATACACTATATATTTTTGCTAATATGCAAACTGATGTTCTGGATGCATGCACACCAATGTCCCTAATGACTTTCCTGTGGGAGGGGGCACTCTGTTTTTTTCTGTTCAGTTGATACGATAAAGGAGCATCTCTCTTCCCCCACCCCTCTTTCTTAGCTAAAAATTTTCAACTTCCTTCTTATAGCCCCCTTATATTGTGCTGCTCTCTGTTTTGGACAACATTGTATTTACTTATTTAGTAACAAAACAAACAAACTAGTCCAACATTGTATGAGAACATTTTGTGCTAATTGTAACTAAACAAGCACAGAGATCCTTCTCTTCTGCATGCATTGCATCTGCAGAATCCCATCCAGCAGAGCTATTTAGGGTGGTGGGGGAGTTGACACAGGTCTTGCCTGCGCCTAACCCTCTACTTAACCTGACGACAGCCTGCTGTGATGCATTTAACATCCACTTTGCAGATAAAATCTCTCGGATAAGAGCCGACTTAGATGCCAGTGTTATAACAGAATCTATAGAAGAGGTGTCCAGCAACTCCGTTGATGTAATTTTACTGCATCAGCTTCAATCCGCTGAGTACCTATGACATGGACAAGCTCCTTGGAAAAGTGAGGAAGACAACCTGCCCCCTCGATCCATGTCCATCTTGGCTGGTTGCCCGGGGGGGTGACGGTTTGAGAGTATTCCTTGGGGATATTATCAATGCGTCCTTTAGGGAAGGCCTTGTTCCATCTGGTTTAAAGGAAGTGGCTGTCAAGCCACTCCTGAAAAAGCCTTCCCTCGACCCCCTGGGCAGGAATAACTATAGACCAGTCTCCTTGTTTCCTTTTTTAAGCAAGGTGATCAAGAGGGTGGTCGCTTCCCAACTCCAAGCTGTCTTGGATGAAACTGATTATCTGGATCCATTTCAAACTGGCTTTAGAACAGGATATGGAGTTGAGACTGCCATGGTTGCTCTGGCTGACGACCTCCGCTTGGGTATCAACAGGGATAGTGTGACCCTTTTGGTGCTCTCAGAGGCCTTTAACACAATAGATCATTCCATCCTCTTGGATCACCTGAGAGAGTTAGGAATTGGAGGCACTGCTTTGCAGTGGTTCCGTTCCTTCCTCTCGGGCAGATCCCAGAGGGTAAGGCCCAGGGACAGTTGCTTTTCTAGAATAGAGCTTAATTGTGGTGTCCCTCAGGGCTCCATCCTGTCCCAGATGCTATTTAAAATCTGTATGAAGCCTCTGGGAGAGATCATTCAGAGGCATGGAGTGCGGTGTCATCAGTATGTTGATGACACCCAGATATACTTCTTCATGACCTGGTCGTCGGCTCAGACTTCAGATGGTGTCGCTCCTCTCAATGATTTTCTTAAAGCAGTAATGGACTGGATGAAGAAAACAGATTGAGACTGAATTCAGACAAAACGGAGGTACTAACAGTCACGGAACTGAAACCAGGTCTGGGAATACAACTTCCAATCCAAGGACTATGTTCGCAGTTTGGGGGTACTCCTAGATTCGTCGCTTCACACGACTAATCAGGTGAATGTGACGGTCAGGAGTGCCTGCTATCAGCTTCGGCTGATACGCCAGCTGCACCCTTTCCTGGAAAGTAGGAATCTCGAAACTGTGGTACATGCTCTGGTAACCTCTCGCTTGGATTTCTGTAACGCCTTCTACATGGGGCTACCCTTGTGCTTAACTCGGAAATTGCAATTAGTTCAAAACATGGTTGGTTTCTGTTATTTCCAGAAGGGAACACATAACTCCTGTGTTAAAAACCCTCCACTGGCTGCCCATCAGTTTCCAGGCACAGTACAAAGTGTTGTTTTTGACCTTTAAAGCTCTACATGGCTTGGGTCCAACTTATCTCCGGGACCGCCTCCAGGACCGCCTCCTTCTGCTTCCCCAGCCCACCCCTGTGCACTCACGTCCTCTGGGAGGAATCTGCTACATCCTATAAAAACTAGGCTGTCGGTGACCTCTCAGGGGGCCTTCTCTGCTACTGCTCCCAGATTATGGAATGGCCTGCCGGACAAGATTCATCTTATCACCACTCTAGATAGTTTTAAGGAAGCTGTCAAAACAGATCTCTTCTGGCAGGCCTTTCCAGAATGATCCTCTCGGTTTACGTTCCGTCTATGCTGCCACTTAATAGCCAAGCTGCTGCAAAATTATTGAACTGGACGTTTTGTTGTTACTTGTCTGTTTTATTGTTATTATTATTATTATTATTAGCTTTATTTATTAAGCGCCGTAGATGTACATGGCGCTGTACAAAACCAAATAAAATCCAGAATATATAAAAAGCCTGCCTGTGGCATACAATCTAAAAGTAAAACAACAAATAAAAACATCATAAAAAACAAGTGAAAACATCAAATATCAATATTAGGTCATGCATCAGGAACAACCAGGTCACGATCACAGACTCTCTGGGAACACTTCCCTAAACAGTGTGGTCTTCAACTCGGCTTTGAAGCTGGTTAAGGACATGTTCAGTCGTACTTGTAAGGGAAGGAGGTTGATTGTATTATGGTTTAATTTTTCTTAGTTTGATACTTTTTTTATGGGGTGGGTGGGTTAGGGTGCTGATGGTTTTATTGTAATTATATTTTACTGTAAGCTGCCCCGATTGCACTGCAGAGGGGTGGGATAAAAATAAACTTTTAATTATTTATATTATTATAAATAAGTAGCCTTAAAATATTCAACAGAGAGAAGACTAAAAACACACAGCACATAAATAGTGGCCAGGAACAATAAAAGCACAGTCTGCAGCAACTGAAAAAAAAAACTTTGGGGGATTCAGACGGGTGGCCCTGGGCCCCTGGGAAGCAGAGGATTGGGACCTCGACTGCCCCACGCCTTGGCCCCAAACCACCCTTTTTCTGGCCCTGAAAGGAGCGCCAAAATGCTGGTCCTTCCAGAGCCGGCAAAAAGGGTGCCCAAAGAGCCACCATGTGGCTCTTCTGTGCCTCTTCCAGCACAGCGTGTTAACGTGATGACGTCCTGACAACATGCACCGTACGTAATAGCACGTGCCATGATGACGTCTTTGGCATGGGGTTGGGGCACCCAGCTTGTGGCTGCCCCTCCCCTTCCCTGCCTCCAAGACGGTGCAAAGGGCTATTTGTAGAGGCCCTTCATCTGATACAGAAATTAAAACAAAAAAGGCAACAAGCAAGCCTATCTAGGGAGGACTTTCTGTCACTAAGATGCCCTCACCAAGACAACCTTCTCTATGATGGCCACATGACTTGATAAGGACACCCAAACCTGCCCCTTGAAGAGAATCTCATGATGCATGTTGGTATAAATAGAAGAATGAAAATTTCAGATAGCCTTAGCACACACCACTGAGGTAGTATCTATTATCAGGTACTTTGGCTTAATTGAAGGTGATTATCTTAGAGCAAACATGTTGTAGTGATTTGAGCATTGGACTATAGCTCTAGAGACCACTTGGGCATGGAAATCCATTAGGTGACTTTGGGTAAGTCATACTCTCTCAGCCTCAGAGGAAGGCAAAGGCAATCCGCCTCTGAAGAAATCTTGCCAAAACCTCTGTGTCAGTTTCAGCTTAAGGCTACCAGAAGTCAGAAATATCGGAAAGGCACACCACTGCCACCACATCTAGGTAGGCAAAGCTAGGCTTGCTGAAGGCTCAAGATGAAAATCAGGAGGAAGGCTGATTGTTTGGTGGTACATTGCGTGATGGGCATGGATTCCAGCAGCAATAATTTACCCTGTTTGAAGAAAGGCAGTTACTTTAGGAGACAAATGCCAATTAGAGCCATCAACATGGTCCTCTAGGGGTCACCTGATTTCCCAGGCATAGCAAGTGGCTGAGTGGGAACTCTGACCAATATTTTCACCCACAGAGGGAGTGCCTGACTGGCAGTGCCTGATCCCCAACTTCTCATTTTGAAACCTGCAGCACCTGAACTTTTCTTGTCTGCCTGGGCACAGTAATTCAAACTGAGAAGGCATGGAACATTATACATTGCAAGTGGATTCACAACCATTAGAACTTTCTATCCTTCAAAGCCAGCTGGAGAGGGAATGACTGGTATAACATTAACGATTGGTATAAACTGGAACAGATTGGAGGGGTTGGTTGCTCTTCCCAATTCTGCTTGTTGAAATGGTGATCAGGGGGAGAGCAGCAGCAGGAAACTCTCCCTAGAATAAGGGGAAGAGACTCACCTGGTTTTGAAAAAAGCATGAAAATCCTGACTTTGATGAGCTGCCAGCAGTAGCCACTCAGCGCTTCTGATTGGGATCACTGGTAGCTAATTAGTAGCTCTGAGAGGCAGCTGGCAGACAATCACGGGGAAGAATTTTTAACCTTAGAAAAAGACGAAAGAAAACTTGGTAATAAAGCTTCTGTTACTAGCTACCGCACTATAAAGTATTGGTATGTGGAGGGGTAATGAAGACATTGCCCCTAACCAGAATTCTCCCTCCCCAATGAAATTTTTATTCAGTCCCTAAATTGTTAGCATTGTGAGACAGTTATAATGGTAAATACCTGGGAATCTTCTATTTGCTGTCTTCTCATTCCCTTGGTAACACTACTTATCTCTTTTCTTTAGATGCTTAAGTTACACTTCTAAATGTTCAGCTGAAGTTTCTGTTACTTAAATGCTATAAATTTGGGGACTGAAGGATTGGGAGGGAGGAAAAGAATTCTTTTTTTGGAAGGGGGCAATTCTCTCATTTTGCCCTCCTTCTCCTCCATAGTAACAGAGGCTAGATTAAACTCCTAAACTTCCCTTAGGACCATTTGTCTCCCATGAAAGCTGTGTGTGTGCATCAGTGTGTATATTTGTAAAGCTTATTAATGTGTGTGGGGGGATTCAGTGTGCAGATATTATGGGATAGACTTACTTTTAAGGATAGGCAGAAGAGTCTCTCACTCCACTTTTACAGGGACAAAAAGCTTAGCCACAGCTCCAAAGAATAGATAGGCTGGTGTTAGCAGCCCAGAAATGTTGACTTTGTAATTCTTGCAGTGTGGGAGGGAAATGTTCACCCCTATGCATGCATATCTTCCTCTGCCCCTTAGAATGCCCCAGGAGGGAAAGCATCTATGGCCATAGTGTTGGTCTGCCCAAAATTATCAAGGAACCATTGTCAGTCAGCTAAGGTCAGTAAGTAAGCCCCCAGCGCAGGCAGTGGCAAAATGTATTTCTTTATTTTAAATCTCTTGGTGCTTTGACTTTAAAAGTGAGCCCAATCCCCAAGCTGTTGTGTTTCAACATTTGTTTAAGGCAATCTTCAGTGTGCTTTTAACCCCCCCTCCAAAAAAAAGTGGGCTGGAAAAATATTTTGGTCCACACCAGCTGTGGCCCCAGGGGTAAACTACACTTAGGGGGAAAAATGAAATGCACAGATCATGGACAGAGTGGAATGAACGGTCATGGGCAGGGACCACACAGAGGAAGTTGTTGAGGAGGAGGTTATTTCATGCACACAGGAGGTGGACATTTGGAGGAATGTCACACACAGAAGTAGGGAAACCAGGGATCATTCTGGGAGCTTGCAGCTACAGAATTGATTTGAAGCTCTATCCCTTATCAAGGATGAAGAGTAAGAGCAGCAGGAACAGTCCTTAGGGACAGTGCAGCAAACCCTAAGAGTACCACCACAGGGAACATCCACTGCTAAGCCTCGGAGGAGGTGTGTGGTGGTGGTTGGGGACTCTTGTTGAGGGGTAAAAAAGCAGTGGTTTGTGGGCCTGACAAGATGTCCTGGGAGGTGTGTTGTTTCCCTGGGGCAAAAATCCATGATGTGACAGTGAGGCTGACAAGATTTGTCAAGCCTACTGACCATTACCCCTTCCTTTTGGTCCATGTGGGAACAAATGATACTGCAAGGCACAGTCTTCAGAATATCAGAAGGGATTATGAGGCTTTCGGTAGGAATCTGAAAGAGCTGGACGCATAGGTTGTTATCTCATCTCTTCTCACAGTTGAAAAGCATGGTCCAGGAAGGGAGAGGAAGATAACAGATGTGAATAACTGGCTCCATAGATGGTGCTGCCAAGAACGATTTGGATTTTTAGATCATGGGCTGTGGTTCCATGAGGGTGGACTTCTAGCAAGAGATGGGCTGCATCTCACACCAGTTGGCAGAAGCATTTTTGCCAATAGTCTCAAACATTTGATCAGGAGGGCTTTAAACTGAGTCATGTGGGGGAGGGAGACAGTATCTTGGAAGGTATCTTGGAAGGCAGCAGTACATCATGGGCTGGAAATAATAGTCAAAAGTGTTATAGAGGGAACAAGGCAAATGAGGCAAAGGCCCAATAGTGGGAGGAAAAAAATCTCACACAAGCAGCAAGTGGGGAAGACACATGCTCTTAGATGTCTCTACACTAATGCACAGAGCATGGGAAATAAACAAGATGAACTTGAACTCCTATCACAACAAAGCAAATATGATATAATAGGCATCACTGAAACCTGGTGGGATGAGTCTCATGACTGGAATGTAAAAATAGAGGGGTATAACCTTTTTAACAGAAATAGTCCAAACAGGAAAGGAGGAGGAATAGCATTATATGTCAGGGCTGTTTACACCTGTGAAGAGTTCCAGAACTTAAATCCTGAAAATCAGGTGGAGAGCATCTGGATAAAAATTAAAGGGGAAGGAAACAACAGGGATGTTATTGTGGGAGTCAGAATGAGGGATTGGATGATGCCTTACGGATATCATCAATACATCATTCAGAGAAGGACATGTTTCATCTTGTTTGAAGGAAG
>CM034701.1:201103636-201120567 GCA_020142125.1 Phrynosoma platyrhinos
GTTCCAGTAATTAATCTGGCTGCCATGTTTTGTACTAGTTGCAGTTTCTGTGTTAAGCATGAGGGTAGCCCCATGTAGAGTGCATTGCAGAAATCCAGACGTGAGGTTACCAGAGCACGTACCACAGTTTCCAGATCCTTCATAACCAGGTAAGGGAGCAGTTGGCGTATCAGCCGAAGCTTATAACAGGCACTCCTGATCACCGCATTCACCTGACCAGTCATATGAAGTGATGAATCCAGGAGTACCCCCAAGCTGAGAACACAGTCCTTAGAGGAAAATGTGACTCCATCCAGGACTGGAGACTGTATTCCCAAAACTGGTTTCGGGCCCGTGACTGTCAGTACCGCCGTTTTGTCTGGATTTAGTTTCAATCTTTGTGCCATCGGCATATTGATGATACCGTGCTCCATGTCTCCGAATGATCTCTTCCAGCGGCTTCATATAAATATTAAATAGCATCGGGGACATGATGGTGCCTTGAGGGACACCACAATTAAGCTCTACTCTAGTAGAGTAACTGTCCCCAAGCCTCACCCCCTGAGATCTAACTGAGAGGAAGGAACGAAGCCAATGCAAAGCAGTGCCTCCAATTCCTACCCCTCTCAGGTGATCCAAAAGAAAGGAATGATGTATTGTATCAAAGATCGCTGAGAGGTCCAAGAGCACCAACAGGGTCACACTGTTGATACCTAAATGGAGGTCGTCAGCCAGAGCAACCATGGCAGTCTCAACTCCATATCCTGTCCGAAAGTCAGTTTGAAATTGATCTAGATAATCCGTTTCATCCAAGACAGCATGGAGTTGAGAGGCAGCGGCCCTCTTGATCACCTTGCTTAAAAATGGCAGCAAGGAGACTGGCCTATAATTATTCATATCCAGGGGGTCCAGGGAAGGCTTTTTCAGGAGTGGCTTGACCACTGCTTCCTTTAAACAAGATGGTACAGAACCTTTCCTAAGGGACGCATTGATAATGTCTCTAAGAAACATCCTCAATGCGTTACCCCCCTGGATGGCCAGCCATGATGGACAAGGATTGAGGAGGCAAGTTGTCTTCCTTACTCTACCAAGGAGCTTGTCCACATCATCAGTATTTACAGGTTGAAACTGATCCAGTAAAATTTCATCAATGGAGTTGCTGGACACCACATTTACTAGTTCTGCCATAACACTGGTGTCTAAGTTAGCTCTTATCTGAGAGATTTTATCTGCAAAGTAGTTATTAAATGTGTCACAGTAGGCTGTTGTTGGGTTAAGTAAAGGGTTCTGCGCAGGTGAAACCTGCGCCAGCTCCCCCACCACCCTAAACAGTTCTGCTGGATGAGACTCTGCAGATGCAATGCGTACAGAGGAGAAGGATTTCTGTGCTGCACACATTGCCTCTCGATAGGAATCAAGAAAATTCCTATGACGAGTCTTCTCAGATAAGAGTCAAGTCTTCTGCCAAGTGCACTCTAGTCGTCCATCCCACTTCATCTTCCTAAGTTCCTCCGTATACCACGGCTTACCTTTAGAAGCGGGCTGGAAAGGACGCTTGGAAGCGATTGTGTCAATAGCCTTGGTGAGATAGGTGTTCCAAATATTACTGAAATCAACTTTCTTAAAGTCTAGAATATCCCCTACGTAAATACTCAAAGATGGGGAATACGAACTCTGTTTTCCACAAAAAATGCATCTGATCCAATCCTGCAACCACCAACAAAGTTGTGATGGGCATAAAACTTACAGGCAATGCAAGTGAATACTGAAAACAAATGAGGTGCCATTAATATTACAAGATTATAGCACTATGATTCTGCTTTGACTGTCATGCCTGTATCCTATGAAATCCTACAACCACATGAAAATTTTGCACTGAATAGGCTCTGAACAGCAAACATTCTGACCAGTCCTGGATTCTTCTCATCAGGGCTGCCTGACACTTAAACACTTTCCCAACCATTTCCCATGTTCAGCAAACCACATCCAGCAAGGGAATCAGAACATTTGCATGCAATCATCTGGATATAGAAGATCTTTGTTTCCTTGTTTATCAGAAAAGTCTTGCTGCTAGCCCAGCTAACCTGGGTTCCTATTAGTTGGCCACAGAGAAAAGTCATGGAGTCTGGATTCCTGGGACTGGAGTGGGGAAGTAGTGAGCGAAGGAAAGTATATGCATTTGCCTCTTACTTTTCTGTTGGTCCCACTATGCAAAAGAAGAATTGGCAGCTGGACTTCGAAGAAACTTGATAGAGGAACATGTACATTCTGCCCTCTGATCTCTGGTCTTGCAATTAGATATTGCAAAGACATTAGAACTGAACTATATCTAACAGCTTTAGTGAAATTTATTTATCTAAAACACTTTTTTAAAAAAAAATCCTCAGAGAAGATTAATAAAAACAAAGCTCCTTGCTATGATGGCTTTGATGTGTTTTTGTCTCATGTACAGTGACAGTGCAAGGAAACCTCCATCTCTGATTCTTCATTTTTTCATTTGTGCATGGCCCCTTTATTTTCTTTGGCCACTAATGAAAATTTGGTACTGATCCTGGATATTAGAGAGATAAGCTGGCCATGTTCTCTCCCTCACAGAGGAGTGTCCCCTGGGTTTTATCCAGCTGTGTTTGTTCATCCACTTTGGAAGGCTGTGAAAGATCTTTTGGTTATGATTGGTACAGGGAAGAGCAGAAGAAGAGGAAATCTTTTGATATAACTGTCAGAAGATAGTCTTCTACTTGAAGGCCTGCTTAGTTCAAGTCCAGTTTAAAGATAAACAACCAGTAGGAAGCATGGAGGGCAGGGTCCTTGAAAATGCCCACTGACATCTGACATCTGATCAAGGAGATCATTTAGGCCAGGGGTAGGCAACCTTTCCCCTTTAAGGGCCGAGGGACTTCAGCTCCCAGAAGCCTCAGCCATGTTAGCCAATAGTCCCATGTTGGCCAATAGCTCCTGGGATTCTGGGAGCTGAAGTCCCTCGGCCCTTAAAGGGGAAAGGTTGCCTACCCCTGACTTAGGCCTTTGCAGACTGCTAGAAATAGTGCAAATTGAGTCCATTTTAACTGCCCTGGCTCAGTGCTAGGGAATCATGGGAATTGTATTTTTTTCTGAGACATTGAGCCTTCTCTGTCAGAGAGTTCTGGTGCCACAATAAAGTACATTTCCCATGATTCCCTAGCAATGAGTCAGGGCAGTTAAAGTGGGCTCAATTTGCACTATTTCTGGCAGTCTGCAAAGGCCCTTAGTCAGAATCTTCCTAACTGTGATGAAACGAGATGTGTTGTACTGCTACTGCCATTCTATTATTCCCCAATTTGAATTTATCTCTATTAACTGGCCTATACACATGATATGTAAATCTCCATCTTCTTTTGTGATTACACATTTTGGGGTATGTGTAAAGGGTGATTGGACGGTGACCACTCTATGGTAACCCTAAGGCAAATCTATCTTGGGGATTTTTTGGCAAGATTTGTTCAGAGTGAGTTTGCCTTTCTCTGATGCTGAAAGTCTGACTTGTTTAGTACCACACAGTGGGCTTTCATGGCTGAGTGGGGATTTGAACCCTGGTAACCTGGAGTCTTAGCTCAGCACTCAAACCAATACCATGCTAGCTGTCAGAGAAAAGCCTGAGCTACAGGTTTTCTCCCAAATATGCTAGACTTCTGTATTCAATTTTTTTTTCTGTTTAGTTTAATCCAGTAATTTAATCAAGCAATTAACTACGTGAGCCTCACAGGAAGTGTAAATTACAGGCCAGCAGTACTTTTGCTATCTCCTTTGCTGTTTGTACTAATATAAAGAGGTGTGGCTTAAAAACCTGTGCAATTTCTTATTCCACTGTAAGAACTTTTAACTCATGGCTATATAAAGAAACTAAAAATCAGTGGGTAGGCTCATTTCCTGACTCAGCTCTGGAATGCACCATCACAACCTTCAAAAGGTCTCATCAGGGATCCCATTCATGTCTTTTTTTTTTTTTTTTTTTGACTCAAGTCTTGACTATTTTCAGCCATTAGGATCAAGCAGGTTCAGAAATTCTATTGTAACAAAAGTGCTGTTGAGCAGCTTATGGATATCGTGTATGCTTGTCTGTATGTGTGTCTATCTATGCTTCTATAGATAAAATACCTTTCTTCCTCTATTCTTTGAAAGAGCATAAGGTGTATTTTGAAAATATGGTTCTGCCCCCATTCCCAATTCACTGGTGCAAAGAAAGGTCTTTAGTACAAACATCTGTAAAAGTAGAAAAGCTGAAATGAAACCTTAGATTGCAAAGCAGGAAGAGTAGAAAGGAAGAGAAAGATCAAAGTGTCATCAAAGTGGCTTTTCAGTTGAGTGTCATACATACATATTTCGACTCTAAATCTTCAAATACTAACATGTATGACTGATATTCTTGTGTTTGCATAGGAGACCATAACCCTGGCTCCTGCACAGATTAAATCATACCTGATGGAAATAATTGTAGCATTGCAGAAGTGCAGGGAAAGGGTACTAGTCTGAACTTACTTAAGCAGTATCTTTGCAGGTTGGTCAGTTTTGAATATTTGGAAGTAAATCTTCCCTATTGGCTGATTGGCTGAAAACTGGAATACACCATAGCCCAGTCTATAAAGGCAGTCCCAGGGCTCTTGCACACTACATAATTATACAGCTATAATTCCACTTTAATTACCAGGGCAACATCCTATGAAATTTTGAAATGTGTAGGTTAGAGAGAGCTGTTTAGCCATAAGTTGAAAATTACAGAAAGGGATACAACAACAATAGGTTTAGAATTCTCAAAATGTGAATAGTGCTTTTTACAGCAGGGAGGGGGTGGGGAAAGGATCCCCAGCAAGCAGAGAGGGTTGCTAAGATGTACAGATGCATGCATAGAGCCCTTAATTAAGGTCAATGTAGACTAACTTGGAAAGTGTGATGTACATTAATACATTTAATGCATATATATGTGGGTTTAATAATTGTGTTGGCTTGCATCCTGATCCACTAAATCTTTAGGAGCACAGAGGGTCTCGTGTTGTATATGCAGGTCTCTTCTGACCACAGTAACCTCCCTAGAGGGAATGGAAATGTGGATTGGGATAGTATCTTTGTTCAAGATCAGGGTGATTGTATATACCAAGGAAGTAAAGAAATAAATGTGAATGAATTTTGCACTTTTGGGGTGAAATGCAGACATAGTTACCTTAATGATAGGTCAAGTTGCAGTTTCAGAAGCAGGTTGTATGACTCATTACACATTGGGATACACATTAGTGATGAATTTTGTTACTGATCGGTGAATTAGCACTGCTGTACATTCTCTTCATCTGACTTGTTTTTAAACTTGGGGAATTTCCTGATGGGGGGGGGGGAAACCCTTAATACAACCAATCCAAAGACACTGTGCAGAAGTTCCTTAACATATTTTTTTGTCAATAGAAAAAAAAGATGAAAGAAATACCTTTTGGGGAGAGGTACAAGTGGAGAGGCATGCTCATTTGGATGTCCTGTAAAAGTATATGAATGATGCAGGATGATTGTGCCATAAAGGTACTGTCTGGAAACCCTGGTGCTCATTTTCCATAACCAATATGTTATGGGAAATATGCTATAGTGAGAATAGTATGTGTGCATACTCTCCAATGTTTCGCAAATGAAACCAGGACCCATGTGGCCAAGCAACATTAATTGAGTGCCAGCTTTAAGCTGCATTTGTACGGAAGAGATTTAAACTGGGACATTTTTAAGGCAGCTGAAAAAGTGGGAGAGCAGAGGATTAATTGGGACTATCCTTGTCAAATTAGGATGGTTGGAGAGGTATGCATGTGTGTGTAGAGGAGACCCAAGGTATTGAGTCCTGTCCTAAGTAAGACACATTGACTAAACCAGGGGTTGGCAATATGTGTAGATATTGTTGGATTGTAACTCTGGTCATCACTCATCCCTGGGCAGGGGACCTGGGACTGATAAGTGTTCCAGTCCAATAATATCTGGAGATCTACAGCTTCTCCACTCTTACAATATATTGTTAGTACAGTTGACCCTCCACATTCACAAGGGTTAGGGGCACTGGATCCCTGTAAAAGCTGAAAAAGTGTGAATCTCTCTAGACCACACCCCCAGTCTATATTCCTATCTCTCTGGACTATGGAATCTGAGCAAAGTATCACTTCCATCCTGTTTTGTAGGGCATGCTGAGCCTTATAGTCCTAGATGTGGCTGGAGACAAGGAATGTGGCTGTGCTGAGGTGACCAGTGCCAGATTAGACTCCAGGGAAAGCAGGGGCGCTTGTTGTTATTTTATGCATTTATTACTTATTAAACTTTATTTAGTTTTCTAGTCTAAAGCATTGTCTGCAATTTTCAGCAGTGAGCTGCAAAGCTAAAAAATACCCCAAAACAAAACCCATTTAATTATTGATGCCAAGCTCATGAATAATCAAAGTTAAAGCTGCAAAACTATGTGACTGTATATAGACCTGATGTGTACACTAATTCTATGCATTTAAGGCTTTGTAGACAGACATAATGAGGAATCCTGAAAAAGCCAGCACCTGAATTGCACAGGTAAGATTAGATGTAAACAGTTCATATTTGCTTTGGGTCTAACAATGTACAGAATGCACATAGTTGGGATGGGATCTATCACTATAATCCTATTCACTATGTACATGTGGTAGACACATATTGATCAAAAGGGAAGTTTCCAAACTGACATATCGTAATGTTCATCATTTATAACATTATTGTTACAAGTTACTGATGTGTACAAGCATCTGTTGATGAAAACACCAGTGAAGACAAATTTTGATAAACTCACATTACTGCATCAAGTTTCTATTTAACAGAGTATTATAGTCAATGTAATGTAAACTAGACATGAACTGAAGATTTTGGCAACTTTGATGCTCTACAGACAGCCTGTTTGAGCCTGCTTGGGGCTTGCTTTGGGGTGTGGCTTTTAGACGTGCCATGCCCCCAAGCAGGATTGAAGCCAGACCAGCAATTACATGTCGGCTGGTGTCTCTCCCACTTGGGGGCATGGTGCTTAGATGCCACTTTCCGGAGAGCAAGCTTTTCAAAGGGAAAAGCTGGCTCCATGGGGAAGGGATGGCTTTTTTCAGCCCCCAAAATGAACAGATCTTATCCGCTCTTTTTTGGGGTGGACTCTGGCTGGATTGGGGCTAGGCATCAGGGGCTCCAAGCCACCCTTTTTGGGCTATCTGTATCTCCCCTAAGTTCCCCAAAGGTTAATGTGGTTTTTCCACATTGGTTCTGATATTTCACAAGCACTGGAATAAATTGTGATTATGGATTGGTTGGAAGTGCTTGTGGAGCACTTTGAACAAAGTCTGATAATATAGTTGGCCCTCTGTATCCACAGATTCTGTATCCATGGATTCAAAGATCCACAGCTTGAAAAAATAAATAAAAGCAACCCTTGATTTTACCATTTTATATAAGGGACATCATTTTATTATGCATTGCATATAATGGGACTTTAGCATCCACAAATGTTAGTATCCATGGGGGGGTCTTGGAACCAAATGCCAGTGAATACCATGGGCCCACTGTAAAAATGATAATGTCAGCTTTCCAATTTGCCCCTCAAATGTGGGAAGACCTCAATATGTGAGGAGAAATGCACATCAGGAGAACTTTGTAAGCATCGCTACTGAACACATGATTATAGAAAAGCCAAAGAGCAAGCACGACACCCCCTCAGAAGAGTTCTTTATGCTTATTATAATGTGTGTGAGAGACTCTCAGAACATGCCTTTGCTACTATTTATGTTGCTCCCACTTCAGTTCTGTCTTATTTATGCACTGCTTAGCTCTCAGGGATTCATTGCAGATTCTTTAACTGAATATCTCTATGTGGCCTAAACCTAAAAAAGTTATAGCAGTGCATGCTGAAAGAGAAGAGAGAGGATTGCTGTTAGTTTATATCTCCGACTACTTTAATGGGTCTTGACATATCCTGACAAGTCATCTTTTGAATAAGGTTCCTTTTGAGGAAAGTAGTTATAACCTGTCTCCTTGAGGCAAGGAGACAAACAATATTTGCCTCGATCTCATTACTGTAATTGCAGCTTATTCTAGTGCTTGTGAAATGTCAGAACCAATCGAGTAAACCAACATGAACCTCTGAGGAGCAAACTTGGCAGGGAGAAGAAAGGAGACAGAATGTCTTCTTTTCTTTTTTCTTTTTTATCTGGTCTGTCAGCTATTCTAGTTTAAAAATCAAACTGGACTGATAAACAGAGAGCAATGTCAGGCCAATTGCCATCCTTTCTGTATTTAGTGTATGTCTGTGGGATTATGTTTGTATGACTATATGTATGTGTGTTTATGTGCATGTCCATGGGGGGGGGGGAATCACAAAACTGAATTTCTCCTACCTTTCCAATAGTTTTGGAACCTCAGAAAAAACAAAAGGCCTATTTCTATGGTGTTTCTAGGAAGGAGATTGTATGTGCCTTGTCAGGTTTACTGGAGTAGACCATTCCCCAGTTTACTGTAAGGCTGGTATTAGCTTTATCTTATCTTCAGAAGAAACACAAGCATCTCCCTAGTGACCTTTCAGGGAAGCTTCCCTTCCCTGGTCCTTTCCTTTCCTGCTCCTCTCTTCCTCTTCTCTCCCCTCTCCCATTATTGCAGAGCAGTGTGCATGCATGGCTCTGTGCCCTGCTATGCTTGCTGAGTCTCAAGGCAGACTACTTAGGGAGCTGGGGATGTTTAGCCTGGAGAAGAGAAGGCTGAGAGGTGATATGATAGCCGTGTTTAAATATTTGAAGGGATGTCATATCGAGGAGGGAACAAGCTTGTTTTCTGCTGCTCCAGAGACTAGGACCCGAAACAATGGATGCAAGCTGCAAGAAAAGAGATTCCACCTCAACATTAGGAGGAACTTCCTGACAGTAAGGGCGGTTCGACAGTGGAACACACTCCCTCGGAGAGTAGTGGAGTCTCCTTCCTTGGAGGTCTTTAAGCAGAGGCTGGATGGCCATCTGTCAGGGATGCTTTGATTGGGAATTCCTGCATGGCAGGGGGTTGGACTGGATGGCCCTTGTGGTCTCTTCCAACTCTATGATTCTATGATTCTATGATTCTAGGCAAAAGCTGATAGCATGAATAATTGCTTCCTTGGCCAGTTCTTCATTTTGTTGTCTGCCCCCCATGTCCCCTTCCTCTAAGATGTAAAAAAGAGAAAGAGAGATTAGTGATGTCCTTGGGGGGACCCATGGGTACTGGCATTTCTTCAGCCATGATGACTTCTGATGCTCCCTTCCTCTTAAGTAAAAGGTTGAGCATAAGGGAAGGAACTTCTGAGAGGGACATAGTTCTGTCCTACACAGAAATGTAGGAAGTTGCCTTTGACTAAGGGGCTAAGCAGACTGGTGACCGTGGGCCGCCCTGGGAAGGTGCGCTGCGGGACCGAAGCATCCCCATGCCTTGATCCTGCGGCGCACCTTCACCGCCCCTGAAAGGAGCGCTAAAATAGCGCTCCTTTCACAAGTCAGTGAAAGTGTGCCTCAAAAGCTTGCGGTGCACTTTCGCTGACTTTTCCACCACAGCGTGTCCGTACGCTGCGGCGGGAGGTTGCCCTGGGAGCGCCAGCCGTGCGGAAGGCCGGCAGCTCCGAGGGCAACCTCGGGAGGAGGAAGGGGTGCCGAGCGTGCGGCTGCCCGTCCCCTTCCCTGCCTCCAAGACGGCTCTATTAGCCGTCTGCCGAGGCCCTATGACAGAGCATTGGTCCCTCTTCCGCAGAACTATTGGTTGTGACTGACAGTGAGTCTCCAAATGTTTCAGGTTGGAGTCTTTCTGGTCCTTGCCAATGGATGCTGGGGAGAGCCCCAGCTGAGACCTTCTCATTTATGGTTCCAGGTGGACAGGTGAAACTTTTTCAAAGAGCATCCATAATATCACCACCTAGGAAAAGGTTTCGGATTTTTTTGGACCATAGCTCCTAAATCTGCCAGTTAGTTATATGAGGTGGTATTGTAAAGTTTTAATTATCACCTTTAAAATATTTCATCAATATATCATAATAACTTCTGGGTGATAATTATTACTTTACAATAACTCCTCATACAGTGGGTCCTTATTATCTGCTGGGGTTTGTTTCTCAGATCCCCTGTGGATACCAAAGTTTGAAGCTCAAATCTTATTAGATAGAATGGTATGATAATATGGTCTTTTATATAAAATAGCAAAATCACAATTTTAGAATTTATATATATATTTAAAAATAATCTCAAGCTGTGGATGGTTGAATCTATGGATAAGGAATCCATGGATACGGAGGGCTGACTGTACTTAAAATAAAAATAAAAATTAAAAAAAATATTTTCCAAGCAATGGTAAATATGCCAGTGATAATGTAAGTTTGTGTTCCCTTAAACAACTGTATCAATTTTATACAAATTCAGTTATCTTGTTTTTATTAAAATGTTGTGAGAATTATGTTACCACTCCCTAGCCCTGCCTCATAGAGATACAGTTCTCAGGATTCCCCATTGGAGGGAATGGCTGTTGAATTGCCACTTTAGGTTCTGTATTTCTATCTATCTATCTATCTATCTATCTATCTATCTATCTATCTATCTATCTATCTATCTATCTATCTAATAAATATCAAATAACATCCAAACAATGATACCTTTATTGGGCCAAGAAAAATGCATATATTACATGTTGCAAGCTTTCAAGGTCACACTGGCTTCTTCATCAGGCAAATAAGAGAAAAAAAATGAAGATGTTATTCTTGGGTCTGCATTCTCTATTTCTGATCTCAGTTCAGATGTCAGGGGAGGGCTAACTGCAGGATGGCTCCTCTCCCTTTGGCCATATGGTTGCTGGAAAATTTTGCAAGCCAAGGAAATTTAATGTCCATTTCCAATGCAAAGAAGATGTTTCCTTGGAATCTAGCATGTGATTTGTGAAGCCTCAGGCTCCTATGTAGGTAGAGAATGATGAATTTCTCAAGAAGTCTTCATGTTTTGCCTCAGGAAAATTTTAGGTGATGTAGGGATAAAGCATGCCAGTCAGTCCCAATATTAGTAAAAGTTGCTTTACCTTTGTTGAAGGCAGAAGCCTCTGATAGCAAGGTTCAAGTGTGCTGTCTCT
Source organism: Phrynosoma platyrhinos (assembly GCA_020142125.1). Classification (NCBI taxonomy): domain Eukaryota; kingdom Metazoa; phylum Chordata; class Lepidosauria; order Squamata; family Phrynosomatidae; genus Phrynosoma; species Phrynosoma platyrhinos. The sequence continues at coordinate 201,114,737 of CM034701.1, forward strand.
CTCTATAGGATTCCCCTATGGCGGCTAAAATGTGGTATCTTGAAATCCAAAAAACATCTAGGGATAGCTGTGTTGGCAAGTATGGCCAACACAGCTACCCCTAGATATTTATTAAATAAATAATTTAAACAGGCTAGGTGTATAGTATGATCATGCCCCCATATTGGTGGTGTCCATAATACAAAATACCTTGGCTGATGCTTGGCTGTGCATGTGGGGGCATCAGGGGTTCATATATGCTAAACAGATGCAAGTGTGCATTTTATCACTGGATGGCTTTCACATTTTTTGCAGTGCTTTCTCGCTTTCTCACATTAACTTTGGAAAGCCCTTCAGGAACCTGGCATATTTGAGAGGTGCTTTCTGAACACACACTCATTTGGTATTGGATCAGATGAAAGCCAGTCAAGTGGAAGAGAGAGGACTGTAGTGAAGTGTTTCTGGCTCCCCCCGCCCCCAGTAATTGCCATGCTGCAGGCATTTCTTGAGTCAGTTAATAGATTTCCCCAGTTCCTCTGTGCCAGGTGAAAATTTCCTCATTAAGGGGAATTTATTCCATTTCCTTTTATCATTTATTATTGAGGAAGAAGCATGAGTGGATGGAGTTTCAGAGATGACAGGGTAGAATTTTAAATATTTTTTTTTAAAAAAACACCCACAGCAGCAAAAAATCTGCACTGGAAGCTAAAAATGGAGGGAGGGAAAGTGCAGAGGGAATTGCTTGTATTGTTTATAAACAGGAAAACACGGGAGAGTTCATTTTGTTAGGAAGTAAGCAGTACCACCTAACCATTAAATGATTATGGCAGTGCGTAGAAGGGTTGATTGTCTTGCTTGAAGACAATCCTCAGCCCCCCCCCTTTTCTCTAAAACTTCAAACTGTCATTTTGAGCAGGCAAATATTGGGAGTAGAACAGTATAAAAGACATTAATCATTGCCGCTTTGAATTTCAATGCTTTAAATTTCGTGGAAGGATTGAATTGAGTGAATATGACCTTCTGAAGATTTTTTTGAAGGATATATGTGTGTTTCATACACACACACACACACTTGGCTCTCCATATCTATGGATTCGGCATTCACAGATTCAGCCATCCACGGCTTGAAAATATTCCACATACACACACACACCACACACACACACACTGTTCATGGTGTATACAATGGGCCCTTGGTATCCACTGGGATTTGATTGCAAGACCTCCATGGATACCATAATCAGTGAATGCTTAAGGCCAATTATATACATGGCACAGTAAAACATTGTCCCTTATAAAAATAGCAAAATCAAGGTTTGCTCTTGAAAATATATATATTCCAAAAAGCAAACCTGATTTTGCTATTTTTATAAGGGACACCATTTTATATCCCGCTGTAAATAATGGAACTTGAGCATCCATTGATTTTGGTATCTATGGGGGGTGGGTGGGTCCTGGAACTAACTCCCAGTGGATATCAAGGGCCCGCTGTATACACCACACACAGTGAGTGTAGTTAGGAGGCTACAGAGGGAGTGTGTATGTTCACACACACAGATGTGTGTGAAAAGAGAAACTAAAAGGAGAGTTCCCCACATCCCTGGCCATAGTTCTGTCCTACACAGAAATGTAGGGACTTGCATTTTATAATGACTAATCATTGGTCTCTCTATCCCACCATTGTTGATTGTGACTGGCTCTCCAAATGCTTCAGCTTGGAGTCTTTCCAGTCTTGCCAGTGAATGCTGCAGATTGAACCTGGAACCTTCTGCAAGGAAAGGATGTGCTCTTGCAATACATTAGTGGTTCAACCCCTGGCATTTCTAGTAAAAAGGATCTGCGTAACAAGACAACTTGCCTGAGGCTGGAGGACCACTGCCAGTAAACAATTCTGAGGAAGATGGCCCAGTGATCTGATTGGATATAAGTGATATAAGACTAAGTATAAGTGGTCTGACTGGATGTAAGTAATATAAGGCAGTGGGTATGCTTTGTTTCCCAGATGTGAATATAATGTTACTGGCTTTATCATGGTAAGAGACCATAGGTTATTTCACACTGCACAATTGTAGCACTTTGATCCCTTTTTTAGCTGCCATGGCTGCATCCTATGCAATCATGGGATTTATAGTTTCGGAAGGCACTAGAGTTGTCTGGCTGAGAATACTAAATACTCCAAATCCCAGGATTTCATAGGATGGAACCATGTAGTTAAAGTAGAATCAAAGTGCTATGATCCACTGTGTAAAGAAGATCTCCTGGTATAGCATTTGAAATCACTGTGGAAACAAGTTCATATGGAATAAGGGAGCTAGGCTTTGAACCAATTCTAAGCATATTTATTCAGCAATAAACTCCCCTGAGTTCAATGGTACTTCCCAACAAGCATGCCTAAGATTTCAGATCTTAAAACCAAACCTACTTACTAATGTAAAAGTTCTATGTACAATATTAGTTTAATAAGGACTGTGGTTATTTTCTCACTGAGTGTGGGAACTGATTTAAAGAAGGCTGTGAGGAGAGGAATCCCCACTGTTCTGTGTGATTACTGAGCAGTGGGGTATTCTCAGCCTCAAAATATGGTAGTTGCTGTGTTTAAAAGCTACTGTTCCTAGTTGACTGTTTAGGTTCAAATCTTCTATGTCTGGCCTTTCTAAGATTAAGGCTGATCCAGACTAAGGTTGGTTTTAGGATAGTCCGAGTGGAGTCTTCCTTAACCAGAATTTTAAAATTCAAAATTGTCCACATGGGTGTCTGAGATGGTGGGACATTTGCTTTCTGATGGTTCAGGGTACACAAACTTTGTTTCATGCACAAAATTATAAAAAATATATATAAAGCAACCTTCAGGCTATGTTTATAAGGTACATATGAAACTCAAATGAATGTCATGTTTAGATTTGGGTCCCATTTCCAAGATATCTTATTAGGTGTATACTAATATGTAGATCAAGAAGAACAGTTCAAGCCTGAACTCTTCCTAGAGGCCAAGATGACAAAAATGAGGCTGTGGTATTTTGGCCACATCAAGAGAAGGAATAACTCATTAGAAAAGATAATAATGCTAGGAAAAGTAGAGGGAAGTTGAAAGAGGAGAACACATTTTTAACTTCCTGAAAATGCAGCTATATTTTAATTTCAGATGAACAAGGACTCTACTTCATGTCTTTGGAAAACATTGCAGCATTCTAGACAGGGATAAAAAAGGGCTTTCCTTATATCTGCAATATGATTGCAAGGCGCTGATTTTGGAAAACAGAGTTATTTGTTAATCATTTTCTTCCTGAGTCAGTGCTTGCTTGCACATAAAATATTGATTTATTAGACGAACTAAGCACGGATGGTTTTAGCCATGAGAATGTGAAGCAAAAGAGCTAAAAATATATGCAGGCTCTTCATTGGTTTAGGTAAAGTGCAGTTCTAGAAAAATATGTGGCTCAGAAACTAGAGACAGAAGGTTTATTAGGGTGATGGGTAGGGGCAGTAGAAGAAACAGAACTTGTGGCAGGTGCTTGGTTCAGAAGGAGAAAGTGGAACTGAGGAGATGAAAAATGCATAAGGAGAGCCAGGAAGAAGCATTTGGTTCAGCAGGGAAAGGCCAAAGATTGGAAAAGAGCAAGGCAAAAGAAGAACAAGATTTGATTGGCAAAGCAACATGAATAAAAATATAGGCAGGCTTCTAATTATTTGCAGATGTTGCTTCATTAGGAAGAAATCATACAGAGCAGTGGTTTCTATCTTTGATGTATAAATCGATACCAGCCTGAGGTTCAATTTGGTTCAGTTATGGTTCAGTTTGAGATGCTTCCCTACAGCCATGTGTAGGTGTGTATATTTTTATTTTAAAAATTGGCCTTACAGTTTTAATATCTACAATGAACACAACAAAACATCATCAAATACAAGATTGTTGTCATGAAAGGATGGTGATGATGACAGATGGGGGAAAATGTAGGATACCAGCTAACCAAAATTAAACAATCTAGTGAGACAGAATTAAACACATTAGTTACCCATTAATACTGAATGCATTCATATAATTCTTAATTTTCCAGAATATTTCCCTTCAAATTCCTCTGCTTCCTGACAATCACCATGTGACTGGCTTTTGAATTTACACACCTGATAAAAGAGATGTGTGTACTTGGTTTTTAATAACTGAAAAGAGTAACTGGCAAATCAAAACCTGACATTTACCAATTATTTTGGACATGAAGGATGAGAAGGCAAAAACTTTATCTGGCACAATATGCTCCTTCACAGTTGTTATTTTGTTACCTTCATTTGAGTCAATTCCAGTTTATGGCAACCCTATCATGGGGTTTTCTAGGCAAGATTTTTTCAGATGAGGTTTGCTATTGCCTTTCTCACTGTATGAGTGAGACTTGCCCAAGGTCACCCAGTGGGTTCCGATGTGCTGAGCAGGGATTTAAGCCCTTCTCTCTTGGAGACCTAGTCCAACACACAAATCACTACACCACATTGGTTCGTTTATGCAACTGAGCATTATATCCAAATCATACAGTTCACACAGGCCCACATCATACATAACTTATGTGGGTAGCATGTTGTTCTTGTACTATAACAACACACATTGTCCCAATCATCTATTTGGAGTCATGTGGGAACAGCTGTAGTGTTCTAGAAGCAATGTTGCCATGAGGGATGTATGGAGCTGGCTGCACTCAAACAGTGGGTGATATGGTGGAGACAAACACTTTGTATGTGTCTGGAGGGTCATATGGAAAGTACTGAGCTGATACATTCTTATTGTACTGGAATAATTTCAGCCAGGGAATAGCTGGGCTAAATTTATGAATAGAGTGGTTGGACAAACATATATGTTTTTTTTTTGTATTATATTGTGATGGTTTCTGAGTCTGTTATACTCTGTTTAATGTCTTAATAAATTGTTAGACTGAAGCAAATTCAGTAGCTTCGTGCATCAATAAATCCAACAAGTTGATCCAACAAAAGTTTATTGAGAACACAGTCAGAAATTTACCAGTCAGCGTTTAAACCAGAACTGCCCCCTCCATGCCAAACAATACCTTAAACCTTCCCCAAACCACCAAACTCCACCCAACACCCTTGGTGCCAAAACCAGCACCCACCTCCAATTGCCATAGCACTTTCCCCCATTAAGCCAGCCCCCCTTCCCAAGCTTTCTCACCAGCCCAGACATTCCAACTAACCCCCATCCTTCCAGTTACATCTGGACACCATCTCACCACCTCTCACAGCTTAGACATTCCAAAAGCCTAACTTTCTCAAAACTATTCTAACCCAGTAACACTAGTCCCAACCCCCCATCCCAGCCAGCATATTCTCTACAACTACTAACACACCCACAATCCCCAATCAACTCCAACTATTAAAATACTAAAACCCAACACTGAATCTGACAGAATCCATGCACACAGGCATGATTCTGACATAAATAATTAAATTATATAATAATAATAATAATAATAATAATAATAATAATAATAATAATAATTTTTATTTATAACCCGCCCCTCTGCGTGGCAATCAGAGCAGGGTACAACAATTTAAAAACAGAACAAAGTTAAAAAATCAATCCCTCATCCCATAGTCCCACCCTCCCATCCCCTTAAAATAGAATTAAACTTTAACCAAATTAAAAAATGCCACATAATTAAAATTAAGAAAATTAAAATTATGCAATAGCACAGAATCAGAGGAACAATTTATTAAAAGCTCATCTCCCAGCTGAAAGTTATTCCGGGAAGGCCTGCCGAAAGAGATCTGTCTTTACTGCTTTCTTGAAGGCAGTAAGAGTGGTAATCAGATGGATCTCGTCCAGCAGGCCATTCCAAAGTCTGGGAGCG
>CM034701.1:201124217-201149216 GCA_020142125.1 Phrynosoma platyrhinos
TCCTTGACTCGTTGCTCCTGATGACAAATCAGGTAAATGCAATGGTCAAGAGTGCCTGTTATCAGCTTCGCCTGATATGCCAGCTGCGCCCTTTTCTGGAAGTAAGGGATCTCGAGACTGTTGTGCACGCGCTGGTAACCTCACGCCTTGACTTTTGTAATGCACTCTACATGGGGCTACCCTTGTGCCTGGTTTGGAAATTACAGCTGGTAGAAAATATGGCAGCCAGGCTTGTGATGGGAACATCTCGGAGGGACCACATCACTCCGGTTCTGAGGTCCCTCCACTGGCTGCCTATCAGCTTCTGGGCCTGGTACAAGGTGTTGGTTATTACCTTTAAAGCCCAAAATGGCTTGGGTCCAAGCTATCTCAGGGACCGCCTTCACCCATACAATCCTCCCCGCACTCTCCAGTCCTCCAGGAGGAATCTGCTGCAGCCCCAGAAATCGAGGTTTGTGGCTACCTCCCGGAGGGCTTTTTCAGTCGTCACCCCTAGATTCTGGAACAACCTGCTGGATGAGATCCGTCAGTTAACATCATTAGACAGCTTCAATTAACAAGAACAACACGAATTATCACACCATGACCCATTCCAAAATCAATTTTAATTAATAATCTCAGGGAGGGCAAAACAGATCTCTTCCGGCAGGCCTTCCCAGACTAATTTCTCTGGCCTCGGGTATTCCCACTCCAGTGATCCATACGTGGCCCCATCTAAGGATGGTTGGATTATTGTTGCCGGGCCTATATATGTATGTACTGGTAATTTTTAATTGAATTGTTGTTTTAAACTCTTATTGATTTAATACTGTTTTAAGGGGGGGAGGGGGCTTGTTGTTTTGTATATACTTTTATTGGTATTGTATATGTTTTTATGGGTGTAAGCCGCCCTGATTGTATTTCCAAAGGGCGGGATATAAATAAATTTTATTATTATTATTATTATTATTATTATTACAACAACAACAACAACAACAATAAAAACAGTGGTTATGAGAAATGGCTAGATTAATACCTCATTGTGTAGAAATGTGATATAGGGGTTTTGGTTTTTTTTTAAGTGGATCTAAGATAACATGTTGCAGGGTGGAGTGCTGCTGTTTCAGAGTTCTAGCTGGCCATACCCTCCCCAGATGCTTCATTCTGTTCTCAGTGTTCTGGATGTTTCTGTCCCCACCCCTAACATTCATTTTAGATTCTGTACACAGTCCTCATTGAACCATTTCAGCTCTGCTCTCCCTAGGGGGATATTTTGTACTTCTACAAAGCTTGGGGTTTTCCATAGTCTGTGATATCCTCCCTCTGGTGCATAGATGACACCATTGTAGATGTGCAAGTAGTGCAACTCAGAATGAATTTGTTGCTAGTGTATGGGATGATATGAATATGTTAAATAACATTCATTTGATGGTGACTAGCGCATTCCTTCTAAGTAACTGGGCAGGGTTGGAACAGAAAGCAGTGAATCTGGAGAAGGACAAAATGGAAAGTAAGAAATAGCGAAGCATGAAATCTTGATAAATGGCTTGTATTCATGATGACCATTTCTCATCTGCCTCTACAGATTGACACACTGGCAGGAGAATACCCTGCTGTAACTAATTATCTCTATGTCACCTATAATGGGCAGGTAAGTAGTGTCATTTACTATGGTATAGCTATAGCATATTATGGTGTATTTCCCCCCATTAGCATCTATTGACCTTGCAACTAAAATTCATTCACTTTGGAGACAGGTATGGTTTAGAGCACCTGGCAGAGGCACAATCCCACTGGAGTACAGGTGGGAATGTTTTTCTGCTATTGTTACTGAGAAAGTGAAAGTGTAGCTTGAAGCTTTTAAAGTCCTTTTGAGCCAACATAGCAAAGCTACAAGCAATGAGAATTTACCCATAGTGCCACAGTTTTGTTCCTCAATTCCCAACATGTTTGAACAACCAATATACAGCCTTTGATCTTTACCATGGAGTGCAACTGGAAGTTTTCCTTGATTTTTTTTTTGCAGTGTGAGTTTATTTTTTCTTGTGAAATATAGCTTCTGTACCAAATTCAATTTGTGTAGTGCAATACGCTCACAATAAGTAGCTTGTTCCCATTCCAATTCACATTACTTATTGACAATGAATTGTTTAATGAAAAATGTTAAACCCTTTTTCTCCCCACCAGTAGTTTATAGAACTAAATCTGAAATAGCTGATTTCTTTGTTTGTACTGAGGCAGTACCAGCAGCACTGGCATAAACAGCTAACTGTAGGTAGATTGTTAAAAGTTATATTTTGGACTACAACTCCCAATATCTCTCAGCCAGCACAGGCTAGGGGATACTGGGACTTGTTATCCAAGAAGTAACCTTTTCCAAGCTCTGGGATAAGAGTATATGGAAGAGAGAATTGTGGCTTAGGACATGGCACCAATCTCTTGAGATAAAATCTCATTGGTGAAATTGAGAGCCCTGCTGTAGGTGTGCAATTGAGGTTTAAGCCATTAACTGAAAGTGCAAGCAAGAGATAATGGCAGATCACCAGGATTTATCTTTCCAAGATGTTGAAGACAAACAAATTGGCTGTTGTTGTTAACTGCTTTCAAATCCACATCTGTTAATGGTTGTTTGGGTAGAAGGTCTTTAAGTAGACAAAATTAGGAAGACCATGAGGATCATGTTTGACTGAGGTAGCGGTGAAACCTAAAATTCACATTCCAGGGAATGAATGACATATCACCAGAGGCCCCACAGTTCATAAGGAATATTCTCAGACAGACATGATGAGACCATTTATTTTTGAAAATTCCTGAAGTATGGAATGCGATTAGCTTGAGCCAAGGACAGAGCAAATGATTATGGGCCTTTGCAGACTGCCAGAAATAGTGCAAATTGAGTCCACTTTAACTGCCCTGACTCAGTGCTAGGGAATCATGGGAACTGTAGTTTATTGTGGCACCAGAGTTCTCTGACAGAGAACGCTCAATGTCTCAGAAAAAAATACAATTCCCATGATTCCCTAGCACTGAACCAGGGCAGTTAAAGTGGACTCAATTTGCACTATTTCTGGCAGTCTGCAAAGGCCCTATGTTGCTTTACCTGTGATGTTTGGCATTTTCTTAACCTAATTGTGTCATGACACCAAAGCAGCAGATCACTGGGGTTTCCTGAGAAACTGGCACACAATTTGCAGACAGTACTAGTTGGATGGTATCAGACAAGATGTTGAAACATATATAAAGGGGTGTCCAGTGTGTGCCAGAGCCAAGCTGGCTGGAGGAAAACCCCAAGGATTATTGTAACTTTTGCCCACCCCTGGTAGCCCCTGAAAACACATAGCAATGGACTTCATCCCTGATTTGCCCGATAGCCATGGGAGATCTATTCTCCAAACAGGTGCATTTTGTAGACTGCAAAGGCTTGCCAACTGTGACCAAATTAGCTGATCTGTTAATCTTCCATGTATACTTGCTCTATGGTTTACCTTCTAGAATTGTGAGTGATCGAGGTAGCCAGTTCACCCCCCAATTTTGGAAGTTATTACAGAAAAAGCTGGGGGTCAAACTTGCACTGAGTACCTTTCATCACCCCCAATCAGATGGACAGATGGAGAGAGCGAATTCAAATCTGGAGCATTACTTAAGGTGTTACAGCTGTTACTTACAAGATGACTGGTTTGATTTGTTGCCACATGCAGAAGTTGCTTTTAATGGGGTGATTAATCAGAGTACAAAGTGTTCCCCTTTTGAACTAATCTAATTTATATGAACCAAAGACATTGCCCTCATTAACTATAGAGCCTATGGACCCTGTGCCACTGACACAGTGGATTAAAGAAATAAAGGAAGCTTGGCCTTAGATAGTGACTGTTTTTGGAATACAAACAGTTTGCTGGCTGAAAGCACAGCAAGGAATGGGACTTAACTTCTGTGAGCAAAGTCTACCTGTCTACCAAACATCTAAAGATTCGACAGCCAGACAAAAAGCTGGGATCCAAATTTGTTGGACCTTTTACTGTAAAGATACTGATCAATGATCTAACTGCTGAATTGGACTTTCCCAAGTCCTACAGACATTTGCATCTGGTATTTCATTTTAGCCTACTGAAATCAGCCCTATCAATGGACCCATGGTGGACTGAACCAGATCCACCCCCATCCTTGGTGGTTGAAGGCAAACAACATTTCAAAGTGGCTAAAATCTTGAACTTCCAAATCCACAGAAACAAGCTGCAATATTTAATTTGGTGGAAACACTTCCCCAAGTCCAAGAATGAATGTTGATGCCCCCAAATTCACTGTTTCATCAGGCCCACCTGGACAAACCTGTGAAGAATGGGGAAGACTAAGGCAAGGGTGGAGGGATGTCAGAACCCAAAAGGATTTTGGTTCTGCAATTATGTATGAAGTTGGGAAATGTATATATCAATCCTGTATTGGTTTGTGTAGTATGCATATATACATATAGAATGTGTTATCTACATTAGATTAGTTTAAATATTGTCACCTATTTCAAAGAACAGTTGGGAGGAGTTTTTCTGTAGTTGCTGAGCAGAAATCAAAATTTGCAGAAAAACTGGGTTATTGGGCAGAAAAACAAAAAGTTGTAGTACAGTCACCAGGCAGAAATCAAGTGGTTACATAGAAGCCACTGGGCAGAAATGGAAAGGTTACATTGCAGTTACCAGGCAGAAGTCAAATTGTTACACTGCAACAGGTGGGGCTAGGTAACTCCAGTCTATGGCCCCTTGGAAAATCCAGTCCAGATTGGGACCCTAGGAGTGCAAGCTCTACTACCCCTGAAGTATAAAATCTTCTGCCAAATTGCAGCATACCTTCCATACTTGAACAAGACTTCCCCCCCAGTATACTCCAATACCAGTTGAATATGACTGGGTCAAAATACTTTGGGACTGGAGCTGTAGTGAGATGGGTGAAGATTTTCTATGCTTACCAGTACATGACCATTACTAGTTAAGCTGGACCCTCTGCAATGACTGCTTTTTATGTAGCTGTAGCCCTGGGTTGGCTGAATCTGTCCTCATAAGTTTTTAGATATAGCTCTTTCTTACTGGCGCAGATTCAGAAGCACAGTGGATAGCTGAATCACAAACCCTGATCTGAGGTAACAGAGTGTGGCATCTTAGAAAGTGTCTTTTAACTGAAAACATTCATTGTGGCTACATTGTTTTGTAAGACAGCATTAATCACTGGTGAGATTAGAATACTGTTTTAAACCTGTATATTCCCTCCTTTATTATTCAATTTCATTTCAACAAGACACAAAATGTGTGTCACAACAGTGCACCACCATCTTTAAAATGCTTCTATAATTAAGGTAAAACAGCTTCTAAACCACCCAAACAAACCACTCTGCTTATTTCTGTGTGGTGTTAAAATAAGGAGAATGAGGTCAAACTGAAGCTCTGAGAGTCTTATTTCTGGAGGGGAAAAAACCAGTGGTATAGATGGTTTATTCTCATGAGCACAGTGGATGTTGTTGAGAGTAATTCCCAATGACTTCTCTTACTTTGTTCTATTTCAGGAGCATGATGTAAAATTTGATGACCATGGAATAATGGTGCTGGGCTGTGGACCGTATCACATAGGTAAATCTTGCTTATAGTTCCTTTTGCACTTTTTCCAGCTTAGTGTCTGTTTTGAAAGTCCTTTTGCTTTGTTTGGTATGCTTGTTCTTTTTTTCATGGTATACAGAAATGACTTCTGATTGAGCATTGCATTTTGTAACTAAAGATGTTACTTTTCAGATAAAGAGTTTAAAGACCTAGGAAGGGCTTGGGCCCCAGAAAAGAGTATTAAGGGTTTTGTTTCCTTTCACTTCCTTGACTTTGGGAGCAGTTCTCCACCTTAATATTAGTTGTGTTACATTGATATTTATGACTTCTGGTGAGAATATTGTTATGGATAGCCAGAGCTGCTGGCCAGAATCCTATATGTATGTTATATCTTCATAAGTGGATTTAGGTATGTGGAAAAATAGGACTGTGCAATAGTATAACGTGTCTATCCAGTGGAGGGCTGCTGATACAGTACTACATATGAAAGTTGGCAAAGTGTCCAATGGGCATTGTGCACCAATGCAAATCTCACATGGAAGTGCATCACTATTGATGCATATCACTTCCGATCAGCATCCAGTAGTCTTGTCAGTATACTGCCTCTGCTACAAAATTAGCCAAGTCTACATAAAATTACATTAAGTACAAGGTGATATGGAATTCTGGTGGCTATTTAATAATTGTGATTCAAAGCAGTAGGCCTTTTCTTGGATTTCATGGGTGTTCATGGGATAAGTGGAGTGGGGGGTGATGGTGCCTCTGCTGGACCCACCTGTGGCTTCCTTGCACTGAATAGATAATGAGAATAGGCTGTATGTGACCATGAGCATTTGCACCTTCTGTCAAATGTATTTGACAGATAGGTATTAAATCAGGGCCCTCAGTTCAATGGATGAATGCACAGGCAATGTGAGATAACAGCAGGGGTGTTGCTATGGGTGGTGGTACAAAAATGAAGGCATTGCCTTCCAGTAAGTATTCTGCCCATTCATGAATAAAATTTTGCTGCAGCCTCCAAACTTCTAGCATTGGAAAAAGTGAGATCTTAAAAACTGTTCACACCTAGATCTCTTATATGTGCTGTATTTGTATTTTCTTGGTAACTTTGCTTTCCCCCTTTTCTTTGGATGCAGAAACTCTACTCCTAAATGCTTAAATGAAGTTCTAAATTATTGCAATTGTAGAAATGTGGGGACTGAAGGAAAAATTCATGGGGGACATAATTTTTATTTAGGGGAGCATTGCTTTCATTTTGCCTGGTCCCCTGTAGCTAAAAGGTAAATGTAAAGGTTTCCTTTTTGACAAGGTTGTCCAGTCGTGTCTGAAGGGTTCCCTGTAGCTATATTCCTGGATTATAATTTCAACCCACTGTTTCAAATCTTGACATCTTGAGACTCTATTAGCAATGATTTAGGCACCATAGATGAACATTTTCCCAGTACCCCCAATGCAGTGGGTACTGGACCCAGGTGTTGCTAAAATTAGTCCTGGGAATGTGCTGATCAGAGGCTCCATTAATCCCCCAGTACTTATCTCCTGGGAGCAGGCATGTTTACAAATGCTGGGCCTGTATTGGTACAGTTTAGATTCCTTTTCCTGACCTTGACATGTGTCACTGCCTGTAAGTGTTCCCTGCAGTGTGCTGTCCTTTTAAAATTCCATCTCGCTTTGTCTCTGTCTTGGCAGGGAGCAGTGTGGAGTTTGATTGGTGTGCCGTTTCTTGCATCCGCACATTGCGTCAGCTCTCCAAAAAGACAGTTGTAGTGAACTGCAACCCAGAGACGGTGAGCACTGATTTTGATGAGTGTGACAGGCTCTACTTTGATGAACTGTCACTGGAGAGGATCTTGGACATCTACCAGCAAGAGGTAAAATAAGAATAAGAATTTTGAAAAACTGAAATTGCCCCAAAAGGCTAAAAACCAAGGCTCCATAATAGAAACCAAGCCCTTTGTAAAGTCAGTCTTATTGGCTGGGAACTTCCTGAAGCTACTTTCTTTTGACCCTGATATTACATTTTGTATGGTATTGCTAATCCTACCGAGTACTCAGTCATGAATGGCAAATAAATGTAGCTTTCCCTGCCTCCAAATATGACATATTGTACAATATTTACCAGCTGATTACATTTATATCACAGTTATTTATGGCTCAAATTGTCCTGCCCTTGATGAGCTTAATTTTAACCTGTAATTGTGGAACCAATTACACACATGCTTAATTTTATGTATGAGAACAATGCCACTGAAGCTAAAATGATTTTAAAAATGCTAAACATAATTGTAAGAGCATCTGTTGTGTGTAGTATTGCAGTAACTTTCATGAGTTGACCTGACATGCTGGCTACAGGGAGCACACAACTCTCTTGTTGCAATAGCACCATTGACTATCGATCCATTTCCGGACACAATTCAAAGTGCTGGTTTCGACTTATAAAGCTCTATATGATTTGGGTTCAGGTTATTTGAAGGACCATATATCCCTTTATGAGCCCTTAGAGCTTTGAGATCATCTGGAGAGGCCCTTCTCTCTGTCCCACCATTTTCTCAAGCTTGTTAAGGGAGAGGGCTTTCTTGATGGCTGCTCCCTTCCCAGAGAGTCCAGGATGGCACTATGCCTGCTCTTCTTTCGATGGCAGGTGAAAACAGTTTTGTGCCCTCAGGCTTTTTAAATTGGTGTGTAATTATTTTAACTTATTAACTTATTTATTTTAAAAACTTTATAGCTTTTTTAGTTCTTTTATATTTTTAAATTGCACTGTTTTGAATGTGCTGTCAACCAGCTTGAGACCCTACATTGGGAGAAAGGTGGGATATAAGTAAATATACTATTACTACTGCTGCTGCTGCTGCTGCTAGTAATGTTTATAGTAATTTTTGAGCTCTCTGTCCTGCATAAGGGATATTCAGCCTCTTCATACTTTTTAACTAAATGTTAATGCCTGAAGCATTTTATCAATACACCTTGTTGATAAATAGATAGAAGTCTGATCCTTTTTCTTACATGGGCAAGCCTACATGAATTGTAATCCAGTTAATAGCAAATGTATACTTATGTTCTTTGTTGTCAACAAAACCAAAAGAAACCTTCCAGCCGGACAACCTAACAACTTCTTGTCCTGATTAAGGAAGACAAAAATTGTAGCTCTCAAACCATAGACTTGCCATGTCAGACAAGAGCAATAATGCTCTCTGATCGCCCTGGTGGCACAGTGGTTAAATGCCTGTACTGCAGCCACTCACTCATAGACCATGAGGTTGCGAGTTCAATACTAGTCAGGGCTCAAGCTAGACTCAGGCCTGCATCCTTCTGAGGTCGCTAAAATGAATACCCAACTATTGGGGGGCAATGAGCTTACAGTTGTAAACCGCTTAGACATCCCATAGCGTAATATGAAGCAGTATATAAATGAAGCTGCTTTGCTTTTGCTGGAGCTTAATGGATAGCAGGTGTGCCATTCTTTGCTAATTTTATTTGCAAGGGGCAATACTAGTAATTTTAAGTATTTTCTGCCTGTTGCCAGAAAAAATACACTGCTTTAGAAGACTAGCTCCACATACTGGCTTTTTGTTTGCTTGTTTGTTTTTCACAGAAAATAGCATATCCTGCACAGAAAATGATACTGTTATCATTACATTGTTTCCTGTCTAGAAAATAATATTCTTATTTTTTTTTCCTGTGGAGAAATATAGTTGATGACTTATTATGCACAAAATTTGCACATGGTCCTCCCCCCTCCCGAAAACAGCCTTTTCTGCATAGGTGTTTCTGCACAGAAAACATTTCTGCCAAAAAAACTATGGGTAGGTTTTGTGCAGGATAAGCTGCTAAGATTCCTGCCACTCCAGCCCAGAATTATCCTCATCAGGACTTCATGACAGTGATGAATCATATTTTTAACCATTTTGGAGAGTATTTAAAATCTTCTTTTCCATCTCTACTGGAGCATCATGATGAAGAGCTTTGACAGCCACAATTGTTGGGCAACATTCTTCAGTTCCAGAGTATCTCAGAAGGTGCTTGTTTTGGCTACCTCAACCTTCTGGCTAATCTGTTTGCAGGTTGCAAGGCATTGCTGCCAGAAGAGGGTAGTTGCCTGCATAGCCCTTGGTTGACAGCCAAGAAGCCTTGCTTTTCTCTATACCCAAGTTATTCTCATTTCTTTTTTTCATGTCTGGTTACAGTTCACAAATTGCCCTGTAATTGCTAGTATTTTCCCCTCCCTTTAAATCCATCCTCTCATTTCCTCTAGGCATGTGATGGATGCATCATCTCTGTAGGTGGACAGATTCCAAATAACCTGGCTGTGCCACTCTACACAAATGGGGTCAAAGTTATGGGTACAAACCCTCTACAGGTTGACCGGGCAGAAGACCGCTCTGTATTTTCCGCTGTTCTGGATGAGTTACAGGTGGCTCAGGCACCCTGGAAAGCAGTTAATTCCTTGGTATGTGGACATACATGAACATAATGTATAATCATTGCTTGATAACATTGGTTTAAGACAATAGTGACAATTTCAATTTCTCTATCTGTTCCTGGGGTTTTGTGAAATATTTAGCCTTTTTTGTCAGAGAGCTCTGGTGCAACAACAAACTACAGTTCCCAATTTCCATAGTACTGAGCCATGGCAGTTAAAATGGAGTCATACTGGATTATTTCTGCAGTGTGGATGCAGCCTCAGAGAGCTCTGCTGTCACAACAAACTACAAATTCCAGGATTCCATAGCATTGCCCTATGGCAGTTAAAGCGGTGTCAAACTGCATTATTCTTGCAATGCAGATGTAACCACTGTCACCTGAACCAGTGGTATAAATCAGGGTGTTATAACACTGGGTGCTGAGGTGAAGAAAACTGTTTCTACTTGTTGCATAGTAGCTTCAGTTACAGGAATTGTACTTTCTGGAATTCCAAGTTTTCATGCTTCTTCGCTAACTTTAAGGCACAGATGGATCTATTTCTGCTAGTTTTCCATGATGCTGTATCTCTGCATCAATCTGGGCTGGGTTTCCCCCCCTAGAAATAATGCATACAAAAGTCACATTTAAATATAAAGATTTCCCCCTGCAAAATGCAAATTTTTTATTTTTTTTTCTCCTACAAATCATGATGTACATTCTACCTTAATATATGCATTTTATATCCTTTTTGGTGCAGTTTTGAGTTTTTTTGAACTGTATTAAAATAGGGAATTGCATGAATCAAAATTTAACTCAGTTGGATCCATCCATTGGTTTGAAAAATGCAAATTAGCTCACCATATCAATACAGATCTACCTCTTGACCATTTTATTTCCATGTTCGCTTCTTGAAAACTAGTGACCCACTCAGAAAATGTTTTTAGCTTTCAGTTCCTATGACTTTACAATATGATTGTTATTACAGAGGTACTGTCTTCAGTGGACTTAATTTTTGCAAGATCTGAGTTCTGTGTGTTTATCTAGAGCAAAATAATTTCCCATTCTAAAACCTAAGATTCAAATTATTTGTTAAAAGGAGCTTTGCCATTGCCTTTTCTATTTTTCTCCAAAAATCCAAAACAGACAAACATAATGAAGAAGGAGAAGGAAGGAGAAGAGACTGCTTAACTCTTCCCTTCTGGTAATTTAATTGTCCAAAATGATTGTCCCAAACTTGTATTTTTTTTAAATTCAATCTTAGACATTTTTAAAAAGCGCTTCATTATGCAGGAAACCTCTAACCATCAGCATTGTTTTTTTGGTATGTTATTGTATCACACATTTTTGTTGTTATGTGCCTTCAAATCAACTCTGACCTATGGCAACCCTATCACAGGGTTTTCCTGGCCATAGTGCTTCAGAGGGTGTTTAATATTGCCTCCCTGTAAGGCTGAGAGTGTGTGACTTCTTTAAGGTTTCCCATTGGGTTTTCCTATCTGACACAGGATTCAAACCCTGATCTCCTGGAGTCCTATCCCAATATTCAAACCACTACACCATGCTGCCTCCTTTATTTTTATTTTTTTTCTTTCATGAAGAAAAAAAGTTAGAAAATGAATTAAAATTGGGGATACAAACATATAAATGCCACACAAACATTTTATCTCCCTAAACGTAGCAAGAAAAAGTCATTTGTTTTACATGCACACACACCAACCTATTAGCAAATATTTCATTCCCCCCAGAAAGAAGTGTGTTACTGATAATGTTATTTCCAAACTCTGCTTTTAATCTGTTGGTTAAATAAAAAAGATCAGAGGAGAAAAATGAAGTAGCCTTTTTTTTTTTTTAACTTTTGTCCATCTTCTGTTCAAATGTAGCTTCCACGGTATGGTTTGGTTCCCCCTTCTCTTTTTAAAGAGGAAAACACAGAAAGGATAAATAATAGAATTTCACATAAAATGTTTGAGTTTGAGTCCCAGTAAGAAAGAAAACATGGAAGGGTCCCAGGAATCCTCTTAGTGCTGCCATTTTGAAAGCATCGGGGATGAGTTGCAGCATCAATGGGATAGAGCAGAGAAGTCAAGACTGTTCAGATAATTTACTGGCTCGCTGAATGCTGGACTAGCTACATAACAGTAACTGAGTGCTAACCTTTAAAGGGATGGGAGCATCAGGTTGACACAATATGTTCAGCAGCCACACCCCAGCATTATGATTTTATGAGACTTCTTTCCTGAGCTACTTTATGATGTTACCTAATCTCTCATTCAGGGAAATAAGGAAATTCTCAGCATTTTCCAACTCTCCCCCCAAATGAAAGTGCATGATTCATGTCAACTGTAGGCTGATCTTTTCATATTTTTAGGAGGATGCTGTTGAATTTGCAGATGTTGTTGGCTACCCATGCTTGTTGAGACCTTCTTATGTTTTGAGGTAAGTCTTATCTTTCAGTATCAGCTGAACATTCTGCATTGTCTGAATAAACAGACATAAGAGGATTTAAAATACTGCTAATGCCACATATGGAAGTTACACTTTTTTCAGATCCAGCAGTTGCACTGAGATGGATAAAGAGACAATGAAAAAGGATTTGTCCTTGTCGGGCACTTTGTAACTGAGGTCAGGGGAAACCTTTATGATTTAACATTATTATGTTTAAAATGTTAAATTAGGGTTGTTCTTAGTCATTTTGTAATTAGGCATAATGTTTTCTCCTTCTTTCCCCATTACTTAGTCATAAGCTAGAGCTTGAAAATAACATGCTCTGGAACACTACTAGTAAAATACTATTCTCTCTCTCTCTATCTCTCTCTCTTTCTGCAATGATGATATGCTACTGTTATAAAGTAACACAGTGACCAGGTTTTATGGGGTGTTGTTGTTTTTGGTAACAAATAATAATTATTTGTTGCTTCAAACTGTTACTTTTGGAGAGCACTTCAAAGTGGTTTCTGGATGGGAGATTAGGGGACAATTTTATTTAGATAATATTTTAAAGTATTGGGTTCAAAAATAGTGCATTAGAAAGCATATTGCATAACATGTTGGAGGAACATAGGGCAATGAGTAGTGGTGAAGAGTTACATTTTATTCTTTTCTTTTATTTATATCCCACCTTTCTCCTGGAATGGGACAGTAAAGGGAAATGAGAGGCAAGTCACATTTCAAGACATGTCATAACTATCACTGCTATCTACTGCACAGACCTGCTCCTAGGGTTCTCGCATAACCTGCTCCCTGGTTCCCACACCAGATCCTATTGTCTTTGTAGGCAGCTTAGTTCCTCTTGGGGCTATCCTTCTGTTCCCCATTCTCCTTTCTTTCCAGTCCCTTTTATAAAAGCACTGAGATAAATTCCTATAGCTTAAGAACATGAGAGGCAACCTGGTTGATCAAGTAAAGGATTCACCTAGTTCAGCATCTGGTTCATAGTATTGGCCAGTCAAACATTTCTGAGAAGGCACAAAGGCAACAGCTCTCCCCTACTGATTGACTCCATGTGGTTGGTACATTCTCTGAAGATGAAGAAACCATCAGCTGCTATGGTTCATAAGTGTTGACAGAGCTTATATTTCATGCATTTGTCCAATGACATACTGTCCCATATTCTCCTGGGCATCTTCACAGAGCACTTCACAGAGCACTCAAGTTAAAGCAAAGCAAAGCAAAGCAAAGCAGCTACATTTATATACCACTTCATATCGCGCATGGGATGTCTAAGCAGTTTACAACTGTGAGCTGATTGCCCCCCAACAATCTGGGTACTCATTTTAGTGACCTCGGAAGGATGCAGGCCTGAGTCAAGCCTCAGCCCTGGCTGGTATTGAACTCGCAACCTTGTGGTCTATGAGTGAGTGGCTGCAGTACAGGCATTTAACCACTGTGCCACCATCTTCCACCACCACCACCACTTTATTTGAAGCTGCTCTGAGCAGCATTTTTGTTGTCAGTCTCTTGCTCTTTGCTTGCTTGCCTCAGATTTTTCTGAGAACAACAGCTCACATCATGTCATTATAGTGAAAGGAAGGTTTTCCCATCATTGCTGCTGATGCTTAGGTGTACCTGATCTGAAGGCATGACTGATTATGCCATAAGACCTGATATTATGGAATTCTGAGAACCTTTGAGGCTTTAGTTCCAAGTTGTAAAACAGCACCAGGAAGATGGGCTCTATAAATAGTCTAATGTGCCTGGAAAAGGAGATTTCTTAACTGGAAAAATTGGGTTTTGTAGCTCCAAGGCTGTGGATGATAGTGGTGGTGAAACACCCATCCAGATATATGTATTCCATATGCCTGTTCAGCCACTCAACTGATCCCTCACTAGGGATAGAAACAACTTTTATTGGTTTCTATGAAAGTAGCATTTTTGCACTGTCTGCAATTTGTTGAGCATTCATATATTTACAAGACTTAGGGCCTTTACAGACTTCCAGAAATAGTGAAAACTGAGGCCACTTTAACTGTCCTGGCTCAGTACTAGGGAATCATGAGATTTGTATTTTTTTGGGGGGGACATTGAGCCTTCTCTGCCGGAGAGTTCTGGTGTCACAATAAACTACAGTTCCCATTATTCCTCAGCACTGAGACAGGACAGTTAAAGTGGCCTCAATTTGCACTATTTCTGGCAGTCTGTAAAGGCCCTTCGTGAAATAAATATGCACATAACAGCAGTTAAAAGGGGTGTGTGTGTGTGTGTGTGTGTGTATTAAAGATCATGCAAATGCACTTATGTGACTAAAGTTTAGTCAACAGGGAAGATGGTTAAATTAGAATGAAAAATGTATTGAAGTGTGCACAAATTTCAGGGAAAGGCAAAAACAGCATTGCAACCCAATATGAAAAAAGACAGGAGGAAAATACAGGTAGAATTCAGAGGAATTCAACAATGGAAAAGTACTAAAACAGAGATTTTTCACACATCCATGTATGAAGGCATTGAAACCAGCTATGAAACTTGGATGTGTCCATTATCCTATGAGACCTAATACGTTGAAATATTTGGATCATATATATCATAGGTTGAAAAAGTGAAACTCTTGTTTCACTGGTCTATAGCTGCAAATTTGGAATGGTTGTTACCTTTTATTATAGTCAACTGAAGTTTTGTTTATTTTCAGTGATATTCCTTGAGCTGGTATATCTCCATCTCTTCAAGAATGCTGTGGAGAAATAAGGACAATCTGCCTCCTGACTGTTAGCAATAAAGAGGCCAGAATAGTTTCCTAGGGAGGGCATTTACTAGCCAAGGAATAGCCAATGAGAAGTAGCCAATAATAGTCATCATCCTTTGGCAGTGAGAATGCATGGAAGAGGACTTTGAAATATGACCTGAGTGATCAGACACATTCAAAATTAGGCAGATAAATGTCTAAAACAAATGTAATGGAACACACATTTCTGACATTTCTCTTGGAACTTTTGAGAATTAGCAGTAAATGTCAGCATGTCATTTACACATAAAATCCAATGTGGAGGTTGAGGAAAGAACCCTTGTGAATTGGAAATTATCCTAAGAATACATTCATCTTATCAACCTAATTTTTTTCTCATAAAGAAGATGGGCATACCTGGATCATGTTGACAACTTCTCTGTGAAAGCCCCTCTTTAACTGTGGCTGTTTTCATGTTAAATTTATGCTGTGGCAGCTGCTATTTTTTCCTCAGGAAACGGTTGACAAAACAAAACAAAGAGAACTGGAAACGAGTTGAATCAATGTGCAAGGATGTTCTAAATACTCCCTCTCCAAAGCTTAATGCAGCGAGTGCTTATTCACAGATGAGAGGATAGGAAGAGAAATAGAGTTTGCTGAGCACAGTTTGCAAGTGCAAATGGAAATTGAGTTGAAGCCTTCTGATAATAAAAGAGAGGCAAACTATCAATCTGAGGGATGCAACCCTGACATTGAATGAAGCAGAAAGAATATTTAAGCCAGGGAAAGAAATGATTGCTGGTGCAGTGGAGTCATGAGCATATATGTATAAAAGGCCCCCATGATACAATTAACTGTGACCTCTCATTAAATAATTCTATCAAAACCATTTTTTTCCAGTCAGATTTTTTTAAAAACAGCAATCTGCTTCTCAAGCATGGGAAGGATTCTTTGATTAAATCTATGAACATTTTATCATACACCTACCTATAAGATGTGTTGCTATGTTTTTCTTTTGTAATGAGAAATGCCTAATATAAAATGAAAAAAGAAAGAAAGAAAGAGTAGAGCATTTTACTTTTCCATTGAAAGCAACTGACACATGAAAAAATGTATGCAGAACCAAGCATTAATGTCTTAGACATTTTTTCCAGTAGAATCTGAACAGCAGTAACAACAATATTATCAACAACAACTGTCAGTCTTTATCCTTATAAGCCCAGTACAAGAGTGGATATAATAGAATAGTGGTCAAAGGTGTGTGGTATAAACCGGAAATTAAGGGGAAACTTGTACAGTACCAGCTGTGTAAGGCAAAAACTTTCCTATAATTGCAAATATCTTCTGAAGGTTTTTCTAAAGGGAAAGACTGTTTCATACACAGGTTGAGCATTTGAGTCTCACATCTTAGTCTGTTACTACCTCAGTGTTCTACTGAGCATCTAAACTACCTCAACTTGGTGAAATAAATGTTGATAAGATAGAGAATCACTTTATTGAATAGGTGCTTTGATTATTGGTGAAGCATTTCCCTGCACATTTTGTGGAAATAAATGATAAGGGGGGGGGGGGAAAGAAGCATTGACTATATTTAGTCACAACTTAGTTATCAGTGACCAGAACCTTACTGGTTACAGCTCAAAAGATTTTAACATACCATAGAATATGAATCCAATCACTGACCTGTGTTCTGGCCTGTATCCTGAAAATAAAGATCTGGGGGCCCACCACAGCATAGATCAATCCAAAGGAGGCTATCCTGTGTGCCAAACCTCAAATGAGTCTGGAGCCTTGAGTCCTTCCCCTATGCCTGTCTCACTCCTGCTTACTGCTAGAAGTTTATCTGTTCCAATGCCCACAATATCCATCACAGCAAATCTGTGGCAGAAAGTAGAAACAAAAGCAATGGATTATGAAACATCATTATAGGGAAGGCAAAAATATTATAAATGTACTAACTACTTATACCCATGAATACAATTCCTCTCAGTCTGGTCAACCACCAGCTCATCTCAGTCCATAGCAATAAAGCAGATTAAGGAGGGGCAGAAATAGGGAGATCAGAGTTAGCACTGGCTGAAACCATGGAGGTGGCTTCATGATATGCCATAGGAGCAGACCACAGAGGGGACATATCTTCTTAGGTGTGCCACTATAGCTCCCAGTTTCCAGGAACCAATCCGTGCACAGCAAGCAGCATAGTTTTTTGAGTTGGTAAGCCAAATGCATGGCACAAAGAAGATTATTATGTCCCACTCCCACCCATTGCTGGTGCTCAGGCAGTAGCAAAACAATCCCCTATAAAACAGCCATTTCATCTTCTCATGAGAATGCCTAATTCTAGAAATATAAAGGGAGCTAAACTTTTTGACTACATAGGCCAGTCTGCTTCCATTTTACTTCATAGTGCTCACACCACTGTTAGGTTCCTCCCTGATCAACAGTTGAGTAAGAAACTCCTGATTCAAATCCCTTTTCACTTGTGAATTTATGAGTAGCTTAACTGTACACATTTTTTTCCTGACACAGTTTCTCTGATTCCATAAAGTTACTGGTTTTTGTGTGAAAGAAGATCAGATATTTATAGTACACCAAGTTGAATGAAAAGCATTTCTCAGATAGGTATTTTCAACAACTCCAAGCTGTGTTTATAGCCCCTTTAAGAAAACACAGGAGTAGATGATCTTGGGAAAACATCTATTGCAGAACTAAACTACCCTCCAACCCCTGCTTTAGTCTTTAGTCAAGAACTTCATTTTTATTTTAGTATGTTCTTGGGAGCACTCACCTATTAGGGGTAAGTACAATATTGATTCACTTTGGTGAACAGTTCCTTCATGCTTTCAGCTTATAAAAGAACAGAGGCATTGGTTTGAACAGGAGAGAAATTCTGAACATGAAAATACTGATATATGATAGCATCTTTAACCTAAGATTTTTCTTTCTTTCTCTCTTTTTTCCTAGTGGCTCAGCAATGAATGTAGTATATACAGAAAAAGAGATGAAAAAGTTCTTAGCAGAGGCAGCCAGAGTTTCACAGGTATTGTTACATTTTTACATTTACCTCAGCATTCTTAAGTTATCTGTCCTCATTTTCAGTCATTTGATTTGTGTTCGTTTGTTTCAGGAACTGAAGTAATTTAATTAGAATTAATATTGTTGTTACATTTCTAATCTTCCTCTGGTATGATGGTCTACTAGAGTTGGCACTGACTTTATAAGTAAACTTTATAATTGGCCTAACTGGAAGCGCACCATATATCTAAATTGTTCTTTGCTGGGAGTTATATGACATCCCATGTTTCTTTTAAAGTGATTGCTTTCCCTTGTATATTTCCAGTTATGCAGTGTTTGGGTATGAAGTCTAAGGGCTTCTAATGACAGTCTTCATAGCCAAAACTGCAAGGAAAGTCCTTGGCCATACCTCCAAGAAGAGTATAACAAAAGGCAAACCAAAATGATTTATGGTTATAGATTGAAATCCAACAAAAATGGACCACATTTATTAAGTGGGAGCTAAAAATGCATAAAAATGTGATATGCATGGAAACTGGTTCCAAGTGATGATGGTATGTATCACACTAGTTTGATACACATCATCTGAGGCTGCATCTACACTGCAGAATTAATACAATTTCACACCACTTTAACTGCCGTAGCCCAATGCTATTGAATTCTAAAATGTGTAGTTTTGTCAAATGTTTAGCTTTGTCAAAGAGTTCTGATGCTACAACAAACTACATATCTCAGGATTTCATAGGATGGAGCCATGACAGTTAAAGTGGTGTCAAATTCTGCAGTGTGACAGCAGCCCTAGTCATCTCTGTCTAGCTAAATGTAAATCTGTATCTTATTCATCCATGGTAGCAATAATAATAATAATAATAATAATAATAATAATAATAATTTGTATCCCGCCTCTCTGTAAAATACAACCGGGGTGACTTACACAATAAAATGAACAATCCTGTCCTCCAATAGCCCACCCCACCTAAAATACAATTAAGCAATCAAAGTTTAAAAACATACCTAAAAATAACAAACTACAATAAATGACAATAAATAAATTAAAATTAAATGAAAATGGTATAGTCTTTGAGCAGTACTGGTTCAATTTTATCATCTCATACTGAGAAGCAGAAAGGTATAGCTCAGTACTTTCATAGACTAATGAATGGTCCTACCTTTTAAACTCAGTTGAATGGAATGGGAATGGTTAAATTCCTGAGAGTTCAGTGACTCTTGCTTTGAAGAAAATGGTCTGTGACTGCATGGGGAACTCCTGTGCTAATTGGAGGTAATATGTGTGATCTATTAGGAGTTTATCACATGGGGGAAATCCCGTGTGGAAACGGAGCTTTAAATTGGAAAAAAACACAAAAGCAGTTAGATTTTCAGATGATGTCGCTGTTAAAATGGAGTTAAAATGAGGTTAATCTGAATGGAAACTCATCAAAAACTGCTTCTTTTTACTTTCAGGATTTTCTGAAAGTAAAAAGAGGCAGTTTTTGATGAGTTTCCATTCGGATTAACCTCATTTTAACTCAATTTTAACAGCGATGTCATCTGAAAATCTAACTGCTTTTGCATTTTTTCCTCAATTTAAAGCCCTGTTTCCACATGGGATTTCCCCAATGTGATAAACTCCTTAGACAATATTGCAGTGTGAAGTTTCTTTTTTTGTGGTCCAGCTGTGTCTTCATCCAGGATGTAATGATATTCTTATTTTTTGTAGATGAGGCAGTGAACTAATGTGTCCCAATCAATCACTAAACAAACCACTAAGCATCAGTGTGGCTTGTGTATTGTGAAGGCTAACCCAGCACTCTGTCATGTTTCTCCTGGATATGCCAGAGACATAACCCAAGAGCAAATCTTGGTTTATGACTGGCTTATGCAAGGACACTCAAGCCAGAGAACAGAGGTTGGAAGTTACAATAAACAGACAATGGATAGAGGACTCATCATTTATTTAGCTGTTCTCATTTCCCTATTCCCCCCTTCTCACAACAGACAGTCATTATTCTGTCCCTATTATGCATCTATACTCTTCACTGGGTAATGCAGGAAGCCCCTTCAGTCCCACTTGTATGATTATTTGTACCTTTACAAATGTATGGTGTTTTCCCTCCCCCAAATATCTTCCTTTTGTTTGTGGGTAGGTGCATAAGGAGAAGTTCTTGGGGAACTTTACATGTAAATACCCAGTTGATTGCTGTCAGTCCTTGGAATACATGCTGCACCTGAAATGTTTCCTATTTAATTATTTACTGAAGCAGCCCCTTTATAGTGAACTACAAATGAAAAAACAAACAAACAAACCACTTTAGAGAATTGTTCTTTTCTTTTTTAAAAAATCCAAGTCACATGTAATTGAATTTATATCCTTTTGACTCCACTGAATTCTTTTCTGCTATATTTAAAAATGATTGTTCATCGAATTCCTTAAATGAAAAGGAACCAAAGTTTAATTTCTCAGCTTGGGCTTCTTGTTTTTCTTTTGGCCCAAGGGCAGAGTCCCATTCCACTTAACGTTTATCTGCTGTCAACATTGACCTACAGAGCTTATTGTGTAAATGATGAAAGTCACAATTTCCCCATGAAAATATTTCACAAGTCTTAGGCCAAAAGCTATTGGTTGGTTTTATTTTGTACTTTATAAAGGAATGCAATCTGATCAGTCTGTTAGGTGATGCTTAGCTAAACTAAGTGCAGTCAGTAATTTTTTAAAAGAATGAAATAGCATACAGCAATACCTAAGAAACAGACCCCAAGAAAGCATTATGTACACTATTGAACAATTATATATTCTGCTGAGTTGCTTCTGTAACTGCTATCAATGTTGATGTGCTATATATGAGGAAGAACAGATGAGGAGATGAGGAATGGAAGATTAAAAAAGCAGGATTTTTAGATAGTACACTGATATTAAATGAAGGAAAGTTCTTAGCTAGTTTGTGAAGATAGCAGTGGCCATGCTGCCTGAGGCTTGTAGCTGATCAAGTAACTTTTCCAAGGTCTGTTTTTGGTAGATAGGGCAAGCCCACTATTCTTTGGGATGTTTATTGATCAGAGCCCACTATGGAGGGGTGAGGAAGGAAATTCCAAATGTAATTATGGAAATCACTCCCTTCCACACAGGTTCACTCTCTTTTCCTCCAGTCCTGATATGATGTCCTTGTATTGCAAGATCCAGGATAGTGGTTGTAGTGTGTAGCAGCTACTATAATCAAACAAAGCCTGGGAGAGTTGGTGCCTATTTCATTTGATTTTTTTTCCTCCTTCCTGATTAAAAAACTAGTATAGCCACCTTGACCCCAGAGGACTAGGAGGAGACAATAAATCACTTGCCAAGGGTTGGGAAACAACATTCTACTTTAGAAATACTATATACCAAAAACTACTACTATTGACTGTGAAATTCTATCAGTATTCAATAGCACTCTTGTTTCAGGTTGGAAAAGGAAATTTTAAGTGAGATGAGTAGGCCAAAGTAGTTTTACCCCCAGGTCGTAGATGTTCCAGGCCACTATTGTTCTGGAAAGCTATTGTAATGTATTTTTCCTTCAGCAGAAGGGGTAGCCAGTCAAAAGCTTTAAGTATGTCTTACAGAGGTAGGAAGGGTGATGTTTCCCAAGTGCTGAATAAATCTCCTCCAACCATGACCCCCAATCTCATAGCACAACATTTCCTATGAACAGCTGTTGCAGCGGGGAAGCAAGGAAAACTGGGGAGAGAGGCAGATGGAACACTGGAGTCATGGGAGTGGAGTGGCACCCCACTTTGTACTGTGGAAGGAGTTTATCATGTGTGTGGGCAAAAATATGCCATCTTCTGCATGACCTTGGAGAAGATTTTGCCCTATCTCAATGGGATCTCAATAACAGTGGCTTATTTTTTCCCATTGAAGTGAACAAGAGCCAATTACTTCTAAAGCAGATCATGTTGGGATAGGTTTGAAAACCTGCCCTCTATCCCCATCAAATGCAGGTCTCATTTTTTTCATTTGGAGAAAACGAGGATCAGATAAAAGGCTCGAATGTTCAACCATTTTCTTAGCTGAATTTTCACATTTTCAGAGCTCCCAATTTTCAAAAGCAAGCCAGCCAGCAGTTTCTATTAAGCCACTTAGACTAGATTTTCAAGAGCTCAGCATCCAACATACCAATCACTTTTGGACATCTGGTTCCAGCTGGGAGCTCTGTCCTCTTTACAAAAATTGGTGCGCCTTTGATTTGCTTAGTGTCACACAGTGATTGCATGTGAAGAGTCAGAAATGCAGTTTAAGATGTATTGACTCCTCATTCTTTGCCTGACTCCCTGGACCATGAGAGTTCCATCACAGCTTTCAACTGTCACACTTCCTTGAGCAGCCCTGACTGGTGCCGAGATGCCAGTATACGTTACGAAGCAAAGTAGCAAGCAAACAAGAAAATACTGTATTCTTTTCAAATGAAGGCTGTTGGGAAAATGGTTCTGAAGAATTACTATGATTGATAAGTGCATACCTCTGGGTGATTTCCCATGAAAATTAATAGCCATAGTAGGACAAGTTTGTCGAAGAAAAAGGAGAAAAGAAAGCACCTCCCCTGGGTATTCCTGTAACTCCTTCCTATCCTCTGTCTCAGTCCACTAGCTTCCTCATCTCACCACCTCATTCTAATACCTATGCCATCCTCTTTCTTATTTTTGTCCTCCTGACATCCCAACATCTTCCCTACACCCAGGACACTGAAGCACAGCTTGTGAGGGGATCAAATAGTGCTCTACAAGTTGTACTTTCCTCCTTCCATCTCTTCTCCTAGGCTGCTTCCCTGCTAACTCTAAGGCAGCTCCTCTGTTGTACTGATGTCTCATCTCACCCCCTGAAATGACTCTAGTGTATTGTATGTAACCACCATGATGGCTGTGGTAAAAGAGAAAAGGGCATTGCTCCATGGAGTTTATAATCTGTAATTCTAAATGAGGGGACAACAGAGGAAGCAAAAGGAGGTGGAAACAGAGAAGCAAAATCTTTTTATTTCAATCACATGTGTTTGAGTTTAGTTACAGGCTCAGTTAAAGCAGGGTATGGTAAAGATAAATTCTGAGAAGGGATTTGAAGGAGGGAAGAGAGCTGGTATCACATAGGCATTCTGGAAGCTGTTCCAATTATGCAGGGCAGAGCAGGGCAGGACAGAGATAATCTTCTTAAAAAACAGAAAACGTTTCGATGGTGGACACTGATAAACAATTTTGGCCAGAAGTTATTGGGTAGAAGTGAGTGGGAGGAAAATTAGACAGTGGCCACTCCAGCAAGGAAATTATCACAAATCTAGAGTAAAAAATCACCAGAAGAGGCTCCAGAATTTCCACTAGTGATGTGTGAATCTACTGTGCTCCACAGTGTACCTCTTCTGTTAAAGGAGTTGTCTGCTTCAGTGTCTATTTTTTTGTAAATTTTTTTTTGCATTCACAAACTGTATGTAGATTGTTGCACTCAATTTTTGTATTGGCTGCATCTGCACTGCAGAAATAATTCAGTCTGACACCACTTTAATTACCATGACTCAATGATGTGCTACAGTTCTGGGAATTGTAGTTTGTTGTGCCATCAGAGCTCTCTGACAGAGAAAGCTAAATGTGTCACAAAATTACAATTCCCAGAATTCCATAACATTGAGCCATGGCAGTTAAAGTGATGTCAAACTGAATTATTTCTGCAGTGTGGATGCAGCCAATTATAAATACAAAATATATCAAAACAGCTATGACTCAGTGTTTGTGTGCATGTTGAAATATATACACCCCTTTACAATTTCTGCTTATCATTTTCTTTTTGTCCTCTCTCTGTACCATTTATTACCTTCCTTCAATCTGTGTTTCATCAGACTTTAAAGCAATCAAGAGGCTCCAGTTTTGTTTGTTTACAGCTGAGAAAACCTGAGTCCTCTGGTGATTTAAAGCATTGCCTTTGAGCAGAGTGACTGTCCCCTTGAAGGGTATTGTGGAGTCTTCCACAATACCCACTTTGAGGTGGGTGAGAAGGTGTCCTGGGAGATTGAAATGGTCTGTCTACCTTTCCACTCCCCTTCCCACTATACCACCCAGCTGTATTTTCTAGTACATTAGGTAAAAGATGATTCAGGGGTACTTTTCCTCCTTCCACCACCATCATATTTGTCCAGAGAATACACGCTTGCACACACACACACACACACCCTTCTGCAGGACTAATTCAACATGAATCTTAGTACATTAGACATATAATTCTCCACTAAGTTTCTTCTTAGAGGAAGCAATGCATAATTTCCCACCTCTGCTATCAGAAAATCTTTGAAAACCACATAGCTTTTGAAGCCTAGTTGCAATTCAGGACTTATTCTATACAAAATTTGCACATGATTGATTTGAACAGAAAACATGATGTTCTACACAAAAAATAATATTCTTGTGTAGAAAATGTTTCCTGCACAGAAAATGCTGTTTTCGATGCTAATCGCCCATATGCAAATTTTGCATAGAAAAAGTTCCAAAATGTGAAAATTCTCATCAGTCTGGGATTCTTCTCATCAAGATTTCTTGACTCTTGAAAACCATCTTATCTGACTTTTTTGTGTGTGCACCAATTTTTGAATATTGTCCAATAGAGTCAACCCTTCATATTGAAGGTTTCTGCAGCATGGATTCAGCAATCCACAGCTTAAAAATTTTCCCCCATTCCCCCCCCAGCAAACCTTGATTTTCATTTGATTATCTAATCATTTGATTTGATTATCTAATCATTTGATTTGATTATCTAATGATTATATTGATTTGATTATATGAGGGATACCATTTTACTACACCACTGAATATAATGGGACTTGAGCATCCACAGATTTGGTAATCATGGGGGGGGGGGGG
>CM034701.1:201152587-201171132 GCA_020142125.1 Phrynosoma platyrhinos
GCCTACAGTTTCTCAAATAGTCTGGACCTAAACTGTGTAGGACTTTATCGGTCAGGATCAGTATTTTGAATTGTGCTCAGAAATTAACCAGTAGCCAGTGAAGCTGTTTCAATACAGGAGTTAAATGCTCCCTATAACTGGTTCCGGTCAGCATTCTGGCTGTGGCGTTTTGAACCCACTGAAGTTTCTGAACAGTTTCCAAAGGCAGCCCCACATAGAGTGCATTACAGTACTCCAAACGGGATGTAATCAAGGCATGTGTCAATGTAGATCTTCTCTCCCTCTGAGGCCTGGACCATGGCAGATGGATTGGAGGGAGTGCTCTTCTTCTTACTTTGGCTAGGCCCGAAGGAGCTGGCCTGCACCCCAGGCCATTCCTTAAAAGTTTTCTGTTTTGAATGCATGTCTGAAAAGGAAGGTTTTCAACTGCCAGTGGAAGGCCATCAAGAAAGGGGGCATTCTAGTCTGCCTGGGCAGTGAGTTCCAGAGTCTAGGGGCAGCTACAGAAAAGGCCCTCTCTCGTGTCCCCACCAACTGTGCTTGTGTTGGTGATGGGATGGAGAGAAGGGCCTCCCTTCAGGATCTCAGAGCTCCAGCCAACTCATAGAGGGAGAAATGGTCTGCCAAATTTCCTGGATGGACTTGAGCTATATAGGGCTGTAAAGGTCATCACCGGCACTTCGAATTGTGCCCAGAAACAAATTGCCAGTGTATGATCTCTCTAACCTGCCCCTGTTAGCAGCTTGGCTACAGCTCTTTGGACCAGTTGAAGTTTCCAAACACTCTTCAAAGGCAGCCCTGAGTAGAGTGCGTTACAGTAGTCCAAATGGGATGTAACCAAGGCATGTACCACTGAGGCCAGATCTGGCGTCTCAAGGAATGGGTGCAGTTGGTGCATAAGTTTTAAATGTGTCAAAGTACTCCTGGTCACTGCAGAGATCTGGGCCTTCAGGTTCAAATCTGAATCCAGGAGTACTCCCAAACTGTGAATCTGCATCTTCAGGGGTAGTGTGACCCCATCTACTACAGGCTGAATCCTTATTCCCTGATCTGCTTTCCAACTGAGCTGGAACACCTCTGTTTTATCTGGATTAAGTTTCAACTTGTTTGCCCTCACCCAGTTATGAGTAGGAGTTGCACATATTATTGCCTGGCAGCCAATTCATCTAATACTACTTTGCATATTTGGAACTGGATATAATGTAAACATTGTTTTCTGGGCTTTTGAACAGGTGATCTGTCATGCTGTGTCTGAGCATGTGGAAGATGCAGGAGTTCACTCTGGAGATGCCACCTTGATGTTCCCTGTGCAAACAATTAGCCAAGGAGCCTTGGAGAAGGTCAGCAGATCACTACATATGATAATAGGAAGGGTAGCACAAGACCGACATATGCTGTTAATTCTACCAAGTAGCACTAAGAAACAAGGCCCAACTATTAAACAACAAGTGTAAATATATGTGTGAACATGGCCCCTGATCCTAGCTTCCTCAGTGTGTGATTTATGAAGGAAAATTGCTAGTGTAGTGTATATTTCAGGCCATACCACCAGAGGGCCATGTAAATAGCAATGAAATAAGATAATTCTATCTTTAATCCAATAACATCAAAAATACACCAGACAGTGATACCTTTCTTGGCCAACCAAAATGCACAATAGAATTTTGCACAATAGAATTTCATTGTTATTGGATTTGCTATATGGCCAACACGACTACTCCTGGATGTATTCTATTTTTGTTGTTGTTATGTGCCTTCAAGTTATTTCTGACTTATGGCAACCCTAAGGTGACCTTATCATGGGGTTTTCTTGGCAAGTTTCTTCAAAGGGGGTTTATTTTAGGGACAGATAATATTTACATCTTCTCAATTCCATGAAGGCTAATTTATAGACCTACTTACCCTGCAGATTGCTTTACCTGGTTGACTCCCACATTTACTGTGAAGCTGGAGGCAATGAAGCAGGTTTTGAAATGCTTACTGTGCAAGTGACACAAGCCTTGTAGCAAATGTGAACAAAACAGCTCAATATCAGGCCTACTTGGCAATGATCACAGTGAAAGTGAAATATTGCAGAGTTGAAAAATCATCAGAAGAACTTTTCCAAACAAGTTGGGGTTTGCTGTATAGGTGCTTCAATACTGGAACTTTGGGAGGCTAGCTAG
The DNA here is from genome assembly GCA_020142125.1 of Phrynosoma platyrhinos. Taxonomy (NCBI): domain Eukaryota; kingdom Metazoa; phylum Chordata; class Lepidosauria; order Squamata; family Phrynosomatidae; genus Phrynosoma; species Phrynosoma platyrhinos. The sequence continues at coordinate 201,154,753 of CM034701.1, forward strand.
AGCAACTTTGTGAGATACTTTGAGGATAAAATTGCTCCTGTCTGGACCTGACTTGATATTACTCTTGGAGCTGTTTATATCCATGCATCTGGTACATTGTCATGTCCAATAAAATTGTGGATTATCCCTCCCATAGAGATAGAACTCATACCAGTATTGCAATCTTCCTGGCACCAGGTCCAAACATTATTTGCCAAGGCTTTTGTTGCTAGGTTAGGTTGGCTAGCTTATTCTGTTCTTTTATGGTCATTTTGTTTTTACTGCATATTTTATTTAATATGACAACTTTGGTTATGTTTGTATATAACCTAAGAAAAGAGGATGGCTTTAAAATATTTTTAAAGGAACAATAAATGAACCTATTTGTGTAAGAGTTCTGAGACCTGAGGTTCTTGGACTTTGGAGAGTTTCCTTGGACCTGCACTCATTCTGTGCCCCATTACATTTGACTAGAATTGCTCCCTGCCTCAGCCTCAGAAGAAGGCAAAGAGAAAAAACCCTCTGAACAAATCTTTCCAAGAAAACTCCGTTATAGGTTTGTCTTAGGGTTGCTGTAAGTCAGAAACTAGTTGATGACAAACAACAGCAACAACAAAACAACAATTGTCCACTCCTTCCTTTTCCTCTCCCCTTCTCCCTCCCCTGTTATATGTTTGGGGGGATATATTAATAAATACATTTTAAAATCTCTTCTCACAGGTGAAAATTGCTACCAGAAAGATTGGAGATGCTTTTGCTATCTCTGGACCATTCAACATTCAGTTTCTTGTCAGAGGAAATGAAGTGTTGGTGAGACTTTGTTTGCAAGTAGAAAGTAGATAATAATGAGTGGGGAGCTTTCCTATGAGTCCTCTTTTTCTTGATGCACACCTGGCAAAAATAGGAAAAAGAATAAAAAGACACAAGCTGTTGCTGCTTGTTGCTGCTTTGGATAGAACAGTGCTAGTCACATAATACCTGCCTTGTTTGCTGCCACATGGGCTTTTGTATCATTGATACTCTTTGCCATTCACCACTTTATAAGGCACTCTGTGATACAATTTTGAGAAAAGGACTCTGCCCACACAATGCAGTAATTTGAGGATAAAGCTAGCTCTGTAGAATTGCCGTCTGTCAGCAAGTGTGTTAGCTCAGTATTGGGCTTAAATCAGATCAGTACTAAATGAGATTTGCAAGAATGTTATATACAACTCATCCTATTAGCACGGCACAGGTTTGACTCTACGTAATCTGCTATTTTGATATCTTAGGGCATTTTGTATAGCCAGAAAACAAAATGGAAGGTAGAGGGAGAGAAGAAGAAAAAGGAAGAGACAGATGTGACTTCAAAGCAGTCTTGCTGATAGAATGGCCTTTTCAGAGCCCACTTAAACAACAAAACAAAAACAACAACCTAACCTAAATCCAATTCCTGGTTTCAGCTAGAATGAAACAATGCAATCAATCAGATTTACACAATGATACATTTAAATTTGTTGGTGCTATTCTAGTTAGGACTAGAAACTGAATGTGGGCCCCAGTGTCCAGTCTTATGATAATTAATGCCCCCACTCTCTTTACTGCAGTAGTATTCACATTTGTCTGTTTAAGCATGAAAAGACAGACATAAATACAGTGGCACCTTTGAGGCTAACTGAGAAAAAGAAATTTCTGGCATAAGCTTTTAAAGACACAACCTACTTATGAAGTAGATTCTAATCCATGAAGGTTTATGCCCCAAAATTTCTTCTTCCATTCTTTCTCAAGTATTCTACTGGATTCTTTTGTGCCTTCACTTACTTATTGCAGCATCTCAAAGGAAAGTTAAAAATTCATTTTATTCCATGTTGTGGGGAAGGTGCAGAGGACAGCAGCAGTTGCAAAAGCAGGAGAGTTTCAGGTAGTGATGAGAGAGAGTTTAATTCTTCCTGTTCTACTGAGGTCCTGACACACCACACACAAACACATGCAGAAAGAGAAAGAGACCAGCTACTGTTTACTTTGGTGCATTTGGAGGCTTTCTTCTGAATGCAAATAACAGCTTGCTAGAAAAGAAGCTCAAGAGCTTGAAAAAATTACATGTTGGGTGCATAGCACTCTGAATCTTGGGGGTTCTGGATATTGTATTTCAAAAATGTAACGGTTCCAAGCTTAGAGGAGGATACATTTTGGAAAAGAAAATGGCACATAGATTGCATTAGTCTGTTACTGTCAGATTTTATTTTAGCCCCCACTCTAAGTAATAATTCTGCTCTCTGAAGTCTAAAAAGGTGCTTCAGCTCCCATTCTTGCTCCTCTTGGACACAGTTGCTCATACTTTTAAAGAGCTAAAGGTTAAAGTATTTTGACAGTCCCCCTACCTCCCCACAATAGTATCTAAATAATATCTAAATAGTATCTAAATAGTATCCATGTTTGTTTTTTAACACTGCATGGCACTGCATTGATTATTGTTTTGCCTGTATGGCAACTGTCTCTTGTACACTTAAAAAAATTAAATTGCTTTCAAGAATGTCTCATCCTTCTTGACTTAAGCCAACAGAGAATTCAGAGTAGAATTCAGTGAAATCACCATTATGCTTTCAGTCTATTCTTCTTCCACAAACTTCTTTTCAGATAACATTTCTCTAATTGTCTGGGGTCATTATTACCCTAGTGTCTGCTCATGCTACTCCTTTAACTCTTGCAAAAACGTCTTCTGTGGCTCCCTTAAGAAATTATATCTTGAAGTGTCTTCAGAAGTATTCATTTGGCCATCCTTTGGCCATATAGAGCTGCAGTATATACATTTGGAAAATGTTGCCTGTGTACAGTTTTCAGAGTTGATTAATGATTTGAGTATACACATTGATTACCTCTAAACCAATGTGGTCTTTACCTTTGGCTCTTAACATGTTTTGGACTTCTGTTCTCAGAATCCCTGCCCATTGGTCCTGATGGTCAGGATGTATGGGAAGTGAAATCCAAAACATCTGGAGGACTAAATGTGGAGAACTATTGCTCTAAAATAATCTGATATCCAAATGTGCTAAAACATTTTAAAAAATCTACTTGGGATATTCTGCCTGTTTAATAGATGTACATTATGTGCATGAGGACAGAAGGAAAAGGAAATGTCTAAGAATGTCTAGAATCTTTAGGCTCATGAGTGGCTAACACTACATATAGTGACAGCTCAGGGACCAACAGACGGACAAAATGTCTTGAAAAAGTGGGTGGAAGCATCCCTCTTCTCTCTCTCTCATTCTACTACCTTCAGCTATACGATTGGTATTTATATTTGCTCACAACCACACCTGGTTTAATTATGATTTCCTCATCTTCTATTTAAGGTAATAGAGTGCAACTTGCGAGCTTCACGTTCTTTCCCCTTTGTGTCCAAGTCTCTTGGTCTGGATTTTATTGATGTGGCAGCTAAAGTGATGACTGGGGAACAAATCTATGAGTCTACCCTCCCCACACTGGAAACACCCATGATTCCTTCAGACTACGTGGGCATTAAGGTAAGTGTGAAGAAGTGTGGTAGAGCAATTAATGGGTTGTGGCTCATAGGCTTGATGATATATATTAATCTCTCTTTAGCCATTTGATTGAGTGAAATAAGTTGGTGGTTTTTCCCCGCAGGATAAATGGGGTATATTTCTTTTCTTGGAACACAATACAGTGTGCAGAAAATTAGACATCCACATTAAAAATTTAACTTATGTATATATATATATATATATATATATATATATATATATATATAAAACTAAGCATCTCTTGTATTAGTCAGACAGGTAACAGGTGACTTGGCTATACCAATAAGTGGCTTAGTAAAATTTCTTTTGTGTCCATACAGCAGTGTTGCACAATTTATGAACCACCTAGCCAAATACAGTCACTCCACATGCCATGTAGAGTGTCCCACTATCAACTGGATATGAGAAAAACCTTTGCCATCACTTATGGTCAAGGAAAGGTGACTCACCATTAGCAAAACAGCCTGTCAAGGATTTCCTAACACCTACAAGAGTTCTCACCTCCATTACAAGAAAGAAGCACCAAGTATTTTTCCCCATCATGTATTGTGCAATTTGTGCAAACCATTCATTCAATGTTTCTACTCTTTAAGGATCCATGTAACAAGGCAGCAGTTACATTAACAGTTTTAAATGTTGCATATTTACCAAATTTTAATGTGTAAATTCCCTTTGAGACTCCTGCTCTAAATCTCACCATCTCACAAAAACAAAACATTGTTTTTGTGCTTTCTAGTTCAGTGTGTGAAGGCAAACTATGTCTTGATTTACATCCTTACTGACAATACCAGAAACCTTAAATTTTAGCTGCTTGCTACTGATGATTGCAAACTGAAGGTTGTGAAGTTATGACATATCATCACAGTATAACATGTGGCTGTGATTTGCTTGGGCACAAGGAGGAGCATCCAAAATAGTTCAGCTCTGTTAGAGAGGCAAGATGTTAAGGTGGTTGCCCTATAGATGCGCATGATCTCATCACAAATGTCTTATTTCATTTGTTTAGTGTGTAGCACACCAGCAAAATCTAATATACTCAATAGAATTAAAATTACTCAATTGCTTAGAAAAGTATGATTATGTATTATTACAAGGCAAAGTGTTCAGCTAGTTTTGACTAGCTGAAGCCCCTCAGAACACAGTCATTTTCTCTCTGGGTGATTTTCCATTGCAAAATTAGCTTTGTGATATCTCTGGTTTGCTTTAGCCATTGGCATGGAGATAACAAACACAGAGTTTATCTATTAAGGAGTAACACAATGTTTTTAAATGCCTATGGCAATTAATGATTATTAGCATTATTATTACTTTGTTTTACTTTCTCCTGAGGTGCTTAGGTAGTTCCCCAATCATATCTTCTTTCTAGTTTGGGCTTGCTCCCCCTATTGGAAAATTTCCAAAACTGCCCATAAACCAAATTTGGCAAAAGAAGAAAAGGGGATGTTCCTTTCTTCTCTTGCTATTGTCAAATAGGGAAACACCTGTCACATCAACTTTTCTGGGATTATCTTTCCCTAGGGGACTGAAAACATTGTTTCGCTTATTCTGTGTACCCGGAGCAGTTTGACTCTTAGGGTTAAGCTAGACAAGAGGCTTGGCAGATATTTAGAAGAGGTGATCTTAAGGTGGAGAAAGATGTATGTTTGTCAAAGCACATGCTTGTGAAGACCTATATATTTTGTGTTAAGCATCATGTAGCCTGCTGTATCTTATCGTCATTTGAATGTAAACACATCTTAAAGTCATGCTTCCCTGAAGAAATGCTATTGTTTGAGGAATAATATATCAATCAAAGAGAGTACATATTCCCTTCACTGTCTAGTTTGACTCTTAGACTTAGGATATTTCTTACGTACATTACATTACACTAAGGACTTTTTTAGACATTATATTCCAATTTAGGATTATATACCCTATAGCATTTAGCTTCTGTTTGCACAATCCCACATGGCTGCTTAATATTTCAAGTTTGTAAAAATAGTATCAATACTTTTATAGTGGGGCTTTCCATAGTTTGCAACCCATCAATACACACACACACATAGCAGACATGCACTGTGTTTTGCAAGAGTCCTTATAAATCATTCCTGTTCTTGTATTCTGCTTGGGCCACAAAAATGAGATGGGCAGAGAGAGATGGTCAAATAGCCAGCCCAGCATACTCTAGTGTGTTTGAAGCTGTTTAAAACTGTTCTAAGAAAAAAAAAAAGATTAATTGTGCACAAACATATTTCATGTATATTTTCTACTTTGCATTTTTGAGACACCTTTGGAGGAAAGAGGATGTTAGAAACTGACAATTTGTATTGTTTAAATTGTGTATTATTCATCCTGAGGCCTTTGGCTATAGAGCAGGATATACATATTTTAAATACATATGCACATATAAAAATTATTTTCCCCCTTTCTTTTCTTTTCTTTTTCCAGGCTCCAATGTTCTCCTGGCCCCGCCTGAGAGATGTTGATCCTGTTCTCAGATGTGAAATGGCATCCACTGGGGAGGTATTAATGTTTAGAATATTTTCTCATAGCATCTGTGCAGTTCTGTCTCAAAGCTGTCTTACGACTGCAGTATATCCTAATGGTTTTTCAGCCATTATTTGTTCAAGGTGCCCACTACACTGCAGTCTGTGACTGTGGAAGATGACTATAGACCTGCCTATCCCAATGGTCTTAACTGTGCTTAAATTGCTAGGTATACTCAGAGAATCAAACCACTTTTGAGAGGATGGACAGAAGCAAGTATTGATAACTTATACATTTCCCCCCACCTACTTTAAAGACACTTGCCTTTTTCATAAAGAAAACCAAGTGGATCATTCTGCAGAATGTAACTTGTTTGGCCACTGGATGTCCCCCTTCTTTTGATTCTGAAATTCAAAGATTGGCAATGGTTCCTGCAAAAGCACAGACTCTCTGTTTCTTTCCTCACATAGAGCTGTCAGTTTCTGGTAAATATTTCAGAGTGACAGAATACGTGTTATAAAATACCGAGCTAACTCTCAACAGACAAGTATATACACCCTTTGCTATCCCCATAAATGCAGCATCACACAGACAACATTATGCTTCTGAACATGAACATTGGTCTTTTTAAAAGTAAAAGCTAAATTAGGATAACTTACATTGGGGTGATATTTTGTGCTTGTTCATTGCCATCATGATGTGGCAACAGAATAGAAGGTATCCTGCATGGGTGCATATATATTTTGTCCTCTGGCCAGATGCTGTCACTGGAAAAAAAAAACACATATCATTCTGTGTAAACAAAGTCAACACGTGTTTACCATGGGCTCAATTTTTGATTGGCTTTTACCTTTTCTGCAAAAGGTGCCAAATGTCTATTGATTGGGCTAAAACCAGCCTGCTCTTTGTGAAACACTAATAACTGCCAAGATACTAAGGGCTCATTCCCACTGTGATATACACTGATTTGCTGATCAGGTTATATGTGCATCATTCACACTGGGAACCAGTTCTGAGCCATCTGTGTTTGGTTGGAGTTGGTTAAAGCAAGACAAATGCAAAAAAATTGCTCTTTTCAGACACTAGTTGTTTGGGGGTTCTTTTGAAAAGATTTGAAAGCATGTTCAGCAAGTGTGAAGGATGGACCTGAATCACATCAAACTGGAGGGGAGGGACTAATGGCAGAGGGTGTAACCCATCCTGTCCCAGGCTTCTGGGAAGTCAAGAGAATTGAGGGCTGTGCCCTAGAAAAGGAGGACGTGTTGCCTTGGTGTGGCTGTGTTGGTGTTTAATATATTGCCTTCGCCAGACATGGAACTCCCGGGCAAAAAAATCCAGCAGGAGAGGCGCTTTCCTCCTCCCTCTCCCCCAAGGATCCCCTCTGCCAAGAACTTGGAAGGTCTCCTTCTCCTCCTCTTCTTCCTCCCCAGCTCCCTCTTTGCACAGCCTCCCTCCAGGTGGCAATTATACATCTCACTGAACTCAATGGAAGACCTAGGAAGAATCAATACTTAGTTATCTGTTTTGTTAATACCCCTGATTTCTAAAATCAAGAGTATCTTAAGATAATAGAATACAGAAATATAGGGAAAATCTGAAGCAATAAAAGCCTTGTAGAACTTAATTCTATCATTGCTAGTATGTGTGATATACATCTAGAGGGAACAGAATTATACATTCAAAGGGAAAAGTTGGAAGTGGTTTGTGTGTATATTAACACATGGACTTGGAAGAGGAGAGTTTGGAATATATTTTGCATTTCACACTCATGTGTTTTTCCTTGTGCTCATGCACCTCTGATTATACCTAGCTTGAGCTCATAGGACAATTCAATCAATATGTATGTTAAATAATTTGCACTGGAAGAGTGCTATAAATAAAAGATAATATATTGTGAAAAGAAATAAAATAGTCTCTAAAGGACTGATTTTAAATACAGTGATGTACAGATATCACAAATTAACTGGAAATACTCAGTTCTGTCATACGATTCCTTAATTCTATGGGACTTACTCCCCAACATTGTTGTATAATATAAATGCAATGTACAAGAAAAAATAACTATGCTCAACTTTCCTATTTCTACTTACTAAACAATATATTACACTCATAGTACCCCATATATTATTGGTAATTACAATTCAATTTATTCGGTCCTTGACCAGTATACAAATATATACAGATATAAAATATATAAAATCTGAAAAATGTCTAAAATGTAACATAGAATATAAAATATAATATAAGGAAAATATATATATATATATACGTAAGTATAGAAACCAACAGACCAATGGACAACTAAAATACACTGTATAAATCCAATGACCAGCCAAACTTTCTACACACTTGTGGGATGTCCATTTATCAATTTGTCAGTTGAGGCCGCGATTTACAAACAATGTAACAGAACTTGGCCACCCTGTGAGGTATTATTGGTATATTACCCCTTCTCTTTCCTTCAAGGATTTTAAAATATTATCCTTCTTCTGCTCCTCAGATTATAGCCAAATTCTCAACTGTAGCAAGGTTTGCTTTCAGGCTAGTCAATGAAGAGAGAAAAAGCCAATCATCTTTCTAATTTTCTGAAGGGAGTTGACTTAAAGAGAGAAAAAAAAGAACTGTAGTTTAGCCATGGGACAAGGATTAGTTTTCTAAGTGTTAGATGGAAGAAAGAATATTTTAGTCATAAAGGGGAGATTATTAACTTTTATGAGTTACAAAGATCCATATTCGCAATTGCCATAAAACAGGAGAGTTGTGAAGGTCTTTCTTACCAGTGAATAGAGGACAATAACTCTCCCAGTAAAATAGTCACTTATTCTACAAATGTATTTTAAATGCATCCAGAACTTCTTGTGAAGGTGAATACACTATAACTATATATCAAAGATGTAGATGACTTTTGCTTTCAATATGAATTTTCAGCTGCTGGTATGGTTGTCTCTAATGGTGTGTTATACTTTTGGAATGATATTTTCCCTGTGCCACATGTGCCTTTTGGATCCTTCCTATTTAGAAAGATACATAAGACATAATTTGATCATATGAGCCAATTATGTTGAGGCTGCCTAAACATAAATTACATCCATATTGATCTTCTCTGTAAAATATCTCAGTCTTTGCAGCCTTTCATGGGCTGCTAGCTGAAGATCTGTGTCATGATGACAGATGTTCCATTCTATTAACCAATGGGCAGTTACGCTAGCCCCTCACCAAAAATCTAAAAAACTAGTTTTGACTTCAGATCTCCTCAAACTGGACAAGGCTAGTCCCACCTTTACTGGTTTACTGTAAAACAAAAGCAAAAAGAAGCAATAGCATTACCAATAGCATTTATATTTCTATACCACTTAGTAGTGAACTCAGCATTTACTAAGTGGTTTACAATCTGTAAGACAATTTCCCCCAACAAGCTGGGTACTCATTTTACTGATCTACGAAAGGATGGAAGGCTGAGTCAACCTTGGAGCCCTGGGATCGAACTCACAACCTTGTGGATGTAGTACCAGCATTTAACCAGTGCACCATCAGTTACCAAGAACACATAGGGCCCTACTTACCTCTCTTTCAAATGTTACTTAGGACTTTTCACTCTCTGAGGAAAGGAGAACAAGAAACAGTATTGGTAGGACAATTAATGTGGAGATGTGCCAAGAAAGTTTGTCAAATGCTTCTATATTATTTCACTAAGCAGGTCTGTAATAATCCAATCCTATGTATATCTGGTTAGAAGTCTGTCCCATGCAATTCCATGCAGCCCCCCGCCCAGAAATCTGAGCATAAAATAGCTGCCTAATTATTGGCTGTTTTAGAGAGTGCAGCTCTTTAATCACACTGTCATAAGAAGATACATTGGCAACAGTACCATTGTTTCTATTGCAGCATGTTTTTCAGAGAAAGCCATACTTGTTAAACTTTATTTTGCCAAGCAGTTATCAGGACACACAAGACTGCAATCTTATATGGTTCAGTGTAGCATAGTAGGTCTTCATGGAGACCTATTCCAGGTTGAGGCATATGCCATCCCAACTTACTGAACAGCCCCTGAAGTCCACTGTACAACCATTTCCTGCTTCATAGGGAGTAGGCAGGATTGAAGAAGTGTCTGGCCACAACCTCATAGCCAGACATGAAATGATTACAGCAGTGCTGAGACCTCCAGAAGACCCCAGTGAGCCTCAACATTGATGTCATCCTTATGTGTCTGGCTACACTGAGGTTTCCAGACACTTCTGCAATCCACAAAGCGGCAATGCAGGGGGCTTGAGAGGTTGCTCAGTTAGTAAGGAAAAGGGCCACTGGGCACTGTCAGAAGAGGAAGGGAATACCAACTCCTGCAGTACCTTAAAAATGATATACACATGCACAAGGGAAACTTAGGTGTGCATATGTTGCTGACAGGATGCTGGCCAATAAATGATATTGGGCAGAGAACTGGAAGTCTTCCTCTCCCCTCTCAAGCTTTCATTTTCTGCACCATGGCTCCAGTTCTTTCCAGTTCTCAGTTCCAGTCCTGTTCTAATTTAGGGGCATAACATATAGCCCTGAAGGAGCAGATCTGTGCCGCCCTTTTCAGCACTAGATCAAGGACATGGCAACTGCATGTTGTGGCCCTGATCTGACATTTTTCCAGTCCCAAAAGTAGCCACTTCTTTTTCCACTGCCACAGCTCTTCTGTGTTCCTACAGCATTGCACATGTAAACACTGTACTGCAGGAGCGTTGCAATGCTGCCTGCCGTCTGGTTGGGCAGGCAGTGTGATGATGGCTTGGGGGTGGAGTTTGGGCATGTAGCATGCAGTCGCCATGCCCTCACTCCACCCTGACATTGGCCCTTTTGGCTAGTCTGTTCAGACCCTAAGTCTGGCAAACTAAGCCCTCTGAAGAATGAGAGTTTAGAAAAGTTACTTTTTTGGACTACCTCTCTCAGAATCCCTCTAGCCATGCTGGCCTATAGCTACTGTATATCATATTTGTTGTCCTTCAGTTTTTCCTTTCTGTGTTTTTCATTGAAATTTGTGTGCTTAAATACCCTAAGGTCTCTAAGGTGCTTAGGAAATGCCTAAATACTCATGCTAAGCTAAACAACTGTGCATTCTTGTGGCATACTGAAACATTCATTTATGGAACCAGGGAAGCATTTATAACTCTTGCTGTTATTTAAGCATTAAGTATTATGAGCATTCTGTAGAATACATACATACTGTGTGAACCAGAAGCTGTGTTTGGCATCCACATAATTCATAGCAGGATCCGTTTATGTTGCTCCATGGTGTGCTATTTGAGAGTAAAGCATTGCTTATTCCTTCATTATTGCTTAATTAAAATATAAGATTTGTCTGTGCTAATCTGCCATTTCCCTGCTGGTTCTAGGCAAGAGCTGCAGAGACAGAGAGACTTGTTACACACACACACCCCTTCTTCCCTTTTCTTTAAATGTGTATCTATTTTTACCTCATTTTTTGTCTTTAACCTCCACCCACCCCCCGCACTTATGTCTATCCTCTGTTTTGTCCCATCCAGGTTGCCTGTTTTGGGGGAAATGTCCATTCTGCCTTCCTGAAGGCAATGCTCTCGACAGGATTTAAATTGCCACAGAAAGGAATTCTGCTTGGAGTCCAGGTGAGCTGCAATAGCTTTGACAGTAGAACAGACATGTCAGGCGGCATAGTAGCTGGGATGGACAGGTGAAACCACTAGCTAGACCAGGTCACCCTTGCAGGTAGAGATTCATACATCTATTCCATATTAGTTCTATACTGATCTATGACTTTTTTCCCCTTCTAAACTGCACAAAATTGTTTTGTTCTTAATACATTTTTGACAATTTATGTGTTTTGCATGTATTTAATCATACAATGTGCATTTTCACTATGCATTTGGACACTTTTTTAATCAGTCACTACATCTGTGCTTGGAACATGCTATTGCAAAATTGCAAAATTCAGAGAAGGGTTGGGATCTGCATATTATTATGGGAAGTATGAATTCAGTCAGTTGACTTTATAATGTGGGCTGGATAAAATTCACAAGCATCTCTACTAAGTGAATTCCCAAGTGGGAAAAGGGACCCTTTACTCCATGAATGGTTTGAATGTACAAGCCCCTGGAGTCCTTGTGCACAGGTGTCCACAGTAAAGGATGCTGGAGAGCAGAGTTAAGCTCTCTGCCTAGGACCTCAGAGAACTAATTAAGACTAGATGTACCAGGCTAGTAGACTGGTCAGTTGGGCTACAGAATATCTAGATTCTGTATTTGCAGCGTATTGATAGATCACCGCTTCCAGCATTCTTTCCCACTGACTATGGTGGCTGGGAGTGAGGCAGATGCAGCCCACCAGAATCTGGAGACATGCTTTTTCCCACCCTGGCTTTAAGAGTGTGCACTGAGTAGTTGTGAATTATGCAACGGATTCTCCACATTTGTATCCCATGTAACAATAAGCAATACCACATGCCCATCATTTTCTGACAGTGAAAATGGTCCTTCAGACCATCATAAAGAATACCTTGAAGCATTTGGCATTCTAAGACAGACCTGACAATATGCATTTTAGGACAACAAAAATAGCTGGATCCTCTCTCCCTCTTTTACTGCATTACTTCTTCCCTGCCTCAGGGTAATTACAAGCTGCAGGAGATACAGAAGTGCGCCTTGCTCATAAATCTCCTCAAGGCCTGTATGTCTGTTTCCCAAATGATCAGTCACTACATCTGAGATTGGAAAATGTTAGGGGTCTCATAAAAACAATTGATGGCCTTTTGCAATCTCCCTGCTGTGCTTGTAATAAGCTAATGCCTTGCATAAAGTCAATAAGAAAATAATTAAAAACAATACTGACTTCCCAGTTTGTGAATGATTATTATAGACACTGAGATAGGATGTGGGAATTGGACCCACAAGCATCAGCAACAGGAAACAGGCCTTGGCAAGATGCAAACATTTAAAAAAATGAAAGCGCAAAATGTCCTCTCATGCATGCCCAGAAGCTAATTGATACTAACTCAGATTCTACCACTAAATCATGCAAATCAATAAACCATGCTGCTCTCCCTTGTTTGTCCCTCCTACAACATTTTGTAGTGCATAAAAGGCCAAGGGAGGGGGAGAAATCCAGATTTTAACCCCAATTCACCCATGATGATTCCACAGATGATCTGTGACTACTCAATGGGAAATTTTGCATTACAGATTTTTTAATTGATTTGAAAGTCATTTTCTTTCCTTATGAGGAGAATTATATGAGAAAGGATTTAATAATTCTTTGTGTTACCTTTAAAAAATATCAGGGGTTTGAACCCCGTGGCCTTCCTTATGTTGGAATACAATTTCCATCAGCCCAGATGAGAATGGCCAATGATCAGGATTGAAGTGAGTTGAAATCCAAACAATTCCTGGAGGGACACAGGTTGTCTCCCCCCAGCCCATGCTGGTGTTCATGAATTATACTGCATTCTGTCCTTGATACAGACTGATGTTTCTCACTCTTTAGCAAAACAGCTTTTCATATTTGTCACTTTACTTCACAGTGGGGTTACTCAATACTTTAGAGTGGATCAGAAATTCATACAGTAGATGCCTCTCTTGTCCTAACTGTAGCATTCTGCCGCCGTACCTTACCGTGTGCTCAGTTGAGCAGACGATGCTATTCATATAAGATAGTGGTATACAAATCATTATGAAGGGGCTACGTTTGACCTTCTCCAAGTAGATGTCCAGTCAAATTGCATGCCCTTTTGGATAAACCCTGGCAGATGATTAATGAGCACCACATCAAGTTTCCATGCTGAAAGAGTAGGTTTTGAAGAGTCAGCAGGTCATGAGAGGTGGAAATAAGTGTCAATGTGTGAAGCCAACTGCATTATTAACTCACAAATTCACCCCCCCCCCACACACAAATACATTTTGATTCAACTTTCCTTTTTGGTTTCAGAAATTTGGTTGCACGGTGGATGGCTGGGGCTGGGGGAAAGTTGGTGGAATCCCAGTTTGAGAAAAATGCAGTTTGTTCCTTTTAAAAATAATGTGGGCATGTTTTAGAATAGAAATGAAAAGTTCAGTAGCACTTATGGAAGGAAGAGCACCCTGGCCAGCTGAATGGGCTGACTACTCCCTTCTTCTGTTTTTGGTCTCCAGTAAATTAATGAGGCTTCTTTGCTCTTTCTCTTCTTGCCTGAACACATCCCAAAACCCATTAGTACATCTGGATGTGGCAATCTGGAGCCTTCCATAAGAACTTTCTGCACACAAGATCCAATAGAAGGGAGAGACTCCTTTCTTTGCTATGTCAGGCACAGTAATATTGGAGGGAGTGTATATATAAAAATGCTTATTTAATACAAAAATAAATTACTTGCACCTGTACATTTCCCTATATGCTTAGTTGAACTAAACTTGGATGGCACCTTGCATTTTAGTGGGATGTCTCACTATGTCACCAAGCCATCTTAATTTACAACAGAAAAGTCTAATGATTCTGTTTCAATGTGGTGGGTGTGGGGGAAGATTTAGGATGCTTAGTTCCAGACTCTGACTGGAACTCTGCATTTTTTTAATTAAACAATATTAGCTGAATATCTCTTTTCATGTGCTTTCCTGATTGGGCTATTTAGTAATGATTGTTGGAAGAAGTGCATCTGTCTTACATCTGTGGTGCAGAAATGCTGAAGATCACAAAACTCCAAGAGCATTGAAGGAGTGCTTTATTTTTAGAGCCTGGCTAATTGAAGCCAGCTTCTTGGTAACCTTATCCCCAGGGCTGTGAGATTTAGATCTCCCTCTGGTCTTAATCTGCACCTTCCCTGTATGCTCTCTCTCTCCTGAGTGGTGGGAACTTCATTGTGTTTTTTTTAACTGTTGTTTTCCCCTGAAGGAAAGAGCTGTGTAAACGTAACAGTCTGGTCCTTACATATACTAACTTGAATGTAAACCAAGTTCATATTTAATAGCCTTTATGATCTGTGTCCAATCCTACCTGTAAATTGCTCACATGGTAGCCTGAGCATGGAATCTAGTAGACATTTCCAGATAAAATGAAACTACTCCTGCATCTATCTCATCAGGAAGACTACTGCAAACATGTTCTCTGATGGTGCATCTGCATTGTAGGAATAATGCAGTTTGGCACCAATTAAAGTGCTTTAGGTCCCTCCTATGGAGTCATGGGATTTGTAGTTTTACAAAGTCTTTAGCTGAAAAGTGCTAGTGTTTCACAAAATTACCAATCCCAGGATTCAGTAGGATGAAGCCATGGCAGTTAAACTAGTGTCAAACTTCATTATTTCTACTGTGTAGATGCACCCCGGTATACCCATAGTATAGACAGTCTCCTGTATAATACATTTTAAGAACTGTCTTTTCATACATTCTTTTAAAATAAAAGGTTATTCAATTATTTGTTTTTTATTTATGCTATATCCCATTCCCCCCCCCCCCCCCCCCAATATCGGACTCAAGGCAGCTCACAGTAAAGATTAAAAAAAAAAAACAGCAACTAAAAATAATTTTCACAATAAAAACAGTTAAAAACAATTACTAAACTACAGTTGGCCCTTGCCTATTGGCAGAAGGAGAGCAGAGAGGAATCCATCCTGGCATCCTGTGGAAGGAGGATCCACAGCTTGGGAACAGTTCTGAAAAGACCCTTTCACATGCTGTCATGGTTACTAAATAGTTTTTCTGACTAAGCACAGACAGCCTTATTACCTTTTTAGTTCACAATCCACATATCACAGAACATAGCTTGCTCCAGTATTCCTCACTGGTCAACTTCTCAGTCAAAGCTTGACAATGATTGACCATGGGAGAGAGAGAGTAAATTATGGAGAATTTCTGTGTACTACTAGTACTTGGAGTGAATCCCATTAATTGAAGTGCCTTAAAAATCAAAATAAACAGAGGAGCCAAGTCTGTATTCACAGATTAATTATATAACACTATGAAAAACATGAAGAAAATGAGAAAATATTTTTTTAAACTGACTCCTGAAAGTGCATAGCAAATAGCTTCTACTTGACTTTTCAGAAGTAAGCGATTTCTTGTACAGGTACTTTCAATCAGCTTTTACATCTGGAGCCACTTAGATGAAGGTTGACAACTGTAATTTGTTTTCGAGGACAGCTTGTTTTAAGTGTCACAAATGTTCAGTGCATGTTTGATGGAAGTTTATAATACTGTTGTGAAAGCCAACACCCCTGACCAGAAGGCAGAGTGTTTCTATAGCTAGGAAGCTGCAAGCTCTCTCATGTCATGTTAGATATTTGTATTTTCCACTCAGTATAGAGAACAGAAGTGGCTTTCCATTGAGTACTTGCCAGTGTCTGTAGACCCTGAAGCTATGGCTTGACTCATTTTTCCATCACTAATCCTTGCTCTACTCTTTAGGGGTTTTCAGTGTGACCTCTATCAGGATC
>CM034701.1:201191054-201204746 GCA_020142125.1 Phrynosoma platyrhinos
AAAAAAAAATTGGCAAATCAAAATAGAGCTAAGATCTCACAATTCTTAATGCCATGTTTTAAAGGGGGTATCATTTTTTTTATAACAGGCAAATTCTGGAATAAAAACAGAATCTTAGGGAGAATGTTCATTTTTATCACTGAGATCTTTCCCAACTATGATAATTTTAAATTAGTCCATCTATTTAATTGTCTCTTTATCTCTTGCCATTTTTTCATATAATTAGTTTTAACAAATCCACATTTCTAGTTGTGATGTTAATTCCCAAATATTTAACCTCTTTTTTAAATTTGAAATCCTGATCTTTCTTTAATCCTATTTTTTTTCTTCCTGTGCCAGGCTCATTTCAAGTATTGCTGTTTTATCTTTATTTATTCTTAAACCAGCTACCTCTGCAAATGAATCTAATTCTTTCACAACTTCATCTATGTTTTCTGGGTTTGTTATAGTTAGAACCAGATCGTCAGTGTATGCTCTTAGTTTCATTTGTATTCCTTTTATCTTAATTCCTTCTATTGCCTCATTGCCTCTAATGTTGACATTTAAAATCTCTAGCACCAGCAAAAATAGCAAAGGTGAAAGAGGGCAACCTTGCCTTGTTACCTTTTGAATTTGTATTGGTTTAGTCTACTCTGAATTAATTATTATCCAGGCCCTCTGATTCCTATAGATAGCTTGAATCCAGTTTATAAATTTTGATCCTATGTTTACTCTACGTAGACATATATTTTACACTCCTCAGTCTTGAATTATGTCAGTTAAGGAAACAAAATGCCTTCTCTTGAATGAAAAAACCCTTTTGATATAGGAAAGGCTGAATAAAAACTATTCAGAAGAAAGACTCAGAGCATTTAAAAAACAAGGTATCAGTACAGATAGCTGCAGATGTAAGGATGAAATCTCAGCACACATTTATTGTCTGACAAAGATGCAAGGATTCACCTCTGTAATCTGTCCTAGACTCCCTTGTGAAATGGTGGATATGGTTGAACCCTTACCAAATGGTGACTTGCCATGATAGGCCTGAAGCAATGTGTGGAGGGGCAGGGTCTGACAATGTTGACAACTACAAGGAAGAAGATTATTATAATTGGTTTGCTGTCTTAAAGCATGGGAAGAAACATGGAATTGATCAGGAACCCTTTCCAACTAACTGCTTTTCTTAGGGTGACCAGATATCCTAACCCCACATGAGGACAAGGCACCAAAAATGTAGGACATTCAAGAAAAATGTAGGAAAATAAAAGCTAAAAACACTAATCATTTTTGGAATTCCTGCTGGACAAAAGGCTGAAATATAAGACATGTCCTGGAAAAGTAGTACATCTGGTCATCCTGAGCTCCAACTCTGGAAAATCAAGAGGCCAATTTGACTTCCCAAATCCTGCAACAATTCAGGCTGCTCCTCACCATCACACAACCACTTATTACTGAATTTTGACAGCATGACAACAGTGAGAATTTTTGAACCAGTTGTAGTTTCAGGAAAAAGAAAAGAGTATTTTCTGTAGAAGAGGGCATGCATGGGTTTTGTTGTTGCTTTTGGATGCATTCAAGTAATTTATGATTTATGACAAACCTAAGGAGACACTATCAAAAGGTTTTCTTGGCAGAGGTGGTTTGTTGTTGGCATCCTCTGAGGCTGAGACTTGCTCAAGGTCACCCAGTGGGTTTCATGGCCAAGCAGGGATCTGATCCTGTTCGCCAGAGTCATAGTTCAATGCTCCAACCACTACCCATGCTGGCTAGTTAACTTGTTTTGCTAGAGGTGAGAAGGATCTCACTTTCTGTAGGGTTCTTGGAATACAATTTCACATTAAATACATGAAAATCCAGGATTTTCCCCAGTATTATGCCATTAGAATTCAGTAGTTTGCAAACAGAGACAGTAAAGGCACCTGGAGTTATACTAATCAATCCAGGAGTTGGAATGAGATTCAGCTGTACTACTGGCAGAATAGCTAAAGACATGAGAACCCATTGGATCAAAACTCTCTGCCCTCAAAAATCTAATCAGGAAGAGTACAATCATGTCACCCCCTCCATCTTCTCTTCATGAAGCTGAACAGGTCCAACTCCTTAACCTTTCCTCATAATTTTTGTTCTTCACACCGCTTAGCATCCTTGTTGCTCTTTTCTGAATCTGCTCCTACTTATCTATATTCTTAAAATGAAGTGCCCAGAACTGAACACAGTACTCCAGATAATGCCTGACCAGTGCAGACTACAGTGGGACCCCTACTTACCTCAACTATGCTTCTATTAATGCAAGCTAAAGCAGCATTGCTTTCTTTGTTGTAGCATCACATACTGCTGGCTTATATTCAGCTTATGATCAACAATAATCCTAAGGCCCTTTTTGCATGCAGTACTGCTGAACCTTGTATCCTCTGTCCTACACCTGTGCATTTGGTTTTTGTGGCCTAAATGTAGAATTTTATATGTGTCTGTTTTGAGTCTTATTTTTTTACTTTCTGTCCAATTTTTCAGTTTATCTAGGTCCTTTTGGATTTTGTTCCTATCTTCCAATGTGTTAGCCTTCCCTCCCAAATTTGTGTCATCTGCAAACTTGAAAAGGATTCCCTTCATCATTTTATCTAAGGGCCTTTGCAGACTGCCAGAAATAGTGCATATTAAATTGAGGCACTGCCCTGGCTCAGTGCTAGGGAATCATGGGAACTGTAATTTATTATGGCACCAGAGCTCTCTGAAAGAGAAAGCTCAATGTCTCAGAAAAAAATAAAATTCCCATGACTCCCTAGCACTGAGCCAGAGCAGTTCCTCAATTTAATGTGCACTATTTCTGGCAGTCTGCAAAGGCCCTATGTCACTCATTAAAATGTTGAAGAGTTAGAACCCTGAGGCATTCCAGCTGAGAACCTCTTTCCACTTTGGAGTGCAGCCCTGTTCACTGAGTAGTTTGTAGTGCTGACTCCCAATTTCCTCCCTCATTTTCATATTTGGTATATGTAACATTTTCAAATGATGTTACAGTAGACCTTTCTCATCTGCAGAGGTTTGGGTCTCCCCCACCCCCACAAATGGGGGAAAATGCAGGAGCTCAAATCCATATTACTCAATAGTAATATGGTTATATAACAGTAATAGTAATATTGTGATGGGCACCAGCTTGTGCTGGTGTGTTTACAGGTGTGTGCCACCATTGACTAATATGGGCTGGGATGATCCACAGGAGTGCCAATCCATGGATGGCTAGCTTGCCAATACAGCAGGCTCACTGTATTTCACCCTGAGCTGATGCTCTTCATTAACCAACATTTGCCAGGAAAACAGATCTCTGGCTTCTCCTTTCAATGCTGGACAGTGATTTAGGGTACATGTGCTAAATTCCTTGATTGCCAACCTTGGCAATACTGGATTCAAGATTTTGAAGTGTTGGGCAGTTAGAGAGAGAAAAGCTTGTATATATGAACATAAAAAAAAACAATGTGGTACTATATTTTTAGAACACAAGCAGGTGCTTTTGCAGCTGCAAATATAGTTGCAGAATGCATTAAATTGAAAGCAACAGTTGGCTGCTTACTGGTTTTCTTGCTATTTCAAGAATGTCAAATGCAAAAAAAAGGCCTTGAGCAAAATGGTTTCTGTGGCTATGGCACATGCTTGCCCTCAGAAGATATTTGATGCTATTTCCCTCTTTTGCTCATCACCTGCTGTGCAACCTACAGAAAGAAAACCATATTTAAATGCAAAGACCTTGAGGGGAGCAGTGTTTAAATTTTTAGAGCCATTCTAGCACAAAATGGGTCTTTTCATAGCTAAGTGTTTCTAGATTCTGCTGCAGAAATAATAGCTTCAAATGTTAATAGTTTCACAGTGGCTAGTAACCTAATGCAAATGGCCAATCTAACCTTTTACCCCAATGCAAAACAATCTAATGCAGTGATTTCCTTATTTCTTGTGGGTTTCTTATGAGAAATACTGGAAGAGAAATTCCCTTAAACATAGTTTGCCCAGTCTTTTCCCTTTGGTGCAAAGATAGATGGCTATGTTGGTGAAAATGACAACAAAGGATCTGGTATTGTCACTCTAAAACAGTCATGGCAGAACTGTTCAGCAGCTATTCCTACTGACCCTGAATGCATCTGATTTCATCTGTTTTTGAAAGCTAAGAAGGGTCAGATTTGGATGGAAGGCCATTAAGTAGGTCAAGGTACTGTAGGTAATATTTTAAAAGAAGGCTATAGCAAGTCATCTCTGAATATTTGTTAGAATCCTGTTAGTGTTCTATCAGATATAGAGTGTAGTGTGGGGATAATGGGAGGTTGGGTTGGAAGATTTAGTAGCCCAAGTGTCTTATCTGCTGACCTTGAGTGCCTGGCTCTCTTAGCTGGGAATGCAGGCTCTGTTTTGGGAAAGAAGGGAGGGGTTGAATGCACGGGCTTTTAGACATTCTTTTATCTGGCTGTAGGGGGGGATCTTCAGTCTCAGCTAAAACGTTTGGTAGACATGTCTGACTTTTGGATCTTTCAATAAAGTGCTGTTGATTCTTCAATCAAACTGACTAGTTGATTGTCCAGAGGTGCTGCTGTCTATTTCATGACAATATTCCTTGGTTAAGAAAACCCCATGAAATTCATGACATCACTATAACTTAATTAGCAACATGAAGGCACATTCACACACAGTTAATCATACTTTGGCTGTTAGACCTTTAGAGATACAGGTAATTTGTGTTTGATTTGTAGGATCAATTGATCATACCTGTCTGATATGGAAATCTAGGAGTTACCCTTGACCCACAGAGGTTATCGTGCCTGGTTGTAAAGAACTAAGCAGTAAGGGCTGATGGCTGAAAGCCCCAATTTGAAACACTCAATCCCCTATCATTGGGTACCTCACAGGCTCCTCTTTCACTTGTTCATGTTACCACATACACTGTTTTCGCTCCCAGGGCCATATCCAACTCCTCTTATCTGTGCTGAGGTAACAAGGCTGATTCCTACAGGTGTTAGCAAGGTGTATCTCTGTCATTTTGTTTTATGACAAAATGTAAAAGAACACAGTAGCACCTCTGAGACTAACATGGAAGAAGACATTTCTAGTAGAAACTTTTGTGGATACAGTTTACTTCACCTAATGCATGGAATGAAATTTGCATGGACAGACATATATTCTAATGTCAAACTGTCAAGTGTCAAAATCGTGACTGAGTAGCGATCGTGAATATGAAACTGTTACTTGGACATACTCATCCATAACTGTTTTGTATTTGCCATCACTATTTAGTCACAATTTTGACACTGTTGCTATGATTGTGATTTCCCCCTTCCTAACCTACTTTACTGGGTATCAACTGCACTGGGAAAAGGAGGTTGATTCTGCTGGTGATCAGAGCATAATTGAATGACATTTCCATCAGGTTTGGAGGGGTCAGGCCAGGAGATGTTGCTTAATTGTTCCAGAATGAACTTAGCAGGCTCCTGCAACACAATCGAATTTGGATTAATAAAGGAGTATGGGAACCAGCAAGATATTTATAAATTTAACATTTCCTAGGTTGAGAATTGCTTTCTTTAAAGCAAGATTTAATATTCTCCCATCTGCACTACTACAAGGCAGATTCAACAAAATTCCCATAACTGAGTACACTTGACAATTTGGAGATGTGGAAGAAGAAACTATTTTACATATATTGTTACACTGTAAATTTTATGAGGATGTCAGGTCAATGTATATTGAGCCCCTAAGAAAAATGTCTGGGGCACCCAGATAACTTCTACGTGAATTATCTACTCCAGGATTTAAATCCTTATATTATGTGTAGAGTTGCTACATTCTGTGTTGCTGCAATGAAAATAAGACAAATTCAAATTAAAAAATCTCCCTATCTTAAATGTACTGTTATTATTTTATTATTATTATTTTAAATTTGATTTTTTTATTGAAAAATTGTCAGGGGAAATACAAAGTTTGTATTTTATTTTATTTTATCTTATAACATTCTGTTACACAATTTCTAATGTACTAGGCTCACTCCACAAGGTAGCAAAGATATTAACAAAATCACAGGAGAGTGAGTATTTTATTACTGTGTGTCACTTTGTAGTTTACTATTGTATCTATTAACTGTACTTTGTATTCCTTTTTAAAATCTTGCTGGTCATTGACCAAATCAAATGTTTGTATGTATGTATGTTACTTAATTAAGTAAATTGAGAATATTTAGTGTATTTAGTATACTAAGTGGATGATACAGCATTCTGATTAAAACAAAACATGGATCAAAACATGACCATTCAAAACATACATAAACATGAACATGTGCACACACTAGAGATGTCCTACTGCATTAAATTATTCATTCTTGCAAGAATAATTTAATTTTTCCCCACACTGCCAGTCATCTTTTAAAAAATGCAATTTTTGAAGAGGCCTCAGGTGGGGAGAGGATTGCCCTTGGCCTGCCCCATGTGACATCATGAAAGGGGGAGGAAGCCATGGATCTGTGAAGCTTACAGCTCTTCATCTGCCTTTCTTTCTGACCAACCCATGTGATATCAGGAGGAAGAAAAAACAGCTGTGGATCTCATCCTGGGAGAAAGGTGGGGTATTACGTAAATAAATCTGTGAGGCTGTAGTCTTTTGGATCCTCAGCTGCTTTTCTCCTGTCCCATGGTGACATCAGGAGATGGGAATGGTCATCGAAGTATTAATTTACTCACAGAGTTTTGCAGCAGTTAGCTCATGTACTAGCAACAATCATCTGGGGTGCTGAGCATGGGTACATGTATAAGAGCCATGTGTACATGTATAAGGTAATGCTGTCTAGCAGCCTAGAATGCCTTCCCTCACTTCTGCTTCCTGTACTCCTGTGTTTCTCTCTCTGTCCTTCTTGTTGTTAAATGTAGTTATGTTAGTTTTGAATGTAGGAATGCTGAATCTAGGAATGAGAGATCTCCATGTCAGCCTGTCATCACCAGCCCAACACAAGACCTGAAGACTCAGAACTGTGGCTTCCTTAGTTGAGTCTATCCACCTATAATGCAACCTTTTTCTAATCCTGTTGCCTCCCACTTTAGCAAGCATTATCATCCTTTCTAAGGAGTCTGCTTTGCCATCACTTCTGTTTGAACTCATTCAAAAGTTCTTGATACCATCCATTTCCACACCACAGTATTTTCCCACCTGACTTCACTCATTTTTGACTGCCCAACTAGGTCAAGTCCTAAATCCAATTATTAATTCCCAACTAGAATTGATCCACTGAATTACTAGAACATACATTACATGCTGATTTACCAATTCCTATTGATTCAATGGGTCTACTGTAGTTGGACTAACTATTGGATTTAGGTCCAAACATTAGATGCCACTAGAGAGCATACAGTTACTTTTTGCCATACCTCAGGAGAAGATGACAGATACAAGAGATTACATTTCTATGGGATAAAACCAACTGATGGGTGTATGATTATTGTGATTGGGGCATTAAGTGAGAATTTCCTTAAGTTTATATCTCTCAGTATTTGATCTGTCAATGTAATGTGCACACAATATTGTGGACACAGGTTATACATGTAATTCAGTGGAATTCTTCTATGGATGTGAAATCTTCAGCTAGAACATCAGCCAGAATTCACTAGAATGCATCAATTACAGAAAAAAAAATCCTCTAATCACACAATTAAGCTTCTAAACTGCCTATAGGAGGTTGGATAAGAAGAATCCACTGAAGGATCAAGAGGTAATATCCTGCAGTGAGAAATTAATAGATTAGACCTAGCACTGATGTTCTAGTTTTGGTATCTCATACAGAAATACATTTCAAATAAAAGAATGACAGAAAATACAATATTCACATACATCTGTGTGTGAACTTGGAAAGTTGACACATATCATGAAAACACTATTAAGCACAATTTACAAGACCAGTATAACTTACAAGACAAACTATCTAATGGTGAGGGCTGCACTAGACAAACATTTGGAGAATTATAATCTGAAATATGGACAGCATTGGAATGAATGGGATATCATAGTCCAAGCCAAGGTTAAGGATATGATTACTGAAATCATTTCTAAAAAGAAAAAGTGCGTGTGTGTGTGTGTGTGTGTGTGTTGCTGAACAATCCAAAACATAAGAAAAAGATTTCATAGCTTCAAACTTTCCAACAATGACCACTTGTTGTTGTCTAACAATTAAAATAATAATAATACAATGTTGACCTTTATCATCTAAATACATTACTTCAAAAAATCCTCCCATTGTTAGTCTGACCCTGAAAGAAAAGATGGCTCTTTATGTTTCAGTTTTCCAAATGTCCTCAGATGGAGAGGCCATCATATACATATAAGGCTGTCTCACTCTCTAATCTCCGTTAACCTTAATTCTGTCATGTAACCCTGGGTTGTACCTGTCCAAAAAGGACACTCAAATACCAATGTAAGTTTGGGGGAATTGTGAATTAGATCAAAGGTAGTAATGCCTAATTTCTGGGTTAGCTATCCTTGGGACCATATCCCCATGTATACCAAGTCCAGAGACACTAAGAAATCTAGAGACAGGTTTTATTTTTAAAAGGGAAATCAACAATCATACACAACACACACAACCACACATGCTCACAAGGACTAAGACATTCAAAGGTGTAAGAGGCTTACTAAGGAGATACTGCACCTGAATGGGTCCAATTTCTGATGGTTCTGGAAGGGATGGAGGACTCTGCAGCTTCCACAGCAGAGAGGGGCTGGTCAAGTTGCAGAGGAGCTTAAGTGAAGCAAACTGACAGCATGCTGCCTGCTACTGGACTAAGCCAATGAAACAAAGGAAGGGCACTGACATTTATAGGGAATTTCAACTTTGGGGCAAGATTCAAGGTATTGAAAGAGCCAAATGGTGGTGCCTTCTTTGAAATGGGTTTGAATGATGATGATTTATATCCTGCCTTCCTCCCAGTACTTAAGGCAGCTAACAAATCTAAACCAGTCCAAGTTAAAACAGTATTAAACATTAAAAATAAAAAGTTTAAAAAACAAGTAAACAATTCAAACAATTAAAAACAATACATTATTAAAATTTAAAGTTTAAAACTTTTTAAAACAAAAACAAAACAGCATCCATGCCATGTAAAAGCCTGGTGGCATAAAAATGTCTTTACCTGCCACCATCCTGGCCTCCTTAAGGGAGTTCCAAAGCTTGAGAGCAGCCACTGAGAAGGCCCTTTCTCTTGTTCCCCCCAAATGCACTTGAGAGAGTAGTGGGTCAGAGAGAAAGTTCTTTCCCAATGACCTCAATACTCTAGGGGGCTCATACAGGGAGATACAGTCCTTCAAATAGCCTGGACCCAAGCCGTATTGGGCTTTATAGGTAAAAAGCAGCACTTTGAATTGCGCCCAGAAATGGACTGGCAGCCAATGGAGCTATTGCAACAAGGGAGTTGTATGCTCCCTGTAACCAGTTCCAGCTAACAGCCTGGCTGAAGCTCTTTGGCCCAACTGAGGTTTCTGAGCACTTAAAGGCAGTCCCACATAGAGCACATTACAGTAATCCAAACGGGATGTAACCAAGGCATGTACCACTGTGGCCAGACCTGACTTCTCCAGGAACGGGCACAGTTGGTGCACAAGTTTTAGCTGTGCAAAGGCACTCCTGGTCACTATTGATACCTAGGCTTCTAGGCTGAGTGCTGAATCCAGAATTTCCCCCAAACTACAAACCTGATTTAACCCCATCTAACACAGGCTGAATATCAGATCTGTGTATTGACTGAACAGGAGTACCTCTGTCTTGCCTGGATTAAGTTTCAATTTGTTTGCCCTCATCCAGTCCATTACAGCAGCCAGACACTGGTTTAGAACAGAAACAGCTTCTTTGGAATTAGGTGGAAAGGAGTGATAGAGCTGGGTATCATCAGTGTACAGGTGACATCTTACTTGAAAACTCCTGATGACCTCTCCCAACGGTTTCATGTAGATGTTAAAAAGCATATATACTTTCTTATACCATTGTTTTTGAAGTTGGGTGGTGCTTTGTTGGTTTTATTCCTTTGGCATAACCCTTCTTTTTGTTTTTTTGGTATATATCTTGGTTTTTTGCCTTGGGGACTTTTGTTGGTTTCTTTTATTCACACTTATGGAACACTCTTCTGAACTGATTTTTTTTTTAAAGAACCCCAAGAAACTACTCTAAAAAGAGTGCATTTTTTTACTTTTGCCTTGCTTCAATAAAGCACATATAAAGCAATCAGCAAATTGCTTCAACTCATAGTGGGAATGAGCCCTAAGAAAATGAAAAAGAAGAAGAAAAATTAAATGTAATTTAGAAGCTCTTGTACATAAATCCTTGAAAATTTAATGATTACTTAATGATTTATTATCAGTGGGGGAATCACTTCAAATAGCATAAATAGAATGAAAAGTAAAGTGATGTTTATTGTCATGATTAAGATGAAGTATTAGAAATATGGAGAGGATAATAAGTTATAAAATCCTCTTTAACTATAAGAGATGGAATATTCAATTAGAATCAAGGGGAACTAATAAAGGAAGAGGAGTAGCAATTATATTTAATCAGGATACAAAGTTTCAATCAGATAAAACATTGAAAGATAATGAGGGAAAATATATTTTTGTAAAGGAAAACTATGGAGTACCAAAGTGACTTTAACCTGTATTTATGCCCTAAACAAGAATCAATGTAATTTCTTAAATAATGTATTAACTAAATTGTATAATTTTTCAGAGGCTGATGTATTTGTGGGGGGTGACTTTAATTTAGAAACTAGTAAAATTCCCCCTTTAAAGGGATTAAAGAAAAGAAAAAATGGAATAAAAGAAAAGGTGAAAAAAACAAATTGAAATTTAATCTGAAGAAATGGAATTTAGTAAAGGATATGATATCATTGGTAGTATTCATTATAATAATACATATTACTCACCCCAGAATAAAAAATTAGTCTTATAGATTACTTGATTTAGTAAATCAAGGAAATAGCTTGCAAATAGAACAAATGCATACAGATAGATTTTGGATCTCTAACCATGTTCCTTTATACCTAACTATAAAATTTCCAGGGAAAATATGAATTTAAAAAATGGAGGTTCAATCTAGAAGTAATATTAAAAAATGAGAATACAAAGGAATTAATGAAAGAAACAAATTCTTATTTTGAAATTAATTATTCAGAGAATGTAAAAAAACAAATAGTATGGGATGCATTTAAAGCTGTGATTAGAGGAAAATGCATTACCATGGAGATTGGACTTATAAAAGCTAAATATATATTTAGGCAAAAACTTATAAAGGAAGTAGAAGCTCTCCAACAGGATTATCAGAAAAATAGAGATACTAAAACTAAACTCAAATGGGATTTGTTACAAAAAAGCAACTATATATAAAGAATGAATTTCAAACTATGGATGAAAATAATATGAGGAGAATGACACAACATTTAAGAAAGAAAATAAAAGAATAAAAGAATTAGTTCCTTAAAGGGAGAACAAGGGATAATGGTAAAAGAAGATGAGAAAATAAGCAAGGAAATGGCAACATTTTATGAGTATCTTTATGAGGAAACAGTAGTTACAGATTATGAGGTAAAGGTAGAAGATTATCAGAGGTTCAGAGAAATCAGTTAAATGCCCCAATCACTCAGGAAGAAGTAGAAAAATTTATAGAAGGCTTAAAAGAAATAAGATCCCTGGGTCCAGAAGGGTTTACAAGTATTTTCTATAAGGTATTTAAAAATGAGTTAAGTGGACATATGATTGTTTAATAAAATAATATAAAATAAAGAAACACCCCAAACTTGGAAATTGGCTGAAATTATTACAATACTAAAACCGAATAAAGATCAAACAGAACCAGCGTCATATCGACCCATTACAGTATACAACAAGGATTATAAATTTTTTAAAAAGGTATTGACAAATAGATTAGAACGGTATTTACCAGATTTAATACAAGAGCATCAATACAGTTTTATAAAAGGGAAAACAATTGGTGAACTCATTAGAAACATTTTCAATATAATTCACCATGCAAAACACAATAAAAAGAAATTAGCTTTAGTAAAGCCAGGACTTACACTAGAGTAAATGGAACAGTGGACAAAGTACACCTTCTGTGCTACCTCTCACTCAGTGTACAACTTTTAAAAGACATTATTTATAGTACTTATATTATTTGTGGTGCTTATGGCTGTCATCTGGACATAAAGGGATTATTTTTAACTAGAATGAATGGTAGACTGGAAATTGGAAAGTAAAGCATTTTAAAGCTGATTGGTGGAAATTAATTTCACCCCTTAAGAATCAAGCAAACTACAGATCTTTGGGGGGTACTTTTGAAAGGCAGACATCTGATTTCAGGGGATACTCTGAGTCATAATGGTTAATCCCTGCTAGAGTAGTTAGAGTAGTACTAGAGTAGTAACTACTTGGGATGTAGTTTCTGGGGGAAAGAGGGCATTGCCACCGATTAAGAATTTCTGGCTTCTCAAATAAAACTTTCCTTCAGAATCCAAATTTCTAGAATGGCCATAACTTAAACTTCACTTGTGCAATCAAGAATGCAGTTTAGGCATCAAAATAAAAGGGTCTGGCAAAGTTACCTAGGCAATATGAGTACAGAAATGGAAGGGTTCTAGGTATAAATAATTTTTATTGTCACACTTTCTACAATGCTAGAAATTTGAGAACTGAAGGAGAATTTTATGGGTATGTGTGCAGAATTCCCATTTGGAAGGGAACACTATATAGTTTGTAGCTACACCTCTGGTTAATACATAGGTAAATCCTATTGATTCAGTTTACTCTAGTTTGGGCTAACAGTAGGATTTAAGTCAGTATGCTTAATAAACCATGAGTTTCTAGGGTCAGCTTAGTGGCCCCTCCAATTCAGTGTATCTGCTGAACCATCATTTTGTCTGCTTCAAAGATCAGCCTTGTTGACTCCTTAGGAAACATCCTTTGGTAAATTGAAAAAAAAGAGGACAAAAAACATCTGTGATTGTGAAAAAAGTAGGCCTAAGAAGATTTTTACCTAACATAAATGTATTTTATTTTCTTTAGTCCAGAAAAGGGATTCAAGATATCCTTAGGATTGGCTTTACCAACCCTCCCAAAGAAAGTGTCACATCCAGAAGCAGAGGGTTTTGGAAATAAATGATGCCACTTCTCCAAGAGAGTGAAATGCACCTGTCTTCTCACTGCATTGATAATATCCTCCAGGTAATCAATTATTTTAGATTGTAATGGCATTCCTATTTTGTGGTTCATTTACCCAGTCAGCTTCTATGAGCTAGGGAAGGTCATGTTGTAAATAAAATAAAATAAAAAAAGGGGGGGTGAAGGTTTATGTCCACCTTTAAACTAAATTATAACTCAACCAAATCAACTGTCTCTCTAAACTAATTGTTGTTGGTGAATTTTATTGCACTAACTCTCCTTTTTCATTACCCATAATCACTCTGCTGTCATTTCATTCATGGCATTTGGGATGAAAATTCCAAAAACAGTCATATTGGAGTCTCTCTAGTGATTCATAAAAATAGGAACCCTTTACCCATTCATGAGCATATTGTTTGCTCTTTGGACCTGATTCCATTTCCATGTTGTTATCAATCAATATTTGGGGAACAAAATGAGAGAGTTACAAAAACAGGCAAAATGAATAGCTTTATGAAGCCACTGGGTGAGATAATATGGAGTTATGGTGCTGGGTGCTAT
>CM034701.1:201216233-201226822 GCA_020142125.1 Phrynosoma platyrhinos
ACTTTGGAGAAGATTTTCCTGGGTTAAAAAGTAGTCTTATACACCAGATGTATATATACAAAAGAATGCTCATGGTAAAGGAAGGGAAGTCATTTTTTTATTTGTATATTTAACTATGTTTTAATGAACATTTTATGTTTGTGTTGTTTTTTTATAATAATAACAACACTTAAAAATAAATTCAAACAAACAAACAAAGGATTCCAATTGCAATCCTTTGATATAGAAAATTTCCAAGGAAAGGAGATAGGAGGTTAATGTGATCTCATCTTCAGCCAGACACATGTTGGCTGGCACTCATAAATCCTCTAGGTGTAAATATCCTGTTTAGCAGCTCCAAGGCCTGGCCCTTTTGATCTGCAAATTGTTGTGAATGCAGATGTGACCTTTCAGGTGCCTACATGATGTGCATGCCTTGAATTCATGGTGACAGGGCTCATCCCAGCCCAGGGTCATGGCAGGAACCCAGAAAGGGGTATTTATATCAAATTAGTTATCATAATATGCCCTACTAGTGGACTTTCTGGGGTTTGTTGGTGGCATAGTGGAAACCGAATGCTGAACCTTTGATCTGATCCACCACCTGGATTAACCAAATACTGTTGTATTGCACACTTTGGGATTTGTGCACCTCCAGCAGAATCCAAAAAAGGAAATATTTCTTAGCTCTGATAATTAACTGAAGTATGCCCACCTCAGTTATTTGAACTGAGTTCTCTTGTTTAGTTGAGCAATTGCCAGCAACAGTGGCAATGGTTATGACTCTGCATCCAATGGAAATATTTAAATCCTTGTCACTTCAATGGGACTGAAACTGCCTATCTATGTATAGCCAGGACTTAAAAGCCCAGATCTCCTTCAGAGAAATATTTCCCTTTGGCAGAGAAAAGTATTTGCTCATTCCCCTGCACAGACTGGAAAAGGCAAGTGAGAAATAAGACAGCCGTTGTTTCATAGCTGCTAATACCATCCTATTCCCAGTGGCTGCAGTGTGAACATTTTGCACCCATGGAGGAGATGTTTATGTCAGCTTCAGAAATCTGCGAAAATTCCCTCTTTACACAGATTGTCTCAATTTTTGTCAAGTTAGTTTTCTTGACACATTAGATTTGCTTTTTCTGGGCAAAGAGCCAAAAAATGAAAATACAGCACACTTTAGAGGGGGATTTTCATTCTCCTTCAGCCAATGGTGAACCATTTTCCAAAGGTTTTCCAAGCATGTGGTAAGCAGGGCAGGATTGTTTAGACCAATTCCAGGACTGGTGTAAGTATCCTTGGAGTTGAGGTTGTGTTTGAGCCCAGGGAGGACTTGCAAAACTGTGGGTTTAACCCTTCCCAAGTATTACCCCATCATGCCTTCTCCTCTTCCTTTCTCCCCCTCCAATGTGTCACAGATATGAGAAGGCTCCTTTTTGGGGAGCAAGGGAGTTGAGGATCTCTTTCTCCTTCTGTTGCAAGATTTAAATTCAGTCCAAAAATCCATAGGATCACAAGTACAGTCCACTCTTTGTATCTATGGGGGTCCTGTTCCGGACCTTTTTGTGGATGGCAAATTAACTCCCATTCTCAAGTCCCATTCTCCTCAATGGTGGTGTATGTCCATGTTGGCACAATGTGTGCATGCACCACCATTGAGGAGAATGGGGTAGGGCCATCCATAGATACTCCAGTCCACGGATGGCAAGCCCGCAGAAAGGAAGAGCCGACTGTAGGTACGCCAGCTTGTAGTGGCCCAAGTAGAATGTTTGAATCAAGATGGGAAATATAGGGTCCTTTCACACTACACAATGACAGCACACAGTGATGCCATTCTAAATGTCATGGCTGCATCCTGTGGAATGCTGGTGGTTTTAGCTTGGGTCAACTTCCTTCCTTCTTTCCTTCCTTTTTAAATTTGCACTGCAAAGGAGGATAAGGCACTGCAGAAGATAGGATATTCAAGATAACTGTAGTCATTACAAAATAAAAGTTAAAAACACTATTATAAATGTTAAAACATTAATGTAAATATATATTCATGCTTCTTAGTCATGCTCAAAGTGGAGAACACTTTGAATTTTTCCCTAGACAAAAGGATGAAATGTAAGACATGTCCTGGAAAAGGAGAAAGCCTGGTCACCCTGCCTGTAGGCAAACCATTAAGTCTACTTTTGTGACACCTGAGGTGCTTTCACACTCAAATAATAAACTTTGATTCCACTTTAACAGTCATGGTTCCATTTTATGGAGTCCTGGGATTGGCAGCTTGATCAGAGACACCACAAACCCACTCAAGCTGGGGGATCTAAAGGTCCCTCCATCGACTAACATCTCTTGGAGGTTTCATTGGATGCAACCATGGTAGTTAAATTGGAATCATTGCACTATAACTGTGTAGTGCATGAGGATACTAGTTGAATGAAATCCAGCTGGTGTGAATATTTGTAAATGTTTTTTTGGATATTCTACACATCCTCCATCCATCAGAACAAACACAGCTTGGTGAGATCAAAGGCAAACCCTGCTTTGGCAGGGGAACCCAAAGATACATTTTGCATGTAGGCCTATATTTTATTGGCTTGCATTTCAGTTAAGGCTAAGATCAAATGCATGGAAAATGCTAAGAATTTTCAAGAGGACAAGTCCATATTGTATACCAAACATGTGGTATCATTTTGGAATATAATAAAGTTTGCTGAAGTTAGCTGCCTTCAAGTCAACTTTGACTTAAGGTGACCTATGAATGAAGCATCTCCACAACCCCCTATGCTCTACCTCTCTGCTCTGATCCTGCAGGTTTGGAACTGTGACCACTCTGAGTGTTGAAAGTGGCATCAAACTGCTATGACCTTGTAGTGTGGATACACATCTCATGTGTATGTGCATGGGAATGACATTCAGGCCTTACCTTGACTTGTACAGTGGTGGATAGACTGTTATGAGAGAAACTACACCCTCATTAGATACCCACTGTCTGTTTTATACTGCTTTAATATGCTAAAAATATATGTACCTTCCCTTGTCATGAGAAAAATGAGGCAAAGAAAAAAACACATAGGTAGATAGAAGGTTCTAGAAAGAAGGTGATATTATGGAAAGTCAAGGAAGATAGGGAGGCAAGGAATGTAAACTGTCTAGTATTGTTCAACTGACAGATGAAGTGAAGTTTTGTTGCCAAGGCCTGTTAATGGACTTGTATTTAAAACATTATCTCTGTGGATGAGTCAAGAGTATAGGAGATGAGCTTCTGCTAGGCAATGAAACCCCTGCTGTTGCTGTAAGGATTTAATTACTTGCAAATTACAGGAGAGTGAATGAAGCTGGCATTGGAATAATTGAGGATTTATTTCTGTCAATGAAGGATAGAACTGGCTGCAAAAAAAAAAAAAATACAAAAAGGTTGCTAATAAACTGGGTTTTATTAGCCATACTTATTAAAAGTGTTTATAGGCTAGCATACTGATGGGCACTTGCATGGGATTGTGTTCCCTAATTGTGATCACTCTGGGACTACTAAACAACATGAAGCATGCCAAAAATGTGAAAAACATGATGCACGCATATGTGAAATGTAAATTTAGATATCCAGACAGAACACTATCAGTTTGGCAGCAGGTATGTTAAACTGCTGAATCCATTGTGGCATCAGTCTTGTTTAACTCCTATATTGTTTTAAGATGAGATTGACTGTTGATGAGTCACATTTCAGTCTACAGGCAAAGAATAACTTTTGAGGGACATGGTGGCATGAGGGCAGCATCCTTCCTGGAGTGTTCACATGCTCATGATTTTGATCTATGGCCATGTTTTAGGAATGCTGCAATACTATACTGTATTTTCTCCCTTATCTAAAAAATCCTGAACAAGATTGTTGGAATAAGAGCAAAGTTAAAGCCTCCTGCATATTTCATGGATTGTGGGAAAGCCCAAAGCTGACTGTATTGAGGAAGAGGGCTCATGGGGGACAATGCTGCTCCTGTGTCCTCTGTCTCAGCTTGTTAGGCTCCTAGCATTCCACCAAAAAACTGACATTCAAGTTATGTACAGCCTGGTGACATTGAAAAAGCATGATGTAACAATAAAAATATTTTTTAAAGGAAAAGCAAAGCATGATGGATAAGAAACCACATGGGATAACTATCATGTAGCCATTTTCCAGCATTAAAGGTTGTTTGTTGAGATCTGATATGGCTGTAAAAGATGGTAGTGGGTAGAGTTTTATTGTAACAAGCAACCAAAAGAGGGGAGCACTAAACTTGTGGGACAGATCAAAGCAACTAGTCAACATTTAGCAAATATAGATTGACTAATGAGGAAAGGAGTAAATATATTATTGAATAACTGAATAGGTAGGTGCTATCACTGAACATGTGTGTATCGGGTATTTGGAGAACTGAATGTTCCACTACATATAGAAAATAAACATATCAGGGATAAAGTTAGGTCAGAACCCTGTACTGTGGCCTAAGAGGGGCTATTTCACTCTTATGGATGGCTTAGGGCAAACAACTACAGGTACCAGTTCACCATGGAAGAATATCAGGGATATACATATCACAGACACTTTCAGCAAAGACTTGGAAAGTTGTGTCCCTCCTATCCTGGAAAGAGTTGCTTTCTCCTGAAAAGATTAGTTGATCAGTATAAGGGTGAGCTTTGATCCACCACTGTAACTGAAGGCTCCAGGGAAATCCATGGTATATTTTGGCTTTTCACCATCTAAGGCAGGTGTGCCAATTCAAAACCTCATGGCCTATGGATATACTGCAATGGATTCATTCTACAAGGTGTTGACTTTGAAGACTTCTTGGAAACTTCAGTCAGTACTAAATACTGCTGCTAAGTTACTAAGGGGCCATATAGATGGTCCTGAAGGGGCAGCTTCATGCCACCACAGGGAGTGCTGGATAGGGGCTGTGGCAACCACACATCATGGCTCTGGTCCATCTCTTTGCTGCTCCAAAAAGAGCTGGTAAATGCCACTCCTTTTTGGAGCGGCAAAGAGCCACCCTTACTGCCTCTGCCATGGCTCTTCTGTGCTTCTTTGGTGCAGCATGTGTAAACACTGTGCCAAAGGAGCGCCCTGACGCTTCGTGCCATATGGTGAAGCACGTGGCATGACGGCGTCATCGGTGCAGCATTGGGCCAGTGTTGGGGCAGCTAGTGTGCAGTCACATCACCCCCAACTTCACCCCCAGGCCAGCCCTTTTGGCCAGTCTATACAGGCCCTAAGAGGAACATGTCTCACTACTTCCTAAATCCAAAATACACATTAGTGATAACTTCTATTAGGCCAACCAGAATATCTGCAAAACAATAGCTTTCAAAGCTCATTGGCTTCTTCATTAGGCAAAGATGGTAAAAAAACCAACCAAAACAAACAACAATCATCATGAAGAGAAACAAAAGTGATGCTGTTGGAATACAAAAGTCTGCATGTTTGCACTTTTAATTTTGGATGTGTTTTGGAAGCAAGAGTGTTTTCATATACAGAGAAAGCTGACACCTCCTCTTTCACTGTCAAGGAATGACAGTAACAATGGTTGTAAAAGAAGGCCATAACATTTCTGTTATATATGCAGTTTTTGAATGAAAAGATGTTTTGTTTTTAAATCTCATCTCTAGCTACCAGTCCACTTCTAGGTACAATTAAAGATGGACAGCATTACGTATAAAGCCTTCACATTATTTATGACTCTCTGTGGCTTGAAATCTGAATATTTAAATTATTTCCCATCACTACATGATCCTACCAAAAATTTTGTTCATAATAGGAAGCCATTTTCCAGGTCCTCCTGTCACCTTTGAAGTTAGGCAAACAATAATGAGAGAGAAGGCTGCTAGACAAACCTAACTGGCACAACTCTAGATGACTTTTTTGGCACCTAGTTATGACTATTTTACTTGGAATAACCTCCAGAATGCTTTAGCATAGTAAGGTTTAAAAATGGATTTGTTGATTTATCATTTTTTATTTTTTGTGCTGGCCCTTGGCTCTTTATTCTGTGCTTTATTGTCTAATTTTTATTGCTTTTCTCCTATGGTGACTGGGCAGTTTTGGCACTGAAGGGCAGCCTATATATTTAAAAAGCAGATGTTCCTGGGTTGCAATGTCACATCTGAGTTCACTCTTGATTTGTTGACATATCAAATGAACAATCTTGTGGTGAGCTGGTGATGCTTTTGCACAGTGCACTGGGTACCAGCTTAGTGAGCAAAGGCATTATCAACTCACCATTTTTCTTTGGTAGGGATTCCTGTACCAACCAATTGGGTCCAACTCTTAAAAAACAATGAAAGACATGGCTCAGAATGAGTAACAGCTTCATTCTCAAATTGAACTTTTGGAGAGGAGATTCTGGGCAACTGCAGATGGCACAAAGCACCATCTTGGAGGCACAGAAGGGGAGCGGCAGCCTCACAGCAGCCACCTCAACCCCTCCCCAAGGACATCATCAGGGCACATGCCGTTACGCACAGCGTGTGCTCTAAATACGTCCTCCTGGCACAGCGTCTTCACACACTGCACCGGAAGAGGCACAGAAGAGTCGCACGGAGGCTCTTGATGCATCCCTTTGCTGGCTCTGGAAGGACTGGCATTTTAGTGCTCCTTTCAGGGTTGGCAGAAGGGAGGATTGGGGCCAAAGCATGGGGAAGCCTTGGCCCCAATCCTCCGCTTCCCAGGGCAGCCCATGGCCGCCCATCTGCATCTCCCCTCTGTGTGTTGCAAACAAGATCAGGCAGCCCTCTCACACTTTCCTCTGCCATTTTTATCAGTGCCAATTTTTCAAAGAATAAGCATTGTAATACCTTTTTTAAAAAATCTTGTTTATAGAGTTTGGCAGAATGGCATGTGCTAGTTTAAACAGCTGAAAAGAGGAGGGAAGTACAAGGCATAGAGAATTAGGGACCACTTCTGTCAATCTAGGACTCAAAGTTATCAGAAAAGTTCCTTCCTTATCTCTGTGATTAGTGTGATAGCGATGGGGCCATATGTGTTGACATCTGTACTGTGGTCTA
Organism: Phrynosoma platyrhinos; assembly: GCA_020142125.1. Taxonomy (NCBI): domain Eukaryota; kingdom Metazoa; phylum Chordata; class Lepidosauria; order Squamata; family Phrynosomatidae; genus Phrynosoma; species Phrynosoma platyrhinos. The sequence continues at coordinate 201,223,233 of CM034701.1, forward strand.
GGACTAATCATGAAGAATGAATGAGATTCACTTAGTTTAATGCCATCTTCTTCCATATGCTATGCTAAATTTGCAGGTGGCTATCAGGACTTGGAAAAGAGACATATGGCACCATTATCTAAAAAGTGGTGGCTTTGTCTGACTTAGAGATTATGGACAGTTAAAATATGTCATTGATAAAAATATGTAAATAATGTATTTAGCTGGAGATAGAGAGAGTTGTTGATCATCCCAACACCAAGTAACTAGATGCTGTAATATCCTATGGTGCTCTCTGCACTGCAGAAATAATGCAGTTTGGAATGGCATTAACTGCCATGAGTCAATGATATGGAATTCTGGGATTTGTAGCTTTGTAATAATAATAATAATAATAATAATAATAATAATAATAATAATAATAATAATTTTATCCCGCCCCTCTTTGATGCAATCAGGGTGGCTTACAGCATTTAAAAACATCCAATACAATAATACCCTAACCCACCCTCCCCTTAAAAAAGTATTAAACCAACATTTTTTAAAAAACAACAAATACAATAAAACCAAAACAACCAAAGAAACCTCAGCAGGATAGGTGGTTCAGTGGCATCTCCCAGAGCTGGTAGCTGAATCTAAGGCCGGGGAAGTAAGTCAGTGAAGGCCTGCTGAAAGAGATCCATTTTGACAGCTTTTTAAAAGCTGTCTAGAGTGGTGATAAGACAGATCTCATTCAGCAGGCCATTCCATAATCTGGGAGTGACAGCAGAGAAGGCCCTCTGGGAGGTTGCCGACAGCCTATTTTTTATAGGCTGCAGCAAATTCCTCCCACAGGACCTAAGTGTGTGGGAGGGATCATATGGAAGGAGGCGGTCCCGGAGATAAATTGGGCCCAAGCCATGTAGGATTATAAAGGTCAAAACCAACAACTTGTACTGTGCCCGGAAACTAATGGGCAGCTAGTGGAAGATAACACACAGGTGTTATGTGGTCCCTTCTGGAAATACCAGAAACCAACCTGGCTGCCATGTTTTGAACTAGTTTCCGAGTTAAGCACAAGGGTAGCCCCATGTAGCATGTATTACACAAATCCAAGCGAGAGGTTACCAGAGAATGTACCACAGTTTTGAGGTCCCTACTTTCCAGGAAAGGGCGCAGTTGGCGTATCAGCCTAAGTTGATAGCAGGCACTCCTGACCACTGCATTCACCTAATTAGTCATGTAAAGTGACAAATCTAGGAGTACTGCGAACACAGTCCTCCTCCTCAATCTATTTTTCCTCATCCAGTCCATTACCACTTTAAGACAATCATTGAGAGGAGAGACACCATCTGAAGTCTGAGCCAATGACCAGGTCATGGAGAAATATATCTTGGTGTCATCTGTATACTGATGACACCGCGCTCCATGCCTCTGAATGATTTCTCCCAGCAGCTTCATGTAGATGTTAAATAGCATCGGGGACAGGATGGTGCCCTGAGGGACACCACAATTAAACTCTATTCTGGAAGAGCAACTGTCTCTGAGTCTCACTCTCTGGGATCTGCCTGAGAGGAAGGAATGGAACCACTTCAAAGCAGTGCCTCCAGTTCCTAACTCTCTCAGGCGATCCAAGAGGATGGAATGATCTATAGTGTCAAAGGCCACTGAGAAGTCCAAGAGCACCAACAGAGTCACACTTCCCCTGTCGATACCCAAGTGGAGGTCATCAGCCAGAGATATTTTGTAAGATATTTAGAATTCTCTGTCAGAGACCTGTGTTGAGAAAACAAACTATAAAACCCAGGTTTCCATAGAATTGAGCCATGGCAGCTAAAACAGTGTCAAATTACACTATTTCTGCAGTGTAGATGCAGCCTATGTCCCATTTATACTATACATATGTGTTACAATTGCCCTAGAGAGAGGTCCAGAATTTGATTTGAAAACTGCTAAACATTTTTTCTGGCCACAAGAATCCTACTAGAGACCCAGCTACTAGAGTAGAACCATTGAATCCATGCATTTACCATTGAGTTGATTCAATGGGCCTGCTCTAGTTGAGACTAATCAATTGGATTCAGGCCTAAACAAACATTTCATTATATTAAATATTAAATAGACCTATTAGCATCAAGAAGAATTTTTTGATAGTAAGAACAGTTCATTTTTTGAACATGGTAGACCCTTTAGACATTGTTTAAACAGAGGTTGAATGGCCAGGCTATAGATTCTTGCATTGGCAAGGCCCTAGACTACTAGAGGATCCTTGGTATCCTTTCTGGTCCTATGATTACCTAATTTTAGTTTTGCTCTGTGGCATTTTCACATATTTTTTAACCAAAAATTCGTTTCCATTTCTACATTAATCTGTGGGATGAATTATCATGTTAAGATGCATGTTTAAACATGTAAATCTTAATGTGTGCCTAACTGCCAAGTTCTGCTTCTACAATGCAATGTTTTGCTTTCACTCACCACAAATGTAGCTAAAGGTTGCTAAAGTCATAGTTATATTAAGCATAGAAAACACTGTTTGTGTGGTATTCTATCTGATGCAGATTTATCTCCATCCCCTTCAGAATGCTTAGGGAAGGCCTCCCTAGGTGTACAAAGAATCAGTGCTGTCAAAAATGGCACATCCTAGGACTGAGCAACATGTTCTGGAATGAACATTTTCAGTGAAGAAAAGGAACTGGAGAAAGGAACTGGAAAAGTGCTATAAGGGGTGGGAGGGTTGGATGGGTATGTGACTGCTTTTAACTTCTGTATTTTCTGTTTTTTAATTGATGTAACCCACCTCGATTGCTCCGCAGAGGGGCGGGCTATAAATAAAATTTATTATTATTATTTATTATATTTTCTGAACAAATAAAGCAAAGCAAAACAGGAAAACCTTTTATTTTCACTTCTTTGTCTTGGCTTTGCTTTAATTTAGTGTTGTCACCAAATTTCAAAGCAGATTTGGTGAATCAAATCAATATTATTACAAATCCCAGGTCTTGCAATTTATGTGATCAGGAAGCAACAAACCACCAACCGAAGCTGCTGATACTTCAGCCAAGAAAGCAGACTAGGGGCAGGGAGGGCATGGGGGATTGGACACTGTGGCATATGCTGGTACCTACATGGGTGGGCTGATGATAGGTATAGAGATGATCCATCTGCATTTATTTTTTCACCCCTGAACATTTTAAAGAAATGTTCACTGAGTAAACTCAAGGAAATGAAATGCTTTCCAAAACAGGATGAAGGAGCTCATCCATCACTAATCTGCAGCCATCCAAAACTCCTTTACTTGATAAAAGAAACCCCTGTAGGGGAAACAATCACACAGCTATACATAATGTGCAACTATTTCTGTCTACTCAGAAATACACCATACTAAATTCAGTGGAACTTTTAATCTTTGGTTAGGGTCCATACAATTGCAGCTTTACAGTGTGATCTTAGAGTATGGGATGCTGGTTTTTAAAAATTGGTTTATCAATTGTTAGCAAGCTCCATAATTAATTTGCAATTATGAATCAACATCTGTATTTTCTGTTACCTTAACTATTTCTTTTAAAAGAAAGAGTAGGCAGATTGTATAACAGAGCTTGTTTTCCATGCAAAACTTCACAGAGCAGGAA
>CM034701.1:201239880-201252685 GCA_020142125.1 Phrynosoma platyrhinos
TCGGCTCTTATCCAAGAGATTTTATCTGCAAAGTAGATATTAAACGCGAAATAGGTGAAGGTCTCTTAAGATTTCCTTCTGAATGAATGGGAGCACTTTCTATACGCAGTGTTTGCAAATCCTGCCTAGTACATTCACCATGCTGACAGAGGCAGTAAAGTGTATTTATTACAGCCAGGCATAGCTTGGCCCGAAGAGTGAACTTAATTCTTTTGTCTGCCAGGTATTCTTTTATGCATGACAGTGATTTGTCCCTGATGTCTTCGCTCCCTCATGTGCCCTCTTCTTTTTCTCAGTGTAGCTTATAAAGCTACACTTGACAGTCTAATTTCATATAACTAATAACATTATGTGGTAAACTGACTCTTTATTAGTCTCAGAGGAAACTATTTGATAAACTCTTTTCTTTTCCTTTGTTCATAGTCTTTTAGTTCTCCAGTTATGCTTGATTGAAAAAGTAAGTTTTATCTTCTCACCCACTGACTATCCAATGCAAAGCCTTGGGTGCTGTGAGAAATCCATTAGGCCATTGAACAATACCTTTATTTCACTGAGAAAACCACTACTCTCCATGAAATGGGTCAGTTTGGGTCTGCCTAGAGTTGTTCATGAATTTTTCCAAAAGTGAAACTCCCAAGGTAAGTTTGGTGGTTTTCTTCTCAAAGGTTAAAAAGCAAGCAAACAAACAGAGGTGTACAGGGGGGAAAGGGGTGCACCTCTCTCCAGAGGGATTGGAGATGTACGTCACAGCACTCTCTAACCAAATTGTAAAAGCGAACGGGGGGGAGAGAGGGGATTCATAGCTAGGCTGGCCCCCTCTTGTGGCGGGTGATGACCCCCACCCCACAGGAAATAATCTGGCTAATTAAATAAATTGGGGAATAAATTGGCTGTAGACAAATTAAAGGAAATGACATGTGCAGTTAAATGCATGATGTCATTAAGTGAATGACGTCATATGAAGTAATGTGACATCACTTCCAATGGGGAGGGGTTTGATAATTTGTTGTTATTGTTTATTTATCTTGTCATGTAGGGTGAAGGACCAGCCACTTGGGTGGTTACACCTTCACCTACACACGTGACAAAATTTATTGGTTTATTGTGTTGTAATAATAGACCCTGTACAGCTAAATAAAAGTTGTGGCCTGTTTAAACCCATAAGAGGCTTCTCGTGTCCTTTGTAGCAGTGCAATGTCCATATTATCAAGACTCATTGTCAATTTATTGAACTACTACTGATGGTAAAAATGTTTCAGTGATCTTTATTAGGAACTCTCAATCAGTCATATTAATTGTAACATGTACTCAGTTAACTAGTTGACATTCTGGGTCTCTTATTACATTTCTTTTTTTTTAATATTCCTATGAGAGAACTGCTTGAATGTATCATGAAAAACCAAGAATTACAAAGTTAAAACTTTCTGTGAGCTCAGTGTGTGAACCTATGTTGCTTTGCATGCATCCTCTCTGCACATGCTACTTGTCTAATCTCTTCTCCATCCATCTGGATCCTACTGAGTTTTTGCTATGGTTTGGTATCAGGTATGATATGAATGCAGCCTCTGCCCATACAAATATGGAGCAGAATGATATGGCTCTGGATGTGCATTCCACAAGCATAAGCAAGCAAATTCCTGTGTTCAGAAAAAATCATGGTATGAAACCATGATAAAAACCAGTGTGGTATAGTGGTTTGAGTGTTGGACTATGACTCTGGAGTCCAGTGTTCAATCCTGGATTGGCCATGTAAAACCACTGGGTGACCTTGGACAAGTTACACTCTCTCAGTCTCAGAGGATGGCAATAGCAACCCCCCCCCTCTGAAGAAACTTGCCAAAAAAAACCCCATGATAATTTCACCTTAAGGTTGCCATAAGTCAGAAATGACTTGAAGGCACACAACAACAACAACACCTTGAGGTCTAAATAACTTAAAAACACCAGATCCTGTCTGAACTTTAAAGCTAAGCAAGATCAGCTCTGGTTAGTACTTGAATGGAAAACTGCCAATGAATACTCAGCACTGTAAGCTATATTTTGTAGGAAGGAACTGGCAAAACCACCTCTGAGTATTCCATGCCTAAGAAAACCCTATGAAATTAATGGAGTCACCAGAAGTCAACAGGTGAATTGAAGGAAGATACACACAAACATGACTCCATGAATTGGTGCTCCACATTTAATTCAGAAGAAAAGCCAAGCGTGCTCTCAGCTATTGAAAGTTTCCTTAGCACTTACATACAAAGAATCCTGTTTGGAACTTGATCAGAGTGAAAAATCAGACTTTTAAGTATAGTATCAAATATTTGCAGTACTCAGCCAATGTTTGGAAAACATTTATTTTCTTTTTAAAAAATAGCTATTCTAGACTGGCATCATGCTGTTGTTTGTAATGGCTTTACAGAGCCATGTTGACAGTTAGTCATCTAGTTCTCTTTCCATTTAAGAATCCCAGTAGAAGCAGCCCAGTGTGTGTTTAGATAAAGACCAAGGGAACTTTATTTGTTTATCCTGTTTGCAGTGAATAAAACTACACTCCACCAGAACTTCTAGAAATACATCCAGTTAGCAGGTTATAAAATCAGAGCCAGTGGATGCCCTAATGACCATGAGGCTGATATTTGTTTACAAGATTTATTTTTGCTGAAAAGTCAGGAACATCAGAAGATAACTTTTAGTGCCCAAGGCTGAGTTGTTGCTGAGGAGAAGATGAGGCAAAAGGGCCAGGGCTACTCTGCTGAAAGTGCAGCTTTAAATCAGAAGTCTTGGCCAAGTGCTGCTTAGGAGGACCCGATGGGACATTTTGGCTTCAGCTATAAAACAATGGAGTTACTGTGATAAATAATGTTTCAAAGCAAAGATTTTAAATAATCATTCTTTTTTAAAAATGATATAAAGCTTGACCTCTAAAAGGCCCATCAGAAACCTCATTTGTGCAAAAGCCAGATTGGGGGCACGTTCAGATTAGAGGCCATCACCCTCACAGAGAAAATATATCACCATAGGAAGGAAGCAAAATGAGTTAATGTAAAATATAAACCAGAAGAAAAAGGAGACATCTCTTTGACATGAGCTTGGCTGAAATCCATGGTTTTGGTAATTTTGTTTGCTTTCTATCAGTATTTTAAAATTTTACTTTTTGAATGAAGTAAATGTATCTCTTCTTACATTTAAATCCATATTTCCTCCTTCCTCCCATGGTGGGATTCCCAGGCAGTCTTCCCTCCAGGTCCTGATCAGATACAAGAAAATTAGGCCCAATTTTCCAACCAACAACAACTACCTTCATCTTTCCAAGTACAGACCTTGGATTAGTTGACCTCTTTATCAGATGGTGAACTGAGATGATCCCCTTTATACTTTATGATAGCTGCTAATGCTTCAAGCCAAATACAGTCACCCCTCCATTCTTGCAGACTTGAGATCTGCAGTGTTAAATATTCACAGAGAGGTGACCTCCGTTAAGATAAATGGGGCTTGAATATCCCCTGTGAAAACAGAGGGCTGACTGTACATCCTTGTTTTGTTTAAAGAGCCTTCCTACTATTGTCAAAATGAACTGCTTGGTTTTCTTTCACATATCTAAACAGAACATCTCTAAACATTCAGTCAAAAATGTAAAAAGAGCAATTTTGGATCAGACCAGAGGCCTATCTAATTTCCACAGACAGGTTTGGAAAGCCTACATATGGGCATGAATGCATTAGTTCATCTTCACTAATAACTGATATAGAGAGGTTTTGCTGTTGTTGTTGTTCACTGCCCTCAAGCCAACCCCAACTCATGGCAACCCTATGAATGAGATATCTCCAAGACCCCCTCTCCTCTACTGCTCTGCTTAGATTCTGCAGCTTCAGACCCATGACTTCCCTAATTGAGTCTAGCCATCTGGTTTGCAGTCTTCCTCTCTTTCCAGTGCTACCTTTCCTAGCATTATTGTCTTTTTAATGAGTCATGCCTTCTCATGATGTGGTCAAAATACGACAGCTTGAGCTTCATTATCTTGGCTTCTAGGGAGAGTTCAGGTCTGCTCTTTCTAGGACCCATTTGATTGTCTTTTTGCCCATTCACAGTACCCTCAGCACTCTTCCCCAGCACCACATCTCAAATGAGTTGATATTCTTTGTATACTCTTTTTTTCACTGGCCAGCTCTCATATCTGTACATGGTGTTGTACAATGGCTTGGTTATTCTAACTTTAGTGCTTAATTGTATATCTTGACACTTTGGGATCTTGTCTAGTATTTGATATTCTTCTTTTGATTCCTTGATTGCAGTCTCTGTTCTGATCAGTATTTGATAAAGAGGTACACTTCTATTATTGGAGGAAAGATTTATCATGACTATTGTCTACTGATAGCCCCTTCCTGTATGAATTTGTCTAATCCTTCAATGGAAGCTGATCTGCTTTCAGTGGCCACCACTGTATCTATTGGTAACAAATTCAATAATTCAGCTGTCCTGGATGAAGAATTGCTTCTTTTTATCTGTCCTGGATCTCTCTCCATTGAATTTCATTGTATTGAACTAATGTCCTACATTATGAGATAGAGAAAAATATTCTCTCTGTCCATTTGTTTCATACCAGGTATAATTTTAGACACCTCTGTTATGTCCTTAAATGAAAGCCTCCACATATTGCTACTTCTCCACACTGAAGGGTAAATTTGATTCATTTCATATTGGCTGTATTTTCTGCACCTTTACCAGCTCTATAATGTCCTTTTTAAAGAGCACTAGCCAGAACTGTATACAGTATTCCAAATGTAGTTTTATTTTGGATTCCTTTCTTAATGAACAACCACATGGAATTGTCATCAGCAGCCAAATACTGAATTGATGTTTCTCTCCTGATTTTCATAAATTTGGATTGTAACTTGCCCCAAATACTGTTTTTCTGGATGTATAGCACATTACCTTATATTTATTACACTCCCAGATATTGACATTCATAAAGGAAGACTATTTTCAGCAAATTACCATCTCCCCTTACTACACACCAATTTTTGATATTATGCTTATGGGATGCAAGCAATATAATGGTGGGCTGAAGCATAGGAAATTTTACTGGGGGATATGATGTGAGGAAAGTATGAAAACAGAGGGAATATTATTACCTACAGTGAGCCTTAGGAGTTTTGGAGCTGCAAAAACACTCTCACTGAAGAATCAAGAATGTTTGAGAGTTGGCAATAGCAATAAGGTCAGAAAGTACGAGTGATTCAAATTGTCCTCCCTGCCTCTGTCCCTAATCTGCTTCCTCTGTGATGTAAACTAACTCCTAGGAATGTTTCCACCTCTTCTCTTTTCCAGGAATCTCTCAGCACTTCCCTAGAATGCAGCTAGATTAGACTAGCCCCCTAAGAAACTTTTACTATCTTAGAATGCAATTCTTATTCTATCTTAGAATAAAATTCTTATTCTATCTTAGAATGGAATTCTTATAATAAAGCCTATCCTAGGCTATTGGTATCTTTGGTCCATAGTCTGGATCCCTAACTACTGCACACTCTAATTCTGTTAAGAAAAAATTAGAAAAGAAATTCAAATAGATGACATTCATTCACATTTTTCCCTATGACAGATGTGAGAGTCCAAAAGAAAAGTTTTGCACCTGTTAATAGCTGCTTCAATTCTCATTTCATCAACTATATAATGTTTGTAGATTTCCACACACGCACTTCTCTCTGACATAGTTTCTGAGATAAAACAATAAATACAAGAAAACCTTTTGACATATCCATATATTTGTGCTTGGCCAGCAGTGTTCAGTTGTTTTGTTAAGTCTGTAATCAGAAAAATCTCTAGGAATAAATTTCACCAAACTTGAGGGGAACTTCTATCCTAGAATTTTTTATTTTTTATTTTTTTGCAATGAATTGTTATGTACCTTCAAGTCAATTCTGACTCAGGTTGGCAAGATTTATTCAGAGGATTGCCATTGGCTTCCAGTAGCTTTCCATGCCTGAGCAGCTATTTGAATCTACCAATCTTTCAGAGTCCTATCCAAAACTCAAACCACTACATCTGACTGGTCCCCATTCAACCAGGCAGCCCAGTTAATTCTTTAAATTCTTTTTAAAAAACAGAATCAGCTATTGAAACTTGCTGATCAAATATATAAGACTGGTTTCTGCTTAGGGACATAGAAACTGTTTCTGGTGGAATTTCTCTAGAGCAATACCCAGTTTCTTACTGATACAAGTAGTGGAAGCAAATATAGTCACATCTGAACATGTCCCAAAAATTGTCTTCTTGTCAATCCACATTCATTTTGCAAAATTTGCTTCCCTTAAGAATAGAAGAAGGGGCCCCAAGGAAAGAGAAATGTGTCTTTTCATGAAATCATGTCTGTGCTCCCTGGTGGTCACAACCATTTCCAGTAGGGACACAGCACATAGGGCATTTGCCAGCTGGAATGTGTTCTTGGCAGAGCTCAAAAAGGTTACTTTTTGGACTCTGACATGGGGGGTTGTAGTACATAAATAGTTTTCCTGAGTTCTGAACCATGGACATGTTGAAAAAACTCATCTCTTTAGTAAGGGTGCACCTCAATTTTTAAATGAGCAGAGTTTTGTTGCAAAGCTGATATTGTTTACTTCCATGGCACCCCTGCCACATTCTTTACAAAGCTGGCTCTGCTGACCTCTTCACTTTTTCATCTCTACCCCCACATCATTAATATAAATTTTAAAGGCTTAATTGGGTAACTGCTAGTGTCCTTGATCACCTCCCTGCTTACATTTCAGCAATGCTCTCAGAGCAAAGGGACTCCTCTGCCTCCCTCTTTTCTCATCCTCCTCTCCTCTTCAGTGTGCTGTCCCTCTCTTCTGAGATCTGTTTTCAAAAGATCAAGAGGAGAGACAAGACTTCAAATGCAATAAATATTGTAAGAGCAGCTGCTCTTCTGAGACTAGCATCTTTGAGATCAATACATCTTTTTTGGGGGGGGCAGGTGGGTAGGGGGCACCAAAGCCTTCAAAGTAAACACATTATTAACCCTGATCTAAATGCTCTTTCTAATGAACACACACACATCAATTAATACACACAGCTATGCTAAGTAAGTAACCCTTGTGCCAGAAGAGGCCACTGAACATGCAAGTTAGTATCTACAGCATGGTGTAATAGTTTGGATATTGGACTAGGACACTGGAAGATGAGGGTTTGAATCCTCGCTCAGCCATGGAAACCCAATGGGTAACCTTGGGCAAGTCATACTCTTTCAGCCTCAGAAGATAGCAATGGCAAACCCCCACTGAAGAAACTTGCCAAGGTTTGCCTTAGGATTGTCATAAGTTGGAAATGATTTGGAGGCACACAACAACAGCAAAACTACTTTTTGGGCAAGGTGTGATGTCTTTCTGTTACCTTTCTGTTTTCCTAAAATACTTTTGAAATGTATTTTGCTGCCTGTACAAATTGCCTCCATCATGGCCAGGCTCCATTATAACAGTAATGCCTTCTAGAATTAAGGTCTTTCTATTTATGAAGCATCTTCAGCAAATGCATTTAATATTTTCAACAAGTGATTATATTTTGTCCCATGATTTAGCAAGCAGATTATCTTTTTCCTCTCCTTCCCTTCCCTCTTCCATTTTATTGAGACTGAATCCAGACAAAATGGAGATACTTACAGTAGCATCCCTGAAACCAGGTATTGGGTTGCAACCTCCAGTCCTAGATGGGGTCACACTCTCCTCTAAGGACTGTGTTCACTGCCCCCAGATTATGGAATGGCCTGCCGGATGAGATCCATCATATTAACACCTTAGACTGCTTTAAAAAGGCTGTTAAAACAGATCTCTTCCAGCAGGCCTTTCCCAAATAGATATCCCAGCCATCAAAAACAGCCATCCTGCTCATCCCTGATTTGTCTGTAGCTACTTGTTTCTTTGTTTTTTGTGTTATTATTTTAAATGCATTTTAAGTGGGGTGGGTGAGATTGTGGTTTTTACCTATGTCTTAACTCAAAATTGAAAAAGGAATTCAATGGGTCTGTTCTAGCTGGGACAATAGTACATGTACATCTAGGAGAACAAAAAGACTACCATATATACTCATGTACAAGTCAACCTCATGTATAAGTCAAGGGAAAGTTTTAGGACCAAAATAATGGATTTTGATATGGCTTGTGGATAAGTTGAGGGTAGAATTTTGGAGACAGGTTGTAAGATCAGCTTGAAAGTGGAAGTGGAGGGGGAAAAGAGATGCTTAGAGGAGGAAGAGGAGAAGCAAAGATTTAGAAATTGGCTTGAAAGTGGAGGGAAAATGGTGCAATGTGAGGAGGAGGAGGAGGAGGAGAGGTTTAGAGATTGGCTTGAAAGTGGAGGAAAAATGGGGAAATGCAAAGAGGAAGAAAGGTTTGGAGATCGGTTTGAAAGTGGAGGGAAAATGGGGAAATGCAAAGAGAAGAAAAGGATTGGAGATTGGCTTTAAAGTGAAGGGAAAATGGTGAAATGCAAAGAGGAAGAAAGGTTTGGAGATCGGCTGGAAAGTGAAGGGGAAAGGTTTGGATATCAGCTTGAAAGTGGAAGGGAAATGGGGAAATGCATAGAAGAGGAAAGGATTGGAGATCAGCTTGATAGTGGAGGGAAAATTGGGAAGTGCAAAGAGGAAGAAAGGTTTGGAGATCAGCTTGAAAGTGGAGGGAAAACTGTGAAATGCAAAGAGGAAGGAAGGTTTGGAGTTCAGCTTAAAAGTGGAAGGGAAAGATTTGGAAATTGGCTTGAAAGTGGAGGGGAGATGGGGAAACAAAGAAGAGGAAAGGTTTGGAGATTGGCTTGAAAGTGGAGGGAAAATGGTGGAATGCAAGGAGGAGGAAAATTTTGGAGATAGGCTTGAAAGTAGAGGGAAATGGTGAAATGCAAAGAAGAAAGGTTTGGATATCAGCTTGAAAGTGGAGGGAAAATGGGGAAATGCAAGGAGGAGCAAAGTTTTGGAGATAGGCTTGAAAGTAGAGGGAAATGGTGAAATGCAAAGAAGAGGAAAGGTTTGGATATCAGCTTGAAAGTGGAGGGAAAATGGGGAAATGCAGAGAGGAGGAGGAGGAGGAGGAGGAGGAAAGGTTTGGAGATAGGATTGAGAAGGGAATCTCCACACACACACACTCACAATGATGCCTTGCAGCTCTTTCATGAATTACTGCTGAAACTCGAAGAGTGGGGCATCAGGGCTGCTTTTTAAAGGATCTTTATGACCAATAGTACTGTTTGTTGTTGTTGTTGTTGTTGTTGTTAACTGTTCTCCAGTTGATCTCAACCCATGGTGATGGTATTGACCTGTATATAAGTCAACCCCAGATTTCAGGATCAAGTTTTGGGCATATATTTCTCGAGTTATAGTTGAATATATGCAGTAATGGATATATTATAGAATGAGCTTTCATGGATCACTGACAACTCACTTCTTCAAATGCATGGAGTATAATTTTTGAATTTTAGGTATTCATGTGCAATTTACATTCGGACTTTCATATCTGTATAGGATCTATTCCAACACATACACACCGCTGCCTCAGATACAAAAAAATGCAGGGCCTCAAGTCCTGTTGTCCCAAATAGTGGCATGAGATGCACTGCTAGTATGGCCAGGTGCATGTGCCACTATTGGAGACAACAGGGCTTATTGTCCATGGATGTTTACATCCACAGATGGCAAGCCTGCAGATAGTGAGGTCCCACTGCACAAGGTTGAGGATGGGATCAGAATGACACTGAATGAAGCAAAGAGTAACTGTATAATTAAAGTTCCTGGTGATAGAATAAACATCTTGGAAATAATGAGGACAGTTAACACATTCAGGCCTAAATCCTATTTATAATCCTTACTAGAGCTGTTGTTATTGTTATTATGTGCCTTCAAGTCGTTTCTGACTTATTGCAACCCTAAGGTGAATCTATCAGGGTTTTGGAGGAACAAGATTTGTTCAGAGTGCGTCTGCCTTCACCTTTCTCTGAGGATGAGAGTGTGATTTGCCCAATGACACCCTGTAGGTTTCCATGGCTGAGTAGGAATCTGAACCCTGTTCTTCAGAGTCATAGTTCAAGCTACTATACCATGCTGGCTCTCCCTGACTTGAATAGACCCACTGAATTTGTGAAATTTATCTATGTGTTAACTCAGCATTCAACAATTGATTGAGTGGGTCTACTCTAGTTGGAACTAATTAACAGGTTGTCAACCCTTGTTTGACAAAATTCTATTACTTGATAGAAACATTCCATATCTGCTAAGCACTCTATAGTGATAATTCACCTCTGAAGTTGTAAGAGTACAAGCTGTGTTTCTGGACATGTTTTCCATCCTGTACTTTTGCTGCCAATTGAAAGATCTTTCATTCAGATCATGCTGATTTGCCCTTGCCTATTTCTGTGGATTATTATTATTATTATTATTATTATTATTATTATTATTATTATTATTATTATTATTATTTCTTTCCTCTGATTGTCCTGCTCATTTATTCCCTCATTCTCTCTGCCCTTTCCTCTCCCCATTTTAATTTCTCTCTCTATACTCAACCCACCCTAAGCAAAATAAATTGGTAGATGCAATTTAGCTCAGTGTGCAGTTCAAATGTATCTTCCTGCTCCATCTCCCAATTGAAAGGGAAAGAACAAAGTCAAAATCCCACATGGTATAGATCCTTTTCCTGCAGGGCAAGATGGCACTGTTGAGTGGCAAAATTGATATCTCTTCAATGATAGAGGACAAAACTAGACATAAGAAAAATAGCAAATTTATATTTGAGCAATACCATTATTGGACCAAGTAATATTCCCATTTGACCTGTTTAACTGTTATTGTTTTAGCTCTGCTGGTTTTATAACTAAATGTAGTAACATTTAGTTTTATAGAAGTAAAAAAATGGACTTGAACTTAGGCAATTGTAATTAGCTCAAATAGTTAGCAGGAGGCAAATCCAATTTATACAGTGGGAGCTAAGGGCATAGATCCACAGAGAGAAGGTTTCTTCAAATTGATTTGTAAATGTATTAGGGGACCAAGCATAGAAAGACAAACATTCACTCACACATTCTCACAAGAACTCAGGAATAAAGTAAGTTAGCATGGAATAAACAAGAAGCTTTTCTAATGGTGATATTACCTGTCTGGAGTGCTTCAGGTGGACTGATGTATAATTGGACTCGACCAGATGAAGAGACAGGACCATGGAACAAGTCGGAGCTGGACCAGAATTCAGAGTGACATAGTCAAGGATAATTGTTGTACATCAAAAGAGCCAAATTAACATAAAGGTTTCCTTAAAGTACAGTTGCCCTTCCATTTTCACAGGGATCAGTTCCAGACACTCCCCCCCCCATGAAAATAGAAAATCACCAATACTCAAGCCCTATTTTGTCCCCCTTCATTTGCTGCCTGTGAATGGGCAAGGGATGAAGACTCCAAGTCCATGAAAACTGAAGGGCAATTGTAGATAGATTCTAGAGGGAGGTAATAGGTCTGATCGCTCTTGTGGCCAAAAGTCATCTAGGCCATAAAACCTCTAGCTCACTTGTCTCTGGAGGTGTGAATCTCTCTGTTTGCAATTCCTGAATCTGGTTAATTGATCTGTAGATGAATACTGGGGTTGATGTGACTAGGGTGTCTACGTGACCAACTCACCTCTGGGCACATGGTGGCAACTGGATTTCCGTTTAGGGTTATACCAGAAAACATAACATTTAATTTTATAACACACTGTAGTGTGTGATATCACTTGGTCCAACACATGAAGCACAAGGTCATTGGTCTTCAATAGATGCCTTAGGACTCACAGTTGGATTACAACATGGCCTAAGGCGGATTTTACACTTGTAACTGACACAATTTTTATTTGGTTTGGATTTTTTCCCTTCTGAAGCATGCATGAGATGAAAGAAAAACAAAGATGGAGTGTGATGAAGGGGAAAAAAAGAGAAAGGGAGAAGGAAGAGGAGGAAGAAGGATGAAAAGCAAGTTGAAGAAAAACAGTAAAAATGGTTAAAAATAACCCAAAACATGTTGTAGACCAGGGGTAGGCAACCTAAGGCCCGGGGGCCGGATGCGGCCCAGCAAGGCCTTTGGACTGGCCCCAAACCAGTCCTGCCGCCCCCCCCCACCACCGCCGCCCCCCCATGATGATATTGATTATTGTTGTTATTACTTGTTCTTAGGTTTTCTTGGCAAAATCTTCACAGGGGTTTTGCCATGGCTTTTCTGGGGCTGAGAGAGTGTGCATGCATTTTTTAAATTTTTTAATTCTTTTTTAATTTTAATATTTATTTATTTATTTATTTATTTATGGTGCTTCGGCCCATCAATTGTCTGAGGGACAGCAACCCGGCCCCCTGCTCAAAAAGGTTGCCTACCCCTGTTGTAGACTGACATTAAAGATGTGTTTCAAATATTATGAGGCAGAAATATTTTTTTTCAATTCTGTATTTTATGATTAAATGTTGCTCTTTTAAAAGAATAAAGTGTCATTGGCTGTGATCACCACAATGCCTAACGGTGTAATAAAGCATCTATCGGTCTTATTTTAGGCTATACACACTCCCTCCTACTTTGCCAGTTCTAGTCCAGAAGATCTAAAATAGCTAGGGTTTTCTGACAAACAGAAGATTAGGTGAGTAAAGCTTTTTAGTGGATGTTATTCATAAAATCTGATCTGTTGATAACAATTCATTCCAATCACTGTAAGCAAGCCAATAAAAGTTTGTCTCCATCAGGAGAAATTGCTACATTCCTGGGTGCAGCTACTGGCTGGGGGAGGGGGAATAGAATAAGCACTTTTGTTGTTGTTGTTGTGTGCCTTCAA
>CM034701.1:201264227-201280128 GCA_020142125.1 Phrynosoma platyrhinos
CCCCCCCCCCTAAAAAAACACATCCAGGTCATAGGAAAAATGGCATTGAAGGGCTGGCAGACTGCTTTCATTATTGACTGTTTGCTTGCTCAAAATTGCCTCCTCCCACAAAACAAAGTGGTACAAAGAAAGAAGAGAAGAGAGATATGGCTTATCCGCCCCTCCTTCTCCCATTCCTCTGCTCTCATTCATTGTGGTTGCTTTTCTTCACAAACAAATGAACAAGCACCAGACTGAACTCAGAGGAGGCAACATACCCATACGTATTTGTTCCACCAGAGTACAGTTCCTGTCTTTTGAAAGGAGCTTGGTGTAACCTGCATTCAGTGCTCTCCAAAAGGAGTGATTCCCCAGTGAGGCAAACAGGTGAATTATAATAATAGGTGACCTTTCTATTCAAAAGTCTCAGAAAATATCTGTAAACAGCAAGCAGCTAAAGCACAGCTCTAGTTCACCACAAGCCAACACTTCTGAGGCTCCCTCTTCTAAAGGCCTTCATGCTATTCAAACAGCAAATGTTCTGATGTTTACCTTAGAAATGAGTTGAGATCTCTGCATTATTCCAATTTACTGCTTGGCCATTTGGATAAGCCATTTCTTTAGGCCTGCTATTACAGCTGCCAAGGCATGTGGGGCCTTGTAGTGGAGAGGTGGAGTAAGGGCAGACATATGTGGTAACAACAATCAGTGTAAAACAGAAGAGTATCGCCCTATGTTTTACAATTCACACTGCTCAGTTACAATATGTGTTGGAAGCTGCATAGGAAGGCCTTTGCTTAAACAAAGCTAGCAAGCAGTTTGAACCAGACATTTGACAAAACTGAAATTGGAAACTCCATTTCTCTACTTCTCCTATATACAGAGCATTGAAGACATTTCCTGTTTATGCACTGCTTTGGGGGCTGACAACAGCATATAGAAGTTTTTCAATGTCATGGCATTAACATAAATTATATGCATAATAAGTAACATATAATACATTTTAAAAGGATTTGGGTTCATTTTCCTATTTTTAAAGTTTTTTTAAAAAAATAAAGGCTTTGAATCTTATTGGTAGACTCACAGTCAAAATATTCCTGGTAGCAGATCCTTTCCAGTAGACTTGTGTTTCTGCATACTTTGTGAAACAGCAGCAGGGTAGATAAGCCACTCTCTTCAAAGTGGCACTCCATGAGCTTCTGACTGCAATGAACAGTGATGTGTGGGAAATTTTAACCAGTAGGTGCTCACCAGGACAGCTCCCAAGCTTTGCTCCCAAGGAAAATCTGAAAATTGAGTCAGTGCGCTTGGCCTATATCACACAAACTGGTGTAGCACCATTTTCATCACAACCAGGAGCAGTATACCTTTGCAAAGGTTTTAATTGCTCATTCTAGACCAAGGTCACCCCAAATAATTTTCATTCCAAATAGAAGAGCTCATAATTTATTGATTAGAGAGAAATCCATTTCTCCTCCATTAATTGCAAGAATCCAGCTAAACCCGGAGGAAAGCCAGGAGCAGGATTGCAAATGTCAGTTCAGGAAACTCCTGGATTGCTCCACCCCATCTGAGATCAAATTTCTTCATTACCTATCTAAATGTGTGGCCTCAGTTTCATTAGATTGACATCTAGACTTTTAACTCATACTTGGAAAATCAGACTCTCAGAGACCTTAGAGGGGAACTCATTTATTTACTTTGTGAATGTATCTCATATTGTTATTGTTCTTTTGGTGTATTTCTGCTTTACTGTTTGCTTTCTGCTTGCAATTCTGATCAAAAAGAAATACCAAAATCTTCAGAATAAATAGTACATGTTTTTCTAAGAAACTGTTTAATACTTGAGAGTCTCTCTAAAGGCAAGTAGTAGCAAAGGTTATGTCCTTCATTCTTTGATGCTTCTTCTTTTCTCCTTCTCTGCAGCCAGGTTGCTAGCCTAACACTATCATATTAAAATACTTGAAATGTAGTGGGTTTGTTTTTATCCATAAAGTTGGATTGGCTTTTCCCCAGTATCCTACTTTTAAAATTTATATTTGAGTTGGCCTCTTGCTGTTTTCAACAGATCTCTCCATTTTTTGTTTTGTTTTAAAAAAATCTGGAAACTCTGAAGAGGTCAGTTTGTTCACTTGGCTGTCATTGTCCTCTGGCATTTGTTTGAAATCTTCCACCTATCTGTGATCTATGTCCTTCCTCATGTAGACAAACTCTTCCCTTATTTGTTGTAAAACATGATATTCATCACACCATGTCATTGGTAGAGTGCTGTAGTGATAATCTGCAGATCTGTCCATTACACATTGATGTGATGTCAGAATACTGAAATTTGGGGTTTTTTTTAATTATTGTGGCCAGTTGGTTGTGAAATGGGGTGTCCTTCACATTTTGAGGCTCACCTGGATGGCCAGCTGCAGGCTGCAAGAGATAGCACCAAGGGAGATGTAAACAAACATTGTGACAAAAGTGGCATGTCACAATGCCAGTATTTGTGTCAAGATGTACTTAGCAATCAAGGGTAGTTCATAGACGGTTGGCATTCTCCTGGAGACAAAGCTCAGTTTCTGGCCATTGCAGGTTAAAATCCCAGATTTTCAAATCTTTGGCTCCAGTCCACCTATGGCAATAAATGTTTCACAACTGCCACAACTGACTCTGAATCTAATATAAGAAAGCACTGATTTGTATTGTATAGTTTCATTTTATTATTCCTTCATTCCCTCTATGTATATGTGCATGCACACACTTCAGATTGTATGCCTCTGGGCAGGAGCCACTGTTTAGGTGGTTTTACCTGTAAAGTATCATATACATTGATAGCACTATATAAATAAATGACAATAAGAATAATTAATTTGTATTTGAGTAACCTAATTTGATATATGATGGGTCCAAATTAACTTTTTATGTAAATCTAGCTACTTCTCCATAAACATAACAGAGTCAAATAGTCGAGGGCTAGACCTCTGACATGCAACACAGATATGGAAAATGGCTTTATATGAAAAAAAAAAAAAAGTTCTGCTTTGCTGCCCTAGAAACTTTCTTCATGTAGCTTCTTTGTTTTCTCACCTAATAATATTTTCTGGAGAAGCAGTTACAGCCTGCATGTGCACTGTGAAACCTTGCTACTCATAGCGACAGGAAACAAGATTGCCCTATGTATTTATGCATTTTTCTTTCTTTCATCAAGCTGGGTCTATGTGTGTGTGTGTGGGGGGGAAGTATGATTGTGTGTAAGTAGAGAGATCAAAATTACAAGTGATCAATGAAATGCAGGTGTGAAGGATTGGTGTTTTTAACAGAAATCCATCCCAATCACTCTGTAGTAGGAGCTTTACACTCAGGTCTTCACTGTACCAGTGAAGAGAGAAGAGGGAGAAAGATCAAGTGCAGAAATTAATTGCTCTCTGCCACATGATACTTTTAATGGTTTTTATTAATTTGAACTCTGAACATATTGTGGCAGATGGAAAAAGTAGCAAGGGGAGATCAAAAGAAGAAAATGGACAGCTGAATGCAGCTAGACACCAGGAAATATGCAAGGCACTATGTAAACAAAAAATGTAAATAGATTACATCTGGCCTTTCTAGAACACAACTATACAACAACATGGACAGGTTTTTTTTTTTAAAGGGAATTATAATTTCACAAACTACCCTAGATCTTGCATATTTAGAATGGCACACATTTTAAAAAGAATATATAAAAAAAACAGTCTTGTCCACCTCAGCACAACTCTGCAGTGAACAATTAACAGATCTTTCACTGATCACAGTGTCATGAAGTCTACATTGCAATTGAAAAAAGGAATTTATTTCTCAAACTAAGGACTGGGACTCTCTATAACAATAAAAATAACATAATTCAGCACCAGGAAGGAAAAAGATGCTGGATGCAATACACAGAAGAACTATATAAAAGAGATGACAACATGAAGGACACATGGAATGAAGAGCTATATGAAGATGAATGCCAAATTCTAAAAACTGAGGTGGGAGCTGCAATAAAAGAAATGACAAAAAAACAAAAAAGACTCTAGGAACAGATGATATTCCAATAGAACTGTTGCAATCCATATTGACAGAGTCAACTCTAGTGCTAACCAACATATGTCAATAGATATGGAAAACAAAATGATTGGAAAAGATTAATATACATATTGATCCACACAAAAAAAGGAGACACAAGAGACTGCAGCAACTATAGAACCATAGCACTAAACTCCCATGCAAGCAAAATCATGTTCTACAATATAGACTCCAACCATACATGGAGAGCGATATCCCAGAGGTCCAAGCAGGGTTCAGGAAAGGAAGAGGCACTAGGGATCACATTGCAAATATACGATGGCTAATGGAGTGCACCAGGGAATTCCAAAAGAAAATCAGCTTGTGCTTAATAGACTATAGGAAAGCCTTTGTCTGCATAGATCATGAAAGGCTATGGAACACCCTTAAAGACATGAGAGTGCCAGCACATCTGATAGTCTTGATG
Source organism: Phrynosoma platyrhinos (assembly GCA_020142125.1). NCBI lineage: Eukaryota > Metazoa > Chordata > Lepidosauria > Squamata > Phrynosomatidae > Phrynosoma > Phrynosoma platyrhinos. The sequence goes on from CM034701.1 coordinate 201,268,705, forward strand.
AGGAATCTGTACTCAGGACAAGAGGCTACTGTCAGAACAGAACATGGAGAAACAGAATGGTTCCAAATTGGTAAAGGGGTCAGACAAGTCTGCACCCTATCACCCTACCTGTTCAACTTATATTCAGAACATATTATAAGGAAAGCAGGCTTGGACATGGAAGAAGGAAGAGTGAAAATAGAAGGGAGAAATATCAACAATCTGAGATATGCTGATGACACCATAATACTAGCAGAAAACCTCACAGACCTGGAACAACTACTAAGGAAGATTGAAGAAGAAAGTGCAAAGGCAGGCTTACTGTTGAACATAAAGAAAACTAAAATAATGACAACAAAGAACTTACACACATTCAAACTAGACAATGAGGAAACAGAAATAGTAAAAGAGTTCTCTTATCTGGGATCAAACATTGATTGAAATGGGGACTGCAGCCAGGAAATCAGGAGAAAATTAAGAATGGGGAAGGCAGCTATGAAAGAACTAGAAACGATCCTAAAAAGCAAAGACATACAACTCAGTACAAAAGTCAGAATCATACAAGCCATTGTATTCCCTATTACCATGTACGGATGTGAGAGCTGGACAGTCAAGAAAGAAGATTGGAGGAAAACCAATGCATTTGAGAGAATGTGATGCTGGAGAAGAGTGCTGAGGATTCAATGGACACCCAAAAAGATAAACAAATGGGTCCTAGTGCAGATCAAGCCAGAAATATTCCTAGAAGCCAAGATGACAAAACAGACTGTCATACTTTGGACACATCATGAGAAGGCATGAATCGTTGGAAAAAACAATAATGTTAGGAAAGGTAGAAGGAAGTAAAAAGAGAGGAAGGCCTCATACTAGATGGATGAACTTTATTAAAGAGACCACAAATATGAGTTTGTAGGAGCTGGGCAGAGCAGTAAAGAATAGAGGGGCCTGGAGATGTTTCATCAGCAGGGTCACCGTGGGTCAAGACTGACCCAAAGGCAGTTAACAACAACAAATTAAAAACTACGCTAGTGCCTTCCCTTTTAGAAACAGCTTGGAGCTTTCCCTGTGGAAACCTCAGCAAACAGTGAAAGAATATGAAGATCTGGCTTCCTGGCACCTGCCAGGCATCCTTTGTTAAGATTAACAGCACCATACCAAGTTATTAGACTGAACATAAATACTTTTGAAGCTCTGTGGGTAGTTATGGTATCACATTTTATTATCTTCCACAGAAATTAAATTACTTATTGTAATTGCTTGTCAGTCACAAGCCAACAAACCTGACAAAGGAAAGTCTGTGAGCTGGGATGGTGGGGGAAACAGAGAGAAAGAGAGAAAATGAAAGAGAGAGAGCCAGAAGGAAAGGACGAAGTTGTGCTCCTTTGGGCTTTATTTGTCTGTGTGTATCTGTGTGAAATTGCATGTGCTCAGTTTTAATGCACATACTGTCTTTTTCTCTCTCACACACAATGAAGTGTATAAATGAGGGAAGAATAGTCGTCTGAAAGCAAAGAATGGAAAGAAGGAGTAGAAAAGGAACAGTAAGTTGCACTGGGAAGCAGTGACAGGTTTATGATATTGAATGAATCAAAAGTGGCTCAGCAAAATTCCTTGATAAGATCTAAAATTATTTCCTTCACTGATGTCTGCTAATGCCAGTCAGTGGGAGATACAAGCTCAGTGCTCAGCATAAGTCACAGCCCTGCAGAGGATGGGGAGGATCATCCATTAGATACCTCTTTTTTTCTTAATAAGAATTTTTTAAAAAGTTGGGTATCTACATTGAAATCAGGAATTAGAAGAAGACAGCAGGAAGGTGCACAATGGGTGTTGCAGCAGACAATGCCAGGCTTGTCATCTGTTCCCAAGCTAATACATCAGCATGCATGATAGGAAATAGCCCTTAAAGGTGGGCAAGGAATGGAGCTGCTTTGTTATAAGGCATCACTTAGAAATCCATTAGGGAGGTTAGAGAAGGTGGTGGTATTTTATCTGAGTGCCACTGCAACTCAGACAGAAGCTTTTCAGTGTTCACGGGGGATGCTGCAGTTACTAAGGCAAAAGAAGTCATTGAAAAGATATGAATACACTCTCTACATCTCAGACCTTCTTGAGGGGAGGAGTGATTACAATCAGGACATGATGTACGTATTTATGGGACAGCACGATGATGATGATGATGATGATGATAACATGCCAAAAAGCCATAGTCCATAGGTACTTTGAGGGGTCTAAGTATAAATGTGTGCGCTACTTTTAAAAAGAGGGTGTTAGAGAGAAAAGAAAGAAATGAATACTCTTTTGTTTACCCCAGTTTGTCCTTGTCTTTCCACCTGCTAATATACTTTCATATGCAGGTGAAAGAAAGTAAGGTTTTTATTATTCAGACTTGAAGTTTTCAAGCTAACGAGGAAATAAAAATCTATCTAGGATTGTCTTCAGCTACAGTGGCAAAAGCAACAATTTACACCTTTGGATCCACGCCTGAGAAATCTCACTCCTGGGAACTGGAACTGGGGGTAACCTTCAAATATACTATATTTATATAGGACATCATTCAAGGATAGAGCTCCTGTCTCTCCCTCCCCTCTTTTGTCAGCTCTTATGAGCTGCTTATGACCAAAGAATTAGACCACAGTGATTTAGGGATTTTTCACTGCATTTATATCTTGCCCCTTCTAAACTGCTTAGGGTGGTATATGAAACATGGTGAAATTCCCTCCTCATACACTTGAGGATATGGAAAAATATTTATAGTACTTTTAATATATATATATATATATATATATATATATATATATATATATACACATATACATATATATATCAAAAGCTAGAGTTCAATCCATGGGATGCAGCCCTCCAAGATCCTTCAAATGGCCAAGGTAACCTCCAAATCCTTGGCAGTTGTTCACAAGGTACCTTTGAGTCTAATTAAAGAAGTTGTAGCATAAGCTTTAATGTAGACGTAAGACTATTGGTGTGCATTTGAGAAAGTAGTCCAAATCTACAAAAGTTTATGCTAGAATGTCTTTAGACCAGTTAAGGTGCTATAAAAATCCCTTTGCATACTGATATTCCAGACTAACATGGTTATGTCTCTGAATTCTGTCGGATGAAATAGGTTAGGCTGAAAGGTGGTGACTTGCCCTGTGGGTAATCAGTGAGCTTCATACCATGGTAACCCAAAGATATTTTGCTATGTGGGGTGAAGGACAAAATAGCATCCTATCTTTGCCTCCCTTTCCATTATAAGTAGCTGACCATAGTGGTAACTGAATGCAAGCAATGGTACAGCACTGGGACAGTATCTTCCACCAGACAGCACCCTAGCTTAGGGGCTACAGAGAAGGCTACATTGTGTACACATCTCTGTGAACACCTCACCACTGTTTTTGGACCTTCTGTATGGCCCCACTCCACCTTATATAGGATCTTTGATCTTGGTGTTCCCTTTCATCTTTATTAAGAATTAAACATATCACAAAAGGACAAAAACAGTCCCACAGCAGTCTTAGGACAAATTATTTCAGATAGGCCATCTCTTTCAATAGAAAATACAATTCCTCAAGTAAGATGAGTACTAGATCCATCTAGGATATGTCCAATAACCTGAATTTTCTGTGTCATCCTTGAGCCAATGAAACACAAGTTGGCAAACTGACCTGGTCAGAATTGACTCACCAAATTATAGATCTAATGTTTTAATTTCAGACAAAAGTTCATTGTTTTTATGAAGTTTCAGAATAATAATCAATATAAGCTGACTGCAATACAAAGTATAGTCCTTTTCTTCTTTGTGGTCTTTAGTAGCTCCTTTAATAGTAAAAGCCTCTCTTTCAGGCTGCAGATTGCTTTCAAACGGTGATCAGAATTTTCCTTGGAAATCATAAGATGTGATCACATAGTATGGTTTTCAAAGGCTGCACAGAATATGTATACATATACAGTGGGTCCTTGTTATCTGCTGGAGTTTGCTTCCAGGACCCCCGATGGATAACAAAATCAATGAATATTCAAGTCCCGTTAAATACAATGGCATAGCAAAATGGTATCCCTTATATAAAATGGAAAATCAAGGCATATCATTTGGAATTTATACTTTTTTTGGAATATTTTCAAGCCATGGATGCTTGAATCCATGGATAAAAAAAAACCCCATGGATAAGGAGGGCTGACTGTACTTTGCTGTCCCCATGGGACAGCTGCCTTTTCTTCTTCTTTCCATTTAGATCCTGGAAACAAACAGGTATTGGATTGTACTCAGCCATGAAATCCACTGGGCAACCTTTGGCAAGTCTATGCTCTCAGCCTCAGGGGAAGGCACTGACAAACCTCCCCTGAACAAAACTTGTCAAGAAAACCCCATGATAGGGTCACTTTAGGGTTGCCATAAGTCAGAAACAACTTGAAGGTGCACATAAACAACAAACAGGTATTGAATTGTACTGCATAAAGATTGAAAAATACTTGTATTGTTATTGAACAATAAGCATTTCTCTACTTCCTTTCCCCTCCCTCCATTTCAGCCCATTTCTGGTGGGAAGGCTGCCACTATCTTCTTGTGATAGACTACAATGCCTCCTAAAGTCCTTAACCTGGTGGTCCTCAACATTTGGTCCTTCAGATGTTTTGCACCTCATCTTCCAGAATTCTTCATCATTGCTGTGCTGGCTGAAGTTTCTAGCTGAAATCCAAACCATTTGGAGGATCACAATTTGAGAGCCACTGCCCTAACCACTCCAGTTTAAGAGAACTGACAGACTATTAACCTGAGGAAAGAAAAGGGAACGTTCCTGACAAGTAATGTGAATAGTTACGTGGATTTAACATGAAACAGGGTGAAACATTCCCAGTTATGGGAAGTATGCTGTCTGTTTGGATTCACTCAAAGTGAATCAGATGATGCCATTTCCATGGACAATTCTGGTTTTGTTTTAAAAGTGTGTGAGAAATGTCCAAGATTCCCTTAGACAATTTTACCTTTAGATATTTTTTAAAGCTGTTGTAACATCTGATGTTATTGCAAAGAGCTACACTACATAACTATGCAGACTGCAAGGGTAGGCACCAAAAATATAAATTCTTTGGGTTGGAATAATAATATTTTTCAAAGTTCATTGGATCTAAGGACATCATCATATTAGCCCTATTCTCACTTAATTGTATTAATTAATGAAAATGGCATCATAAAGATTTAAGACCAGCCATTATCACAATTCTTCACATGCACATAACTAGATCTGTTTCTGCCATCATAATTCCAGATCTTCCTTAACCCCAACTCTCTGCCCAATGCCTATCCAGCATGCCTTTTGGAGTTTAATTTTTGCCCCAAAGCAATTCCAGAATTTGCTAATGTGGTTTAAGTTAAAAGAAAAGAAATGGGAGAGGGAATCAGGCTGCTCCAGACTGATTAGCAGCCTATTGAAGAGGGTCTTCCATTGATGAAAAGGGATGGTCTAGCCATGCTTTGCAAATACAGCAGCTATGGGTGGGAGGTGAAGTTGTATGATAAGTATTACAAAAAGCACTATTTTACAGGTATAATTCTGCTTTAAAAGCCATGTGTGATAATATCCTGTGTGGAGGTCCTTGCACATTTAAATGTTAAAAACATCCCAGACTTAAAATCAGTTCTAGTTTAGACCAGTCTCCATGCATCTTCTTCTACCTCTTATAAAAAATAATAATAATTCTATATTCCTATATTGCCTTCATTCAAGTGAAATTACACATCCACTGAGAAAAGCACTCCCAAAAGAGTTTCCTTAGTTTCCTAAATACTGGTTCTCAAAGCCACATGATCAGTTTTTGAGTCTGTTTCATCGAAAGTCAATAAAAGTTTAGGTCTCTCTGGTACTCTTTGAATTGCTGTAGAAGACTGAGATGACACATCCTTTTTGTCTATCTTCCAAGCGTTGGAATTGCTGTGATTCTTCTGTGATTAAATCCCCATTCTGAACAGGCACTTGCTTGAAACTCTGTGCATACAGTGAATAGACATCATGTATATATAATGCTGTCATACACATATGTGTAGGAAGTGCAATTATAGTCATAAGGGGCTGTTGGCAAAGCATCTGATCCCCCCAACTGTCCTGATACACATCTATGCTGTTTTGACATGCATACATGTGTGCTCCCATAGATATGTTGCTGATGTGTGTTAGACCATGTATACAACCTGTTATAATGGCACTCTTGCCCTACATATTCACTGAATGTGTGTGTGGTGCTCTAGCCAAATGTTTGAAGGGGGTTCAATATCCACATGACTGTTTCTAAGAGAGGTCCAACCAGAAATAAGCTTTACTTTTCCCAGTGAAAAATTAGGGGCTATAACTGTTCCACTATGAGGAACTCATTTATAGTTACAGCAACACTCTCAGATGTAGGAAGGAAATACTTGTGTGGAAAATATGAACAGATCAAGTTATTTTAAGCACTCACAAGGACATAAGAAGAGCCCTAATGGATCAAAACAGTCTTCATTCTAGTCTATATTTCCCACAGGAGTCAATCAGATGCCTGGGGCACATTGTCTTTGATGTTCTGAAGTTAATATAATGGGAGCCCAATTTCTTTCCCTGGTACTAGATGGATGGGTGGGAGCTGTGTACTGAGGGCAGGATCCAGGTTGATGGCAAAGACCCAGAGTTGTGGTGTGTGTTTAAGGGGAAAAGTCCCCCACCCATGTATGTATGTAGATCTCCACACAGGTAAGCAAGCAAATGAGCCAACCAGTGCACACACTCCCTCTTCCTTCCTAATCAGAGTGGATCTAATAGATTGACAGGTAAAAATAATGACTATTGGTAGAAACATGCTGGGACAGGGGGAAAAGTGGAGCAGACACAATGGTGTAGCTGGAAACAATATGAAGGTACAGAAGTGTAGACAACCCCTTGCACCATTGTGAGTTCACCCGGGAGAACTGTGTGGCCAGTTATGCCTATGTCACCTTGATGTGGCTGTATTTTAACAGGGTCACTGCAGACCAGAATACTGTGAGGTGAGGCTAGATTTTTCTTTTGTCAATGTAGACAAGACTTATTCAATATTAAGATTAGCAAAGGAGTAACTCTGTAAAGGTTATTTGACAGATAAGCCTATTGAAGCCTTTAAAAAACGAGGGCACTAAATTAGTTTGGCAACACTTTTTAACAAGTCAAAATTTATTGAATAAGCAGTTTGTAATAAATAATTCAGCTAACTCAAGCCATTTCCCAGTGCAGTTGAACATTTTAAAGAACCCAAGGATGTAAAATATCTCAGTCCACTAGATCTCTAGTTCTCAAAATTTTTATTCCCACCAATCCCTTCTCCACAACCAGGCTAAATTTTACTTCTTGTTCTGGGACTTTCCCAGCTCCAAAAGAAATGTTTACAATTCTTTAGTTTCTCATCAACTTATACTTAACAATTATTCATTTGCTTTGATCTACTAAAGAAATGGGTAGATGGCTTTTCCCTGACCAACAGGTGTCCATACCCAGTTCACTTGCTGTAGAATACATTTCACACAACTCTCAGATTTTAGTACTTTTAGGAAAAGACTAGTTCTGCCATGCTACAAACTGCTGGAAATATGTTTTCTCTCTTAAAATCTCTGTGCCCACTCTTCTGCTTCTCTTCTTCTCCCTTTCCTTCCCAGCAACCCTTAAATTTAGCTCCAAGCCTAACTCACCAGTTTGGCTTGAACTAAATTGAGAGGTTGCGTCTTTTCACAATGCTACATTTTCCTCATTTTGAAGCAACTGTATTTTATTTATTTCTTAATGGTTTTATATGCTTACAGAGATATAAAAGAATATAAAGATATAAAGGAATCATTTGAGGCTGTGTGAAAGAAATGTCTCATGTAAGCCTTTGTGGACTCAAGTACACTTCATGAGATGCATGGAGTGAAGCCTCCATGAACAGACAAATACACCAACAGTTGTGTGGGAGGGGAGTGGGAATAATGATAGAAATCAACAAGATTTCTATCAGAGTGACAAGTTTAGTCTCAACAATGGGCATAAAGAGAAGTTATAAGGATAAAGATAGGTTTTACATATAAGTGAAGATAGACAGGTAAATAAATGAATAGTGGAGGACATACTTGGTCTACAGCAGTGGTTCCCAACCTTTGGTCTTAGGAGTTTATTACACAGAGTAAAATTGGGATTTTAAACAGTGATTAACCCAAGAAAATAATGCAATTGACATTAAAGCATGATTAAAATGGGACTTCCAGTGTGATGGTGCCGAGAGAGGTTGCAGGATTAGGTTTTTAATTCCTGTAAACTCAGTAATGATGGTACTTGGAGGAACGGGGATAAAACCTACTGGTCCATTGCTCCTCTGATATGAGGGGCATCAGGAGGGAATTGTTGGGGGAGTCAGAGAAACAGGCTGGTTCGAAGATGGTTTTTTTTTTTTTGTCCTACTTGCAGAGCCAGTGAGTTGTTGGACTCCATAGATTCAAAAAGTGTAGGTCATGAGATCCCATTTTAAAAAAGGGTGCAACAATGGGAGGGTAATAATAATAATAATAATAATAATAATAATAAATTTTATTTATATACCACTCTATGGCAAGCCAATCCGGGTGGTGTACAACAGTAAAATACATACAGCTTAAAACAGAATAATTCCCTCCTCCCCTCTTAAAAAGTTATTAAATCACATATAGAACAGAAGATAATAAGAAACAGGTACAAGCATAGGTTAAATATAAAAATATAGAACAAGTCTATAGAGGGTGGTATATGATATATATGATACATATTGTTTTTGATATTATGGGTAGCTGGGGATATAAAATCAGAATTATTATCTTGATTAATATTGAATGTTAATGATTGGTTGTATATAAGCAAGCAGAAAGTAGAAAGCTGATTTATTTATAGGACTGGGTTAAGATTGTTTTGAATAATTACATGGTCTGGCTACAGGGTTCAGTAATTAATTGTTTAAGATACTTAATACTGGTATCCAAATTTGGATGGAATATTAATATTCTTAATTTGTTTTTTAATTTGTTGGACCAGAGTGAAAAAGTAGAAACAATGTCTACCTCCCCAAAAAGTCTGATACAATCACAAATCTCTATTAAGAGGAGAAGGTCTACGGATGACTCAATTAAAGTCATTGACCCAATAATGCAATTATTGGAAGAAATGCGAGGGATGAGACAAGAGATAAAAGAAATTAGACAAGAAATGAAAGACGATTTGAAAGAATCTAATCAAGAGATAAGGGAGGAAATAAAAGAGGCCAGATCTGAGATATGGAAGGACATTAAAAAAGAATTGGAGAATATTAGTAAAAAATGGGAAAAATGTCATCTGACATTAATAAAACACAGAAAAATTAGGAGAAAGTTAAAGAGAGAGCAAATACTGTAGAAGAAAAGTGTAAAGACAATAAAAAAAAAATGGAATGACAAGAAATGATGTTATGGACAAATGAACTTAGATATGGAAAACATTGTACCAAGATTAGAGGATTGCCAGAAATGAATAATGAAAATTTGATTGTTAGACTTGTTCCAGGACTGGCAAAATTAATAGATATGCCAGAAGAATCAATGGAAAGAGATATAGACCAGATTTTTAGAGTTAATTCGGTACAAGCAAAGGACAAGAAAATTCCACGGGACATAGTCATATGCTGGACAAAAATGAAAGTAAAAGAAATTATAATACAGAGAAGCTATGATATGAAAGTGATGATTGAGGACGTGGAGGTAAAAATTTTCAAAGATGTACCACCACAGATCATGTTGGAAATATAGAAATATTGGAAGTTGACCCAACTGCTGAAAAATCTAGGAATCGACTTTAAATAGGACAGAATAGAAGGTTTATCCTTCTTATATAAACAAAAAAGATACAGAATAGACAATGAAAATAAAGCTAAAGAAATGGAACAGAAGTTAAGGGAGGAGTTTAGAAGAAAAGGAGAAGAAGGACAGGATAAAGCTATAATAAGAGAGTGGAGATCTAAGAGATACAAGGAGAAAAGGAAGGAAGAGGAAACAAGTGAAAATATTAAGACAAAGAAAGAAATGAACACAGAAGAGGTAGAAAGAAGGAGAAAGTCTAAAGAGGAAAGTTCGAAGTCTGAGGTGGAAGAAGAAGAAGAAGAGGGAGATGATAAAGGACTATAAATTGAACATATAGAAAGGATCATAGAACAAAAAAAGAAGCAGAAGGAGAAGGAATAATAACTACAAGGAGATATTGGTAAAAGTGTATTTTGACAAGTTGTAAATAAATAAATAAACAAAAATATTTAAGGTGGTATGTCTAATAAAATAATATGGGAAGCTAGTAAGGTAGTAATTAGAGGAGAATTTATTAAATTACAGATGGAAATGAATAAAAAAGAAAAGGAGAATGAACAAAGAATTAAAGAAGAACTGAGAAAGAGGGAACAAGAATGGAAGGAAACAGTAGATAAGGAATTAAGGTGTAAAGTGGAGCAATTACAATGACAATTAAGAGAAATGGCAATAAAAGAAATAGAAAAAAAATTAAAATATGTTAAACAGAAATATTTTGAGCTAGGGAACAAATCAGGTAAAGTACTGGCAAGTAAACTGAGAAGAGAAAAAGAGAAAAGATTGATTACAGAAATAAAGTATAATGGGGAAAAAATTTACAGAACAGGAAGAGATCAAAAGACTATTTAAAAAATATTATGAGCATATGTATAAAAACCAAGATAAGAATGAGGAAGAAAGGGAAAAAATAGAGAGATATTTAGGAGACCAAGATATAAAGGCATTAAATGGAGAATCAACCCATAACAACAAAAGAGATACAGGATGCAATTGGAAATGAAACAAGGAAAATCTCCTGGGCCAGATGGGTTAACAACAATTTATTATAAAAAAGATGGTGGATATATTGGTAGAACCTATGTGAGAGATGTTCAGTGATATCAAAGATATTGGAGTACTAGATACATGGAGAGAGGCTTGGATTGTATTAATTCCTAAAGAAGAGGAAGAGTGTTTGGAGATGAGGAAATACAGACCGATATTGTTGACAAATACGGATTATAAAATCTTCACAACAATAATATCGACCAGGTTAAAGGGAATAATAACTCATATAATACAGGAAGATCAAAACGGATTTATGCCAAAGAAACAAATAAAGAACAATATAAGGACAGTCTTAAATATTATAGAACACTATGAATGCCATAATGATAAAAAGATAGCATTAATCCTATTAGATGCAGAGAAAGCATTTGATAGGGTTAAATGGGATTTTTTGTTAGGCTTGATTAAACACATGAGGATGGGAGAAACATTCATCAATTGGATACAAGGAATTTATGAGGAACAGAGTGCACAAATTATAATTAATCAAGAAAAAACAGGTAAAATTAAAATTGAGAAAGGGACAAGGCAGGGGTGTCCTCTCTCACCATTATTATTCATAA
>CM034701.1:201359732-201373086 GCA_020142125.1 Phrynosoma platyrhinos
AGGTGTTGTGGGTGCCTTTGGGACATCCCTAGAGGTGAGCAGCACACTTTTCCTTTCTCTTTTGCTATTTTTTTGATATATTGCTGCTGTTATTATTGTGTGCCTTCAAGTCATTTTTGACCTGTGACAACTCTTAAGGTGAACCTATCACAGCATTTTCTTGACACAATTTGTTCAGATGGGTTTTTCCTTTGCCTTCCTGAGGTTGAGACAGTGTAACTTGCACAAGGTCACCCAGTGGATTTCTGTGGCTGAGCAGGAATTCAAACTTGGGTTTCCCATCATCTTCATTCAACAATCAAAACACTACATCACAATGGCTCTAGATATATTTGTGGGTGAGAACTGTTGTCATAGGTCTGGTAAGCAGGACACCTTTCCTGGCAGGACAACTTCTTTCTTTAAGAGGACATCCCTTCCCCCAAATTGCTAATAACCTGCATCTAATCATGCTAAACCTCCTGATACATAGAATCATAGAGTTCAAACCCCTATCATGCAAGGCACCCTATGGTCTAGTTCAAACCCCTAGTTTGAACCCCTCACATGCAAGGCACCCTATTATGTCCAGCTACTTGGGGTTGTTTGGCCGGCTATTGTCAAGAAGCCCAGGTTTAGGAAGTTATGCTGTGTATTTTCTTGCCCATAGCTCAGAAATACAGAACTTTAAAAATATTGATTTTTTAAAAAAAAAACACCTTAGGACAGTGATTGCGAACCTTTTATTTTCAAATGTGAAAGGGTTTATCAGGGAGGAAAAGAAAACTGTGAGTTACTTTGGGTCCCATTTTGGGAGAAAGGCACCATATAAAATAAATAAATAAATAAATAAATAAATAAAGAGAAAAGTGGGGGAGGGAGAGGCAACAACAACATACAGAAAATTCCAAATTGCCATGTAGGAGAGTCACCACAAGAATGACCACAATATGCCCATTTGGAAGGAAAAGGCCACAGCTTTTTTGACAACAGCTGAAATGAAGAGTTGGCCCGCAAAGCATTAAGTCTGGATCTGTCATAAACCAATCCTACATTGATCGATGAAACAGTTTGCTTGGTCACAGCCAAGCTTCAGGATGACAAAAGGGGTAACCATTTAATTGTCCACCTGCATCTCAGGTAACCAGTTGATCGCATGTTCACATCTCTATCTCTTGTCACTGGGAATCGCTGAATCAGTGTTGCCTCTGCAATGGCAATGCCACAATGCTCCCAGCACCCCCAGGTCCCCGTTAGACTCCTAATCCAGTGCTACGCAGCCCTGGAAACCATGCCCACCAGATCCTAGACTTATGCTACAGCCACTGAAGGCTGGTCCCCCCAGAGGATGCCTTTGGCCAACCCCATACAGCTGTGATTCCCCCTTTAAGAAGGCCCCAAACAAGAGTCCATTCCCAGACGTATGTAGCCTGCCAGATTTCCATCTGCCCAGTCTTTTTATAGAGTCCACCAGCAAATCACATCCAATAGCAGTAGCAGCAGCTCTGATGCAGAATGAGTGCCCCCCAAAGTCTCTTGGTGGCAATCCTGCATGCTGCAAGGCCAAGCGAAGCACTGACAACACCTGGAATCATGTCAATGGAGAGCCATCAGTGCGGGTGAAAAGAGGGCCTTCATTCTGAGGGCAGGATGACATGTATTTGTGTAAGGTTCATACTGGGCATAGGTGGGAGCCGTGGAGGCTTCTCAGCACAATGGAGGTTCCCCTCCCATATTGGTCACACTTGGACTTGTGAAGAAACAAACAGTGTTTCCAACAAAGGAAACCATCCAACTTGGAAGAAAGCACAAGCTCACCCATCCTCAGTGTCCCATATAATGCAGTTATGAAGGCAGCTCTGAACAGGCTGGCCTTGTTCTTGGAGGTGCGAATCCAGTCAAGCTGTTCAGAGAGCCTGGAGATTAGCTTGAAACAAATAGGTCTTCTGCCATCCCCACTACCCACATGTGTCCTATTCCAGCCCTCCAAAGTTCTCCTAACCAGGAAGGATGCACAAGAATCCCCAAACCCCTAAGCTAAGATGACTGCTATGGTCCAAAGCACAATTCCTGCCTCCCTCAGCCAAACCAGGAATTGTGAGATGGTGTGGGACTGTATTGACCAGTGGGTCCGGAGGCCAGATGCCCCCCAAAAGGCTGACAGCTTGGAGATAACTCTTTTGTATGTTCTGAGAGTGGCTGAAGCCAGTGAAGACAGGACACCCTGTATCACAGCAGATTTCCAACCTCCCTAAGTTCTTCCAGGAAGGGCGTGAGCGAGGGGGTTTGCTCTGGGTGCCAGCTGGTGGAACCTGGCCTCCTGGAAATGAGAGAGAGAGTCTGCAATGTTATTTTCAAGCCCAAGCACAAAATGGGCCTTGAATGTGATATTCTTGCGGAGACAGCGGAGCACAAAATGGTGAACCAAAAGCATAACTCTTGGACCTGGAGCTTTGGTGGATAAGGATCTTGACAGCCACCTGGTTGTTGCACCAGAAGCATACCGCCTTGTTGCCAAAGGCCCCATTCCAAATGTGACTTGCTACCACAATGGGAAACAGCTCCAGGAAAGTGAGGTCACATAGGATACCCTGAGCCCAGTGAGTGGGCTAGCTTTGAGTGCACCAGTGTCCTTGGAAGAAGACCCCAAAGCCCAGGTTGCCAGCAGCATCTGAATGTACCTGAAGGCCATGACCCAAGTCCCATAGTCGTTGCCATAGGGAGACCCCATTGTATTCCTTAAGGGACTCATCCCACATGCTGAGGTCTTGCTTGATGCCCTTGGTGAGGCAGATATGATGGTGACCCATCATGATCCTAGCCAATTGAGTGCAGAAGGCTCTGCCAGGTGAGACAACCTTGCATGCAAAATTGAGGTGGCCCAATATGGACTGGATTTCTTTGAGAGTGGCCTTGTGAGCCAAGAAGGTGGCTTGAATTTTGGAGCATAAAGCCTGGAGCTTGTCATCAGGCAGGAGAGAAACACCCACCACCAAATCAAGCTGAATTCCAAGGTAAGTTAGGGACATGGCTGGGCTCTCAATCTTTTCGGTCACTAAGGGGACATCCAGCTCAATGGCTAGTTTTCAGAATGTGGACAAAAGCTTGGCACAACCATCACTTCCAGCCACTCCCATGAATAGAAAATCATCAAGGTAATGGGTGACCAAGAGAGAGGTGGCACACCCATCGCCTCTTGGCTTGCCAAAGAAAGGGAAGTCATCCAGGTAGTGGGTGACCAGAGGGGACACAGCACTCTGCTTGACCTCCCACTCGAGGAAGGAACTAAATGTCTCAAACACTGCACAGCTGACTGAACAACCCATCAGCATGGCTTTGTTGAAATACCACTGGCCCTCAAACTTGAAACCCAGAATACAAAAATCATCAGGATGGACCAGGAGCAGTCGGAATGCTGACTGAATGTCACATTTTGCAAGAAGCCCCTTCCCCCATGATCTGACCATGATCAAAGGAGGTGTAGCAAACAGAGCAAAGCTCAGGGGGAATGGCATCCTTGACAGATGACCCAGGGGGATTAGACAGGTGGTGAATAAGGCAAAATACCCCTGGAGCTTTTGTGAGCACTGCAGGACAACCTGAAGTTGGACATTGGTGGAAAGGAGAAGAGGCCAGCCACCCTGCCAGCCTCATACTCTCTTTGGATCTTGGCTTTGAGGACCTGGGGCATTGCCTAGGCCAATTTGAGGTTCCGAGCATCAGAGGCTAAGTGAGGGCCTACTGCTGAGATTCTGAAACCCCATGTGAAGCCCTTTGTTCTTGAGGCCAAGCCAGCTGGAAGTGCTGAGAGCCCCTGCCATTTTGTTTTGGGGGCCAAGTCAACCCAGGAAGTCCTAGTTTTCAGGCTCCATCCTTTGACTGGAGCTCTGGAGAGTATAGTTGGCTTAGCTGTGCCAATTGGCTTAGCTGGGCCTATTAATGCCCAAAGAAATTGAGGAGGGAGCAGCCAACTTAATAGCAGCATGCTCACTGGCAATGCTGGAGCTGTGCTGGAGCTGAGCTGGAGCTGGGACCATGATGTGCCAGGAGCCACTGCTTTTCTGCTGTTGCTGCTGCCACTGCTGAAGTAGTTATTTGTTGCTACCGCTAAGACAGCTACTGATCCGGCTAACACATTACTTGTCAGTGTTGGGTGCCACCACCACCAGACTGTCCCTGCTTATGCTTGGCTCATCATGCTCCACAGAGAGCCAACCTGGAATGGTGCTGGAGAAAAACAATTTGAGATGTTAGTCAGATGCCTGCATTTTGTTGCTTCTGTCCTTAGTTAAGATGACATGGGTATGGTATCTTTTGCTGGCTGGTTCATAGGTTTCGGAGTATGTACAGAAGTTATGGGATGAGACAGACCATATTGGCCTTCAAGGAGATGTCACTGAGGAGATCTATAAGGAATGAGCAAACTCTTGTTTTAATACGAATCTTAGTGCAGTCAAAGATAGCCCCTATGTAGAGACTGATACATGTTTTTTTCAATAGTATAATATCCTCTCTTCCTGATGCCAGTGATGTTAGCCAGCAAATCAGAATTTCCCACTTGAGGAAATTCCCTTGCATTCCCTTAGTTGTTGTTGGTTGTCTTTTTGTTAGTTACATTTATCTAGTGACTTTACCCCAGTGACAGTAAGATGGTACACACACTTCCCCTGTCCTTCATTTCATCCACATGTCATCCCTGTGTGAAAGATAGATAAGGCTGGGGCAGGAAGGGGGGAGAGAGAGAGAGAGTAGCCCAAGGTTATTCAGTGAGATTTGTGTTTCACTGCAGGCTGGAACCTGGATCTCTCTGGTCCCAAAACAACTTTAACTGCTACCACACTACAAACCTTGCTAGCAGACAGCTCTATGGAGCTGTCACTCTCCTGCATCTGGTTACTGATAAGGGAACTAAAACTACCTTTTCCCCACCATTTGTAAACATTTACCAGACTGTACCACCAATGAATACTAGGTGCTCCAAGTTATACTTCAGAGGAAGGAGCTGGTGAAACCACCTCTGATTATTCTTTGCATAAGAAAATCCTATGAAATTCATGGAGTTACCGTAAGTTGACTGACAACTTGAAGGCACATGCACATGCACACAGAGATCATGTTACTACTGGTGCATGGAGCTGCTGATGCATGGATGATATGAACTTTTAATAACTGCTTGGGTAAGCCCTAATTTTGCATGAAAGTGATTTTTTTTTAAAAAAAGACCCAAACTAAGGCTTTCGTTTACATTAATTTAAAACTCCCAAGGATATTCAGACTGCAGTCCTTCATTAAACTGCTCTTTCATGCTTGGCTTTGTCTCCAAAACTCCTTGTCAGCCTTGTACTTGGAGGATCAAGCATGCCTGTTTGACTGCTGACAGACTGATTTGCCAGGGAATGCTACAATTATAACCCGTGTCAAGCTTTCTCTGCCAATTGCATGTGATTAAATTAAAAAAAAAGTGGGGAAGAGAAGTGGGGGGGGGCTGAAGGGAGAAGTGATAGCATCCCCTGGCCAATCACTTGGTATTGTCACCTAGTGTTTGAGATAAGTTGTCTTTGATTGGAGCTTGACCTTAAAGTGAAAGGACAGGCTGAAACAAGCAGAACAGCCCTGCATCTGTTCCGAAAGAGTGAAGATCAGTTAAGCTGTATTTGCATTATACACATTAAACTAACAGAAGAGGCTATTTACAAGACTTCCCTAAACACTTAAATCTATTTTGTGGACAAAAGGATTTTAAGTTAATTCATTTTGCCAAACGAATAATTTAAAGTAAGTTAGTATTTTGTTGACAGAATTATGATGAAATTCATTTTGTCGGCATAATTGATTGAACAGATAGCACAGGCATTTCCTCTGCAGAATGAAGTATGTGCAGCAATTGTCAAACAGCATTGCCTCGGTGCTCTCAGATCAGTCTGTCAACAAAATGAATACAAAATCCTTTTGTCCACAGCCCAGAAGGTAGGTGTTAATTATTTGGGAATTGGATTCAAAGCCAAAATATCCTCTGCTGAGCACTGATAAAATTTTATTCTGTGGGTGAAGTATGCTTTTGCTAGGGAAATGTTAATGTTACAAATTCCACTGGAACAAAAGCATAACATTGTGCCATATTCAAGAAAAGTCAGTATATCTTGCTCAACATCATTTATTTAAAGTCATGGGCAGGACCCTAAGATCAAAGTTCGATGTCTTGCTCTTTTCATGAGTTTTATACAAATATATTGTAAGTGAGACATACTAGTCTTCACCTACTGTTAGTCATGACTGGAGTAGACCCACCAAATCAATTGGATGTTCCTATGTGTTGAATATCATGCAGCAGTTGTGTCAGTGGGTCTACTCTAGTTGAGACTAACTAACAGGATTCCAGCCACTAGGTTTCTAGTGATGCCCAGAGATTAGAAAAATAATTTCTTTTGGACTACAACTCAGAATCCCCCACCTACCATGAGCATAGGGTAAAAGCAATCACTACAAACTTTGAGAGGGTCTAGGGACTATTTTGTATCTAATTCCTTTTTATCTAATTGGACTCAGAGAGTCAACTGTTAAGAGAGGCAGATTCATTCCCATGGGAGTTGATATGTTCTTCTTCTTCTAAGAAGACATAATGTATCTGATACAATGATTGCTGAATGTATTAGCCATTGTTTGAGTGGAGGTTGCTGAACCATAAAGCCATAGCAAACCTTAGATTCTTATGGAAACTGATCAGCTGTTCTTCAATGCAAAGATCAGAAATTGCAGACATGCTTCCTTTGAAGATATCCTGCATATAGGTATCTATAAATCTCAGACTGCTTATTTAAACAACAACAATAATATTTTGGGAATCAGATTTCAAGCTTGGGTAAGCTCTTTGATAAGCCTTATATCAAAAGACTTGAAGCACTCAATATATATCCCAGTCCACAAAAAGGAAGACAGAAAAGATTGCAACAGCTACAGGATCATAGCATTCATCTCTCATGCAAGCAAAATTATGCTCAGAATTCTGCAACATAGACTCCAATCATACATGGAGAGAGAAATTCCAGAAGTAGAAGTGGAATTCAGGAAAGGAAGAGGCACCAGGGACCATATCACAAACATACAATGGCTAAAGGAGCACACAAATGAATTCAAGGAAAAACACACATATGCTTTATAGACTATAGCAAAGCATTTGACTGCATAGACCATGAAAAGCTATGGAACACTCTCAAAAACATGGAAGTGCCATTATATTTGACAGTTCTAATGAGAAATCTGCACTCAGGACAAGAGCCTACTGTCAGAACAGAATTTGGAGAAACAGATTGGTTTTCAATTGGCAGAAAGGTCAGGCAAGGCTGCATTCTATCACCCTACTTGTTCAACTTGTATGCAGAGAACATCATAAGAAAAGCAGGGTTAGACACAGAAGAAAGAAGAGTGAAGACAAGAGGAAGAGACATCAACAATCTGCAGATGACACCATAATACTAGTGGAAGACATCACAGATTGAAACAATTACTAAGGATGGTCAAAGATGAATGTGCAAAGGCAGGCTTAATGTTGTACATAAAGAAAACAAAAATAATGACCATAGAAGAAATACATAAACTCAGCCTAGATAATGAGGAAATCGAAATAGTTAAAGAGTTCCCATTCTGAGGATCAAACTTTGATCAGAATGATGACTGCAATCAAGAAATAAGAAGACAACTAGGATTGGAAAGGGCTGCTATATAAGAACTAGAAAAGATCCTAAAGAGTAAAGATATGCATCCAAGCACCAAAGTTAGAATTGTCCAAGCCACTGTATTCCCCATCACCATATGTGGATGTAAGAGAAGGACAGTAAAGGAAGTAGACAAAAGGAAAATCATCTCATTTGAAGTGTGTTGCTGGAGAAGAGTGCTGAGGATGCCGTGGACAGCCAAAAAAGACAAATAAATGGCTCCTTGAATAGATCAAGCCTGTTGGAAGCCCAGATGATCAAACTGTCATATTTTGGCCACATCATTAGGAAAGAGTAATGATAGGAAAGGTAGAGGATTGTAGAAAGAAAGGAAGACTGTACACCAGATGGATAGATTCAGATTCAGGGAGGTCACAGACAAGAATCTGCAGGATCTAAGCAGAGAAGTGGAGGATAGGGGATTTTGGAGATGACTCAACCACAGGGTCGCCATGAGCTGGAGTCGACTCAAAGGCAGTTAGCAAAGGGGAGTTGCAGACTGTCAGAAATAGTGCAAATTGAGTCCACTTTTAGGGTTAGGGTTAGTGCTAGGGAATCATGGGAATTTTTTTCCTGAGACATTGAGTCTTTTCTGTCAGAGAGCTCTGGTGCCACAATAAAATACAGTTCCCATGATTCCCTAAGCCTAAGCCTAACCCTAAAAGTGGACTCAATTTGCACTATTTCTGGCAGTCTGCAACCCCCCAAAGTCTTATATTTCTCAGATAGCTCTATAGAGCTTTTGCTTTACATAATTCTGTCTGATATATTGGGCTGAAGTGCAGGAAACTGAGAAAACCAGACTCTGTGAAAATCTTAGTTATGCTGTATTTGATTGTTAAAATCTCCATGAAAATAACTAGAATAAATTAGTGTGATTTCTACTCCAGATTATTGAGAAAGTGTATATAGCATTGTTCATAACATTAACATTTCCCTAGTATAAATTAGATATATGAGATATATGTATATATGAGATATATATCTTTAGAGATGAACTTTTCATTTCCTCATTAGATTGCCTTGGTAAACTATTCTGTATCCTCTTCTATAATTACTCTCTCTTTTGTGGAAGATAAAGCAAATTGGTTGTGTCAGTCTCTCTTGTTGCTAAGCACAAGCAAAAAAGTCATTAATGACAGCAACATATGTTGCTGTTTTCCAGGCCACTGGGATCTTCATACATCTGTTAGTCCTGCAAGACCCAAGACATGATTGTTAATATCACGATCCCAACATCCTTAGTCAGCAGAGCTACAAGAACATTAGCACTTCGTTAGTTCTGCATAATTCATTGACAAACAGCTATGAGTGAAAATCTAATCAAAAGTTTGTGTTGAGACTGAGAATGCACTGGAGGTGGGGGCAGAAGGTGGAGCAAGAAGCTGTTAATTCATTCGACTCATACCTCACCTTTCTCCCAGAAATGACTCAAGGCAGGTCACAGCACATGGTTAAAACAAATAGTGATAAGTACAAACAAAAACTTACATTACAGACAAAGTCATCCTGTTTAATACTTGCAATGTTGTAAACTAGACTTAAAGGTAAAGGTAAAGGTTTTACCTTGTCATGAATGTTTAGTCATAACTGACTGTAGGATGCTCATTTCTGTTACTAAGCTGAAGAACCAGCTTTGTCAAAGATGACTCTGTGACCATGTGACCAGCATGACTTCACAGAATGCTGTTACCTTCCCACCAAAGTGGTACCTATTCGTTTACTTGCATTTACATGCTTTCTTTTTTTTCTTTTTTTATTGATAATTAAAACATATACAACAAAACATAAAACATATAAAAACAAAACAAAAACCAAAGACAGACATAAAAACAATTACATATCTTACATTCCACAAATACGAATACAAGTACATAACACTACATCTTCTCACACCCATATCTCCTTTTACATTTACATGCTTTCAAATTGCTTGGTTGGCAGAAGCTGGGATTAGTGATGGGACCTCACCTCCATCAGAGGAGGCACTTGGGCTTTGAATTGAATTGCCAACCTTCTGACCTTACGATCATCAGAACTGATATCTTAAACTGACATCATAAATAGTGCAGTTCATATTTAGAGTTGTGCCATAGATATGTGTCCAAACGTTTCCCAAAACACACCTTAGAAGCTAACCAAAGGTGTTCTGACCTGCTGGAGAGCAGAGTGCTGAAGGATGATGTATCCAGTCCTCTCCCACCAGTGAGATGCAGTGTGAAAAGCAGTTGTAACAGGACTGTTCTGCTTCTTTTCACACCACACTTTATTGGCAATATGGGGAATGAATACTTCATCATTCAGTACTACACTCTCCAGGCCTCAGAAGTCCTTCAGTTGCTTGGCTTCACAGATGGGTTGGGGGAGGCTGAATTGTCAGATGAAGCTAGAACAATGGCATTCAGTTGTTGAGTTGTGTGGGAAAGCCAATTGATTCAAAGGCTTTACTTTAGTCAGGACTACCAATAGGATTTCTATTAAATTTTATGAAGTTTTCCATCCCCAGATCCCCTAAGCAACTCTCTGTG
Source organism: Phrynosoma platyrhinos (assembly GCA_020142125.1). Taxonomy (NCBI): domain Eukaryota; kingdom Metazoa; phylum Chordata; class Lepidosauria; order Squamata; family Phrynosomatidae; genus Phrynosoma; species Phrynosoma platyrhinos. The sequence goes on from CM034701.1 coordinate 201,369,952, forward strand.
CCCAATCTCACATTGTTCAGGACCCCAAACTTCAAAGAGGTTCGTGGCTTGCAGTTAGCTGGGGCAGAGGATGCAATGGTAAACTTTCTTTCTATAATATTCATTGTTGACTTTTCCTATGGTTCATACCTATGGCATGGCAACAGTCAAAGCACAGATGGAGGAGCATTTTAACGATCCAGCACTAGAAACAAGTGCAGTGATTTATAGAGAAAGTGTGTCAATGGAACAGATGCACCAAAACAGACAGGCCAAATACAGTGGTTTCCAGCTGCTTCAGGGGCACGGCATTTACACATGAGGTCAGAGGGATGGCAAGATTTATACGCTCATTGTTCAGGATATTTATGATCAAATGGAAGGAAGAACCCCTCAGTGTTTCTCATTCTTGTTGTTATTAGTGGGCATAGGCTCTGTCATCTGTATGTATTTTAAGAGAATTTGTAGTGGTTGATTTCCATACCATCAAGTGACCCTAAATCATGTTGATAAGAAATATTGTGTTGCGGGGGTGGGGTGAGTGGAACGTCTGCCTGTTCTGCACTCAAGGTTCCATCTTGGTTCATATCAGGGGTACTTGGCATAGTACTGGGATGAGATAGTGCTGGTGTGGTTAAGAAGGAATCTATCTTGGATTTCTGCTTGCTCTCTCAGAAATGATTTTACTATTCATGTTCATAATTCTCAGACTGAAGTTCCTAACAGCATCTACATCAGCCAAAAAAATAATCCATGTGCAACCTGTAATATTCAGTTCTGAAGTTGCCCTGATCAACTATGTGAGCACCATATGTACCACCACAAAAGTGAGATAAAGCTGCCTTACTGTCCAGATGGTCAGCTGTGGCTAACACACTTTGGCACCAATGTCCTGTCCTGTTCGGGGCTGCTGCTGCTACTGCCACCACCACTGCTGCCTCACTGGCCAGAAAAACAGCTGCCTAACAGAAGATCCTTGCTGTCAATGTTGCTTCTGGTGAGGTCAGAATGGGAACCCACCACATCCTCATTGATCACATAGCTAGACACCTTGTTCTGGTGCCAGGCAAGTGACATGTCAGCAGCAGAGCTCTGCAACAAATGTCTAGTCTCAGAGCAGGTGGCAAGCAGCACTGGCCCTTTAAAAATGGAAATGATTGCCACCCACCTAAATCCAACCCAATTCCAAAAACACCAAGGACATGCCAGAATTTCCTGGAAGCTCTGGAGTAGTTGACAAATTTTCTTAAATCAGATTAAAGGCTAATTGAAGTGATTTTGCTGCAATATGGCCATATGTCATCTGATCACACCAGGTTCAGAGTGAGTGCAGTTGTTTGTTTCCTTGCATAGATGTAATAATAATAATAATAATAATAATAATAATAATAAAATTTATTTGTATCCCGCCCTTTGGGAGACCCAATCAGGGCAGGCCACAACAATAAAATCATACATAATAAATCACAACATTCCCACCCACCCTTAAAACAGGATTAAATCAATAACAAATTAAAACATATTTAAACAATTTAAAAACACATTACATAGATGTGCCCTTGGAGGGGCTTTCATGGTGGAGCAAAAAAGAAAGTGCAAATATATGTAATACAGAGCTAGCCCTTCTGATCTGAATAACAAATCTTTCTCTTTCCAGTAACTGTGGCCCTGGGCATGGATGGGAGACACAGAGCTACTATATATCCCACATTATTAGAAAGGTTAAGCCTAGCCTTTGGCATTGTAAGCATACATTTTAGCTGCAGACATCAGTCACATTCCAGCTGTTAGCCCTAGTAAGAGTGGCTTGGTGAATCAATGGGGTCTTTGCAAATTATTCATATTTAAAATAAAGATCTTAGCTGCATTGCAGTTACACATTTGTAACCTAGAGTTTTGTATTTGTGATTGTATTCTAACATGACTAACATGTCAGTATTGCCATGACTGTAAATATCCTTCCAAACTTATCTAACTAGGCACCAAGAGATGGAGGATCCAAAATAAAAAAAAATCTCATGATAGATAACCTCCCCACATAAAGATGAGAAAATATTCTTTACATGGTTAGAAAATATGGATTTTTATAACATCAGTCTGCATCCTTGAGCATTTTTATTCCTAGATAATAGAAAGAATGCCTGTGCTAAGTATACACACACTGCTGCAATCATACCAGCAGTACAGACAGTATGGATGTTACACAAATACTGCAGGAGAATCATATAGCATCAATGTACAGGGGAATTATTTAACAAGAATTAGTCAAAATGCCATCTTAAATGTAACGCTTCAATGAGAACCTCCACAATTAATTTATTATGGAAACACCTAGGGAACAGAGGAGAGAGAAAGCCTAAGATCTGGGCCCTTTTGCCCTAGCCACTGTACACAAATAACCCAAACATAATTTCTGCTCCAGAGGATTTCTGCATATAAGATGCAGCAACATAACAAAAATGATAAAATAAACAGATGGAAAGGGAGCATAAGATAACCAAGAGGCAATTATGATTAACGTGCTAAGCTGTCGCACAACAGCAGATGCTGATACATCACTCTTACAGATGAAATGTCACAAGAATGGTACAAGGACAGCCCATAATACAATACCTTTCCCATTGACAATTCTTTGTTGATACTGAGTATTCCCACCTACATGGGATTGTATATATTGGAAGGACAGTAATCCATTTTAAATCATGGTGGTTACTGGCATTCTTGAAGTCCTCTTTCTTGGGGATTGAATGTATATTAAGCCTTTCCAATCTGTCTGCCATTGTTTTGTTTTTCATATTTGTTGGCAGACTTTAGCTAGAACTTGATTGGATTCTGTCTCTGCACAGGGCTTAATCTGCACAAAATTTGCATGTGGGGGTTTTTTGTTTTTGTTTTTTGTTCAGAAAACACCCCTTTCTGTAGCAGAAACAGTGTTTTCTGTGCAGAAAATGATGAATTTGAGGACTTATTCTGCATAAAATGTTCACATAGTTTTTGTCCAGAAAACATCATTTTCTGTTCCTGTATATAAAATGCTGTTTTCTGCACACAGACAAAAACAAGCAGATTTTGTGCAGAATAAATCCTGAACTGTGAACATCTTCATCTGATTCTTATCAGTATAGCATTCTTCTCATCAGGAATTTCTAATCACAA
>CM034701.1:201382672-201399450 GCA_020142125.1 Phrynosoma platyrhinos
GTTAGAGCCAAAGGTGAAGAGCTACAACTCCCATCATCCCTGACAAGGAACACATCTGGGGATTTGAAGGAGAGCCCTCAAAAATTTAGCCTGTGAACTGTTTAACTCTGATGTTATTCCCTCAATCCAAATAGCAGAGGCATACAGCAACTGTGCAACTGTCTTAGCATTAAAAACTTGTTGCCATATAGTTACAACCATTTTTTTTTAAAAAGAGGAATTTGCTGCTTTTCTGTTTCTCAAAGTAACATCTTAGGTTGTATCCATACTGCAGAATTAAAGTGGTTTGTCACCACTTTAACTCCCATGACTCTATCCATCAAAATCCTAGGATTTGTAGTTTGGTGAGCTATTCAGTCTGGTCTGTCAGAGAGCTCTTTTTCCTCACCAAGCTACAAATCCCAGGATTCTGGCAGAATAAAGGTGCAGCTACACTATAGAAATAATGCTGTTTGGCAGGACCTTAAATGTGAGACCTCCATCCAATGAAATGGTGTTCCTCAATGCAACAAGAAAACTGACCACAACATTGGGGACTGAGCCTAAGAAAAGGCATCAAATAGGATGAAAGTGCCCCCCAGAAGGGAGTCTGGAGTTACCCCCAAAGTCTCATATCCAGCTCATGGAATTGAGGGGAGCGTAATAGCTGGAATGCCACCCACCACTTTTTAACAAGTTGTAACGAGATAATAATACAAACAGAGGGGAAGACAGTAAGGAATGCCCTAACCATTTATAAGAGTGTTCAACGAACAGAGAAAGGAAATTTTAAAGTCAAAAAAGGGAAGAAAAAAAAGACTGGAAGCGAAAGACAGCAAATGGTACCTTCCAAAGGAGCAAATGCGGCACAGAGAAGTGAAAGTGAAAGCAGATTGTCCCAAGAGAAGAAAACCAGGAAGGGACTGGTGAGGACTGAATCTAGTAAAGTAAGTAAGAAAACAAGGACTGTTTGCTAGATGGGGAAAGGTCGATGAGAATAGCTGCAACCAAGAAGATAGCAAGGAGAAAACAGAGTGTGTTGGAGTTAATCTTGTTACAGTGTTAGAGGAGGCTGAATAAGAGTTAAAAAGAGGGTCAAGGTAATTGAAAAAGACACTGGTGGGAAAAAGGAAGAATAAAGAATAAAAGGAAAGGAAAGGAAAGAAAAGAAAAGACAGAATAAGAATACAAATTAAGCTGAATGCAGAGAGGACAGAAATAAAATTACTGGAAAGAGGAAACAAGACAATAGGAAAGGATCAAAAAACGATATTGGAAGGACAAGCAAACATAAAGCCTGAGCGACATGTGAGTTAAGATGGAGGAAATGCTTGAAATGTCAGAAATAAGGAGATACCCAGAGAAAACCCAACTGAAGGCACGGTAAAGGAATCCAGTCAGAAACAACAGACAAGAAAGAGTAATATAAAATTAAGAACTGAGAACTGAGAAAGGTATTTTTATTATATACTGATTGATAATTAACTGACTGTTAATGGATTGATACAGGTTTGTTAATGTATTAATCAACTATTGAGATTAATTGATTATTGTTATTAAGATTAAGTAAGTGATTAGTAAAGATTGTTAATGAAATATCAATAGACTATTATGATTAAGTGATTTGAAGATTCTAATTCAAAAATCTTAAAGGAAAAGAAAATCATAAAATAATAGAAAGTGCTGGAGGGTGGGGTTAGAGGGTGGATGGTAAAGTGATTCCCAACTGTAAGTGGATTATCAATTGAGTGATAAATAACTGTTTAAAATTATTTGGACTGATTAGTTTGGATTGATCCATTTAAGGGTGAAAACCCCAAGTGGGGGAAGTGAAAGTATTATATAATAATATAAAGAAATAAGGGGAAAAAAAGGAACCAAATTGAAGATAAGGAAGAAAAGTGTTTTGAGAGAAAATAGTGACAGGAAGACAAGCAGTGTTGTAGCCACAAACACAAATAACACAAAAGAGAGCCTCAACAGAATTATCAAGAACCATAGATCCTGGCATTTTATTTTTGGAAGAAGATAAGAGCAAATATAAAAGCAGAAATAAGGGCAGAAATAAGAGCTGAAATAAGGGAATTTAAAGAAGAAATTAAAGATGACTTGCAGAAAGAACTACAAGAATTTATTATTATTATTATTATTATTATTATTATGAAGTATTTATAGCCCACTCTTCAGCCAAAAGGCTATCAGAGCAGCTTACAAATGAGAAAATAACAGGAGAGGTGAAGGAAATAAACAAACAAACAAAATGACAGAATTACAAGGAAGGATGGAGAAACTTGAAAAGAAAACAAATAATATATAAAAGATACAGCAGCAGGAAGGGCATTTTAAACAAAATTTAGAAGTGCACTTGAAAGGCAAAGTGTTGAAGATAAGAGGATTAGAGAGAAAAAATAATGAAAACTTGAATGTGAGAATTATCCCACATCTGGCACAATTGGACAGTGGATAAATCATACCAAATAAACTCTTGGGTTACTAAAAGCAGAAATGTACCTAGAGCTATTGCAATCTATTTTGTGAGGGAATGTGTGAAAGATCTAATCTTGGAAACCAACTATAAAACAAAAACCCTTAACATTGATGGACAGGAGGTTCACATATTTAAAGTTATACCAATACAGATATTGAAGAAAAGGAAAGACAGCCCAACACAATACTTAAGACAAAAAAAGTATAAATGGGAGAAAACAGAAGGAGTGACATTTATAATGGAGGACAGGAGATATGTAATAAAGATATATATGTAATTAAAAATTAAAAAAACAAGGAGATTTATATGTATCATCCAGGGAACAACATAAAAAGAGGGGGGTGGCAATCTATGTTAAATACAATGTTAATGTAAAAGAAGTGTTTAAAGATAAAGAAGGACATTATATTGCATTAGAAATAGAAAATCAATGAAATAAAATATTACTAATACATATATATATGCTCCACAAAATAATAAAGAGATTTTTTTTTTAAAAAAATCTTCACCAAAAAGATATTGGAATATGATTTTGAAAAAAAAAAATATTGATAACGGGAGACTGGAATGGAGTATGTGATTCAGATATGCATAGATTGAGAAGAAGAAAAGACTGTCAAAATCAAGGGAAACTACCAATTAAAGAATTTGAAATGATTCAAAATTTAGGATTAATTGGTTTATGGAGAATGACACACAGAGACTCTAAAGATTATACCTTCTAGATTCCAATCCTGGTCAAAGATAAATATGATATTTGCATCCAAAGTTCTAAATAAAGAAATGATAAAAATAGAGATCCTTCCAAGGACACTCTCTGACCACAGCCCAATGGTGATAACATTTAAACATAGGAAAAGAAAGTATTCACAGAGACTTAAAGAGTAAATCCTCTCTGATGAGGAAACAGTGAGAAGAAGTAAACAAGATCTGAAATTATATTATGAAGAAAATATAAATGCAGAAACACCTATGCATATAATCTGGAATGCAGGGAAAGCAGTGGCCAGAGGCTTATTAATTCAACAAGAAATAAGAAAAAACAAAAGGAAGAAACAAATAGAGGAGGAGTTAATGGGTGCACTAATAGAAAAAGAGCAAAAATTAAAGAAAATTCTAAAAAAAATCATAAAAATTTCTATGCCATAATTCCCACATGGACCTCAGTGCATGAAGCCTTCCACAGGAGAGAAAACCTGTTTAAAGGCAAATGGTTAACATATGAAGACACCCTAATTAAAACCAAAGAAAGATATAGGATAAAGCTAAGAGAAGAACTACAGGACAAAGGAATAAGAATACATTAGTTCCCCTATAGACAATTAGCAGAAATTTTTTAAAAAGATATGAAAATTTATGGAATAGAGAATGAGACAAAAGAATTATAAAAAATACTACAAGGAGGAGAGAAACATATGATAACAAAGATCTATAAACTATTATTAGACTATGAATTAAAAGAGGAAACAATCAAAAGCTGCATGATAAAATGGATGCAGATTATAGGGACCACAATACCATTAACAAGCTGAGAAAAAGCTTGGAAAGAGAATCTTAAATTCATGAAATGTAACACTCTTAAAGAAAAGTACTATAAAATATTCCTTAGATGGTATATGACTCCAGCCAAATTAGTGAAGATACAAAAGAATAACAACAATATCTGCTGGAAATGTAAAAAGAACCAGAGAAATTGTATCATATGTGGTGGCACTGCAGAGTAATAAAAAAGTTTTGGAAGCACATCCACAGGAGTATGACAGAAACAATGCATAAGAAAACACCTTTGAGACCCGAACTCTTCTTATTGAACATCACAAATTATATAAGATAAACTGAACGAAGAAAAAAAAAGTATACTACTATATATGATAACAACAGCTCGAATGAGCTACACAAAGGATTGGAAAGAAAAAGAAGCACTGACAATAGAAGAATGGACCCTAAAGTTAAGTGATCTAGCATCAGTGAACAGACTTACAATGTACTCAGAGGGGAAAACAATCCAGAAATATGAAAGGAAATGGAGAGCAGTAAGGAAACTATGGGAGGTATAAAGAAAGTCTAAAACAGAAAAGTTAAATGACAAGGGTAAAGAAACAAGGAAGAGATAAGAAGGAATAGAAAGTAAAAGATGGAACTCTTCCTAACAAGGGGTTGTGGGAAATAACTTAATGAAGTAACTCAAACTGGTGTAAGCTTGAGGAAGAATAATCAATGTATTGTATTATTAGGAAGTCAATGTGTATGTAGAATGATTGTAGAAGAAAGAGGGGGGGAAGAAAAAATGTAAATTGTATGGTAATATTGTTGTTGTTTTTAATTTGGATTAAAACTCAAAGATTTTTTTAAAAAAAGTCCACAGTCACACTCTTCACTGGAGGGAAAAGTGGGGAGGGATATAATGGCTGTACACACGTGTGCATGCCCCCCATGTGTGCCACAGGTGTGCACACCAGCTTGAATATTTGTGAGCTGCCTTTGTTGCCGGGGTGTGTGTCTGGAATGATCCCTCACGAATTGGGAGGGGCTATTGTACTTTAATTCTACACTGTGGATATACCTATGACTTCTCATTTCTTAAAATAAATAGTTACTTTTTAAAGTAACTTTTTTTAGGGTCAGTGTTGATATATCTTTATGTTGATTACATTTGTTAGCCTGTACTATATTTGGATAAATTGCAATGACCATTGGCATGGTGTAAACAAAATTTGATTTGATTTGAGCATGGCTTTTTAATTACTTTTAAAATCAGAATGCTACAAGCAACCAACTTGTGATACAAAACACACCCTGCCCATCCACTTTGATGATGCCTCAATACCCACAACAAAGCATAAAGTAGCAGCATAAGCCAGCACCATGTGATATTCCCTCTCTGTGATTTAGTAACTCCACACCTCCTTACCTATAAGAAAAACTTTCAAAGTTACAGCCAAACCACAAAAGGAGCGTCATTATCCCTCACAGTCGCAATCATACTGTGATGGAGTTACAGCTTGAGGAAAAAAAGAATTTCATTGCAAGTAAACGACTATTCCAAGCTCTTAACAGAATTTAATAGATTTTATATGAACCTCCTTCCTTCACTTTAGTCAATAAAAATAAGCACATTTCTAATAAAGCTACATGTGAGAGGGATGGTAGTTGTTGGATCAATTTCTCTTCATGTGCAACTTTTAAAAATGTGACAACTGAGACATTAATCCAACATGCTTTTCACTGCAAGAATTCGCACACACAAACACAGACACACCATCATCCCAAGGGAGGTCATGAATGTACTAAATCAGTCCTTCTTCAACCCAGAAAGCTAAGCAGTATAGCTTTGCCATCTTTAAAAGCAGACATACATAAAAGTTTGTCAATTATGGATATAAATGCAGCAGACTGGAAGAGGGAAATATATGCAATCAGCAGTAGTTCTGATTAAGATAATTTGAAGGCAAAGTGTTATTTAATTTAGGGAGGATGAGCTAGGGCATATCTAAACACTGTAGCTATAAAAGTTCTCTTGGATATAGTTGTTTTTTCTTTGTAGAGCCTTTTGTGTACAGTTTATAAGGAAAGGCTTTCCGATATGTGGAGCCAGAGCTAGGATCCTTTTGCATTACACTTATAGCACTGTGATTCCCATTGAAATGCCATGGCAACATCATGTGCAGTCTTGTGGTTTGTATGATTAGTTCAGGGCACCAGAGAAGAATTTTCCTGCTGAGGATTTCACAGCACTATAATTCAAGGTGACCAGGCATCCTCCTTTTCTGGGACATGTCCTACATTTCAACCTTCAGCCAGGAGTAATTCCAAAATGTCCTGCATTTGGAGCATGAATAAGATTCATGAATTTATATTTATTTTTGTTGTTGTTGTTGTTGTTGTGTGACTTCCAAGTTGTTTCTGATTTATGGCAACCCTAAGGCAACCCTATTATGGGAGTTTCTTGTCAAGTTTCTTCAGAGGGGGTTTGCCATTGCCATCCTCTGAGGCTGAGAGAGTATGACTTTCTGATGGCCACCCAGTGGGTTATTCATGGCCAAGCTAGCATTCAAACCCTGGTCTTCAGAATTCTAGTCCTATGCTCAAACTACTATGCCACATGGGCTCTCTATTATTATTAGTATATTAGTTTAACTTATATTTGTGATCTTATTAACTAATAAAAACCCAAATATTTATATTATATTAATGTTTATATTTATTATATTTTATATTTATATTAGTTTTTATTTATGTATTGTCCTTCATTTATTATGAGTGTCCTACATTTTATGGTGCCTTCTCCTCCTTTGCAGTTATGACATCTGGTTACCCTGCTATAATTGGGACTCTGAAGTCTAAAGGGGCAACTTTACTGCCTCATTGAGACATAACATTGAGTTTCTATGAAATCATGACCGTGTGGCCTGTGAAAGGGAGGTGTGCTTCATCCTACCAATTTACCCCATTGCTCAGACCATGAGGTACTCCTGATCTATGATGATATGGAAAGTTGGCAGCCTTTTGTGGCACACTTTCAGTGACTTGTGAAAGGAGCATTGATTTAGCGCTCCTTTCAGGGGCGGCAAAGGTGCACCGTGGGACCGAGGTGTGGGGATGCCTCGGTCCCATGGCGCAGCTTCCTGGGGTGGCCTGTGGCCACTCGTCTGCTTCCCCCTTTAAGTCTACTTCCCAGATGCATTTGAGGAAGTAGACTTAAGTATGAAAACTCATGCTGCCAACTTCTTTTTTTCAGTTTGCATATAGGCGGAAGGCTTTACAAATGCACAATTAACCAAAGTGATTCCAAGTAAAAATGAAGTAGAAAGACAAGCTGATTTTTCAGCAAAACCAATTATATTTTTTATTTATAAGACAGGAAAAGCAGAAACCAACAGAACACAATACAAACTGTTTCTCAAAGTTAAAGGGGGGGGGTATGGAAGCTAAAACTCTTATTCTAATCAATCATTTCTTTATTTAAAAAGACAGAAAAAGATAGCAGCAGAAACCAAAAGAGCAGTCTATCCTCAATGCAAAAATGTGTAGCAGAACTTAAGGGTCTTACAAAGACACATATACATGGATTTTGTCACCCTAGGATGTGGAGAAGTCAGGGATGCAGGTCAAAGAAAGGGATGGAGGTCAAGAAGGGGTTCACTTTATCTCTATATTTAAGGTCCTTCTAACTTCAGGGATGGTCTCCTAACCGTGAAGGGAATACTTCTGGGTGGGACAAACATGACCTCAACATGTGCTTGCAAAAAGAGCAGAAGTGAAGTATCTTTCAGGTTCTGATAATGGCTCTTAAGTGGTCTGAGCAGGACCAAGACAATAGAGTTGGGCATTCACAGGGCAAAGCCAATCAGTATAGCTATTTAAAAGTAAAGGTAAAGGCTTTCCCTTGACAAGGTTGTTTAGTTGTGTCAAACTGTAGGAAGTGGTGATCATCTCCATTACTAAGCTGAAGCACCAGTGTTGTCAAACATGACTCTGTGGTCATGTGACCAGCATGATTGAACAGAATACTGTTACCTTGCCACCCAAGTGGTACCTATTTATCTGCTTACACTTTTACATGCTTTTGAACTGCTAGGTTAGCAGAAGCTGGGACTAGTGACAGGAGCTCACTCAGGGGGGAAGCAGACGGGTGGCCATGGGCCGCCCTGGGAAGCTGTGCTGTGGGGCCAAGGTATCCCCACAATTCGGCCCTGCAGCGCAGCTTCACCACCCCTGAAAGGAGCGCTAAATTGGTGCTCCTTTCACAAGTCGCTGAAGGTGTGCAGCAAAACACTGTGGCACACCTTCGGCGACTCTTCTGCCGCAGCATGTGCGAATGCTGCAGCGGGAGGTCCTCCTCAGAGCGCCGGCCATGTGGAGGGCCGGCTGCTCTGAGGATGACCTGGGGAAGGGGTTGGGGCACAGATCGTGTGGCTGCCCCTCCCCTTCCCTGCCCCCAAGACGGCCCTTTAAGCTGTCTGCTTAGGGGGTCAGTCTTATGGTGCCTGGACCTCAAATTGCTGACCAGGTGACCTTTCTGTCCTCAGAGTCAGCATCTTAACCAGTGAGCCACTGCATCCCTATGACATTTAGATAGTTATCCTCTCTGAAATCTATTTAGATAGATATTCACCCTCTTTGAAATAAAGATGTGTTTTCCAGCCTCTCTGTAGGCAGCACAATACCTAACCATAGGAGGTATGCCAGTCTGAGCCAGGGTCTCCATTCAGTTGAGGTGGACAAGATAGTTAAGCACTACTTGCTTTCCCTCAGTGCAATCATTTCCTTGCTAGTAGACGGGAGAGGGGGAGATGAGAGAATTTTGCAGTCTTGCAGTTTAAAACGAGGCTTGGCTTTTCCAAGATGGTCAAAGTATCCAGGCTGCACTAGCAGTCCTAGACTGCCCATTATGACTTTATTAGACTCTAGCAATAGACAGTTTTCCTGTCTTATGCTTCAAAATCTAATATTCATATTTACCGAGCATACCTCATTACTAGGCAAAATATGACGGTATTGTTATCTGTTACTTTTTTCAAAAAATGAAGAGAAATGTTCATAGCTCATAAAGGAACCTCTGCTCATAATTCAACTCACAAGTCAATCACCTCATCGGTCAACTCCAGGAATTGTTCTCTCACCATTTAAAACAATTTAATCAGACTACCACAGGCTCCAATATGTGCCCCGAGATTTCTTTTTTAAAAAATTCTGAGCAAATGGATTTTGCAAATGTTCAATGTGCTTTCAATGTGTTTTCCGTATGCTGCAGCCCAGTATAGAAATAAATTAGAGCCTAAATATAGGGATGTCACATCTGTTATTAAACGTGAGAAAGCTTTGAAGACTTTTTTTTGGGCAAATCATAATTGCTGAAACTGCTCATTTATGCAAAGCCTGGCACATGTGGACTGTGAATGTGACTGTATTCAGTCAACTTGTGCAGCTGTTACTTATATGTCTCAGTGGGATAGATCTAGATGTGTAATTTTTTTTTAATGACACTATTAATGTTTGGTGTTCTTTTGAAGTCACTTATGTCAGGGCTGTGCTTTCCACAAGGTGTTTGACTGGACTTTCAGGTCTGCTACTGTCCCTGGGGTTTGGCCTGATGACCTAGTCTTTCCTTGTTTCGTTTTTAATTTTACACTGAGGTTATAAACTTGTGCCTGTGTTGTACTGCTTCAGACTTGGGGTAAGAGCTGACATGATTGAGGCCTCTATTTTTAAAAAAGAAGAAGCACAACAGAAAATCAGTAGCATCACTGGGGTGTGTCAGGGATGCAGGCCGCACCGGGTTACACCCAAGAAAGGGGCGTGACACCATTTTGGCTCCCTGCCCCACGGGTGTTGTTTGGGGGCCTTTTTGGGCCACCTGGGCTCCCACGTGGAAGCTTTTCAGGCAGCCTAGGCCCCACACGGGACCTTTTCGGGCTGCCCCCCCTGCCCCGGAAACATCACCGGAAGTCTAGGGCTGGAAATTCCGCCCTGCCGGAAGTCCAGGACTGGAAGCCCCACCCCTTGCATTGGGTGTCACCTGGTGTGGGAACGCTACTGCAGAAAAGCCTATTGATAATATTTTGGACATCATGTGAAAATAGATGTATGGAGGAAAATGTGGACCAAAGACATAAAATGTACTTTTGAGTAACCCAATTACAAGAAAATATATCTAAGATGATGTATTGATGCTATCAAACATCAAATAAGTTGTCAAAATGTCTAAGAATGTCTCAAATTGATGCTAGGGTTGTGAAGATAAGCAAGGATTTTTTTTCCATATGTGGTGGACTTGCAAGAAAGCAGAAATTATTAGTAAAATATTTATATGTTAATTCAGAAAAACAAACAAACATAAAGGTAGATTTTTCAATCTCACTAGAAATGTTTTTATTAGGCATTATGAACAGAGGATTGTATAGTAAATATGTGCTGTATCCGCACTGCAGAAATAACCCAGTTTGACACTGCTTTAACTGCCATGGGTTAATGCTCTGGAATTCTGGAATTGTAGTTTTGTGAGATATTTAGCCTTCTCTGTCAGAGAACACTGGTGCTGTGTTGAACAATCAAATTCAATAACATTGATGTTGCAATATAACCAGGGATCGCCATGTCAGGGGGAAAATCCACAAAACATTGATACCTTTATTGGAACAACTAAAAAGCACAAAATACATCATGCAAACTTTGGAAGCATCACTTGCTTTTTTCATCAGGCAAAGATGTTAAAATCATATAGGAGAAGACAAATGGCAATGTTAAAGTTACAAACCTAGATTTTTTTCTCAGGTGTTACTTTTGTTATCAGAACAAATGGTTTATTGGAATTTCAATGCAAGCAAAGGCTACTCCCCTTCTTGGCCATATGGGGATGGGAGACAAAAGGCAGTGAAACTTCAAAAGCCTGCATTGTTCATTTTGTGCTTTAGAGTTGTTCCAATAAAGGTATAACTGTTTTGTGGACTTTGGATTTTGTTATATTTATATGTCAAATATAACAATGCTCAAAACACTATACCATGCAGCCCAGCTGGACCACAGAGTTAGAATAATTACCCTTTTTGACAACTCCAAAAATCCCCTAACCGGCATGGCTGTTGGCTTTAGAGGACTCTCTGGCAAGACCACTCTCCATCCCAACTGGCAGATTCTGCAAGTTGTCCTCCACAAAAATAATGTTCCAAAACTCTGTGTTACCAAAAGGATGGTACTAGAAGATGTCCAACCAAAACCTTTTCCTAAGCACATTCCTTCTCCTCTCCAGCCAGACCATTTAAATGTCTCTCCCTTTTCTCCTGTCTGCATATCTTCTTCAGAATCCCAGTGTATGAGAGTGGAACTTAGGCAAAACATATTATGATAGCCATGTTCATGTTTCTATTGATGCTGATGCTGATGAGAGGATTAGAGCTCTTGTAGTCATTTTGATCATCTGAGCAACTGCAGGACAGACAGTACTGGATTAATTTAAGATGACTACTTCTTTCACATATAATTTTAATTAAGAATAATGGTGCATGTATATTTTTGTGCCATTATTGTGCTTGACGTTTCATTGTCTTACATAGCCATATGTATCTTATGAATGAAACTGTCTATGCAGTATGTACTTAAATGATAATGTAATGTGAGATAGTGTTGCATTCCTATTTCTGAAATTAAAGTCAGGGTTTTCTGTTCCTGATTTAAAAACACACACCAAAAAATATATATTTTGTAGGTTTTAAAATTAAAAGTGTGTGTGTGTAGACCTAAGAAAAGCAACATATGCAGAAGTGCACAAAAGTATAACACTGCAAACAGCTACAGTACTACTGCTAACTGAAACCATCAGTTGTGTCTGACTGTTAGGGCCATAGCCAAATGTTCTGAATGAGATAGCAGCATTATCATTTAGACGAACATCAAAGAGCAAAACATAAACCATTTTTTTTTTAAAAAATCCCATTATAATAAAAAGAGTATAAAAGTGATCCTATTAAAATAGCAGTAATTTAAAAGCATTTAAAGTATAACAATGAGAATAAAAGTAAAGCAGCCCTTCTCCAACCAGCTAATAATACCTTAAAGTATTACAGAAGATCTTGCCTGTCAGTAGAAAGAAAGCAGAGAGTGGGCCAGCCTAACTTCCTGTGGGAAGGAGTTCCACAGTTTGGGAGAGCCACCAAAAAGGCCCTTTTAGGCCTTCTCTCCAAATGTCCCTTTGATGGTAGTGGGACTGATAAAAAGGAACATGTAATGTGGGGAAATTCATATAGCAAGAGAGTGGCTGCCATCCTATTATTGACCTATCCTAGCTCAACCCTAGTGTTTTACTTTTTTGGTCATTGTGAAGGGAAGATTTTGTTGCCTGCCTTTTGCAATAATCCCACCCCTTGAAACTCACCTGTTGCCTACAGACACACACACACCACTGGCACGGCCATTAGTGAATGGTTGAGAGTGCTTGATAGTGAAGAAGTCTCCAGCTATGTCCCTATGTGCTCTGGTGTTCTCTAGTGGTCCTGAGAAACAGAGCCATAGCAAAATTCTCTCCTCCACTGGCCACTAAAGAGTTATGTTATATGGTCAGATAAAAGCTGAGTCCTGAAGGAGGGGAGACAGTGGAACTTTCAGGATTTCAGCCACAGTCTTTTGGATAGGATGGATTCAAAGCTATATAAGGTTTTCATTGTTATTTCACAAAGGGCTGCTCTGCCCAAGGCAGATGTAAACTTACATGTTTTCCCTGGTTAAAATGATTGCCAGGGTACTCCTAAACACACTTTCCTATTCTGAATCACCATTTTAAATATAGTTCCAGAGCACTCCTAGGTTCATTTTCTACCAAAAATAGTCAAAAATTATAGATACAGATACAAATAATAGATACATCTTTCAAATAAATATCTGAAAGATGATGGCTGTTATGACTATGTAACCTCAAGTTACACGTTCCTGAATGGTTCATATTTATGATTCCTACATGTTTACCACTTTAGGGAGTACATTACTGCTTTTGGAAGTACTTATTGGGTAGCAGCTGCTGTGATCAATGGGAGTATGTTTCCCGTTAACCAGGAAGCAGCTGATTGCCTGATGTCTCCACACCCTTTTGCATGAGCAATCCCTGGTGTGAGGAGGAATTGTGATGGAGAGCCTGCTTCTGCATATTGCAATGGAAATCACTCACAGGAGGCAGTGGGAATGTCAGTCAGCTGCTTCTCAACAGGGGGACAGACCCTCATAGCAGCAGCTGCCCAATAAGTGGGGATTGATGAGGTTGGGCTGGGAATCACTATGTAGTTATGTAGTTACATAACTAAGGTGGTTACATTGCAACATATCTGATAGAGCAGGGGTAAGCAACCTAAGGCCCGGGGGCCAGATGCGGCCCCCTGAGGCCTTTGGACCAGCCCCTGGCCAGTCCTGCCGCCACCGCCACCACCGCCCACCATGATGATATTGATTATTGTTGTTATTACTTGTTCTTGGGGTTTTCTTGGCAAAATCTCCACAGGGGTTTTGCCATGGCTTTTCTGGGGCTGAGAGAGTGTGCATGCATATATTTTTTAATTTTTAATATTTTCTTAAAAAATATTTTTATTTATTTATTTATTTATTCATGGTGCTTCGGCCCCCCAATTGTCTGAGGGACAGCAACCTGGCCCCCGGCTCGAAAAGGTTGCCTACCCCTGTGATAGAGAATTCTGCCCTTTGTTTTCTTATATGCATCTGTCCAGTCTTTCTGATTTTCTCAGACTCACCAACCTCCTAGGCACATTTGGTGTGGACAGGAGAAAAAGCCTTCTCAGCAGCTACTCCCAGGCTATGGAACTTCACTCCACTGGAGGTTATGGTGCTCCCCTCTCTGTTTTTCTCCAATAACAGGGAAATACTTTTTAAAAAATCTGAGCAAGCTTTTGCCAATCCACTGGCTGCTGAAGTACTGCAAAAGGATGGAAGGCTGAGTCAACCTTGGAGCTCTGGGATTGAACTCACAACCTTGTGGCTGCAGTACCAGCATTTAACCACTGTACCACCAGGACTCCCTCCCTAGATAGACCTATGTACATGTAAAAGACTTCTAATGAGTAATGTGCAAAGTGGGCCTGGGGACAATTACACAAGGAGCCAAGGCTAAGAATCCTGGCTTTGTGGGATCTGAGAGCCGGCTGACTCTGCCATCTGCCCTTATTCCCTAGGCAGTCCTACATATGCTTATAGTTCCTTAACTTTGGTGAAAATAGCAACCAATGCCAATACAGAGCTGACATAATTTTGCATGTTTTGTTACAGATGTGTTGCAAGTCCAGGAAGCTAGCATGGAGTACAGAACCAAGCATTACAGAGCTGTTGAAAGAGACATGGGACTATAAATTCCTAGAGCTACTGGTTGTGTAAGTTTGTATGCTTTTCTTGAACCCAGTAAGTTTCTGTATGAGCAGGGAATCCTGAGTGATCTACATCCAAGAACTGCATTACTTCCATAGGGACAGGAAGTTTCTGCATACCCAACATTTTGGACTCTTGCCTAAAGAATTGCACAGCACCGGTTACATTGGAGATTATCACATGGCGGAAAGGATGGGAGAAGTGGGATGCTCCCATCCTTATAATGCGATCACCACCAAGATTATTGCACACATCACGCTTATCCCATCCTTCACCCATCAGTGAAGTGGAGCAGCCCTGCCATTTTTGTATTAACAGGAGTTTTGTTAATACAAAATGATGGGGCCATTCTACTTCACTGACGGAAGAAGGATGGGATAATGATGGGTAAACATGATGCCATGTGATAATCTTTGCACAATTGCATGATAAGGACAGGAGGATCCCACTTTGTTCCCATCCTTTTGGGGTGTGTGATAATCTCCATTGATTCTATGTTAATTTCCTAATGTATGAGTGTGGTGTAGTGCTTAGAGCTCTTGACTCCCCATTAGATGACTAGCAGAATCACTGTGTCTGAGCTAGATGACTAGCAGAATCCCTGTGTCTGAGCCTAACCTATCTCACTGAGTTTTCTCTTTTTTCCTGAGAATAATAACATAAAGAGAAAAACAGAAAACAAATCATAATGAACATGTGGTGGTTCCACTGCACAGCAGGCTGTGCAGCCATATTAATTTTTCAGGGCATATCTCAGAAGGCAAGGAAATTTCTTAAGCAAATGGAAGTGAGATTCAGGGATAATTTTATGCTATCCTGGTGAGTATAGAAAGCCACAGGAGAAAAACTAGCATCAGCAATAGAAGAAACTTTCATGGAAGGAAAACTACAAAAATAAAATAGTTTGTATACCTAGCTGTGTATGTAGTGTAGTACAGCATGACCACGCCAACCATGGGCTTGCCATTTGCAGTCTGAACTTCTTCAGATTGCAAGCTCTGGCTTTTTCAATGGCTGTGCCATGTACATGATGGTGCAAGTGGTAGCGTGCACCCATTGAAAAGAATGGGACTTAAGGTGGGGTTTTTTGATATCCATGGGAGGTCCAGAACGAATCCCTTGTGGATAGTTAGGGCACACTGTAGTTTGAATATTGGACCAGGACTCTAGGGGCTCATTACCACTATGATTTAAGATGATCTGCTAATCGTTTTATATGAGCCTCGTTCCCATTGAATATGGTTTCAGACCCAGCTCCGATTGGTCTGACTCATGTTGAAGTAAGACAAATGCAAAAAAAATTGCTCTTTTCAAACACTGATTTTCTGGTTTTTCTTTTGGAAAAAAATCAATTCAGAAGAGTGCTCAACAAGTCTGAATGACGGATCTGATTTGCAGGCAGGCAGGGAAGCAGGCTGAGCTCCACTGGGCCCAAGGTGCAGTGGGAGGAGCAACTTCTGAGGTGGAGAAGAAGAAGATCCAGCAATTGGAGGGAGGAAGGGAGAAAGGGAGGCTGGACCCTACAGGAAATGGATTGGAAGCCATCCTGGGAAGACTGTGCTTAGCCCGCCCCTGCTTCTCCTCAGAACACCTTGCCTGCAGGGGCCTTCCTCCAGCTTTGCCTTCAAAGGGAAAAGAGACAAAGACTGAGAGACCAGGCACATTTTCCCTGCTTCCACCCATTTACAATCTTTGGGTCTCTCTCTTTGCAAGAAACCACCAGCAGCAGCACCAGACCCCCAGCCTCCTCCTGTGAGATCCCCAAGGCACTGAGAGAGGGAGACGAGGAAGGATGCCTGCTGAGGTGTGTTGTGGGGCACTTTCTGGCTGCTTTTGTCTCCCCAAGCTATGGGGAAGGACGGCAGGTGTGTGTTGTGTGTGTGTGGTGGACTGGATGGGGTCTGCTTTTTGGCAGTCTGGGGCTTAGTGGCTCCCACACCGGGTGACCACAGTTCTTCCTTTTCCAGGGCACAGTCATCTCTTTCAGCCTTTTATCCCAAAGTGTCCTTCATTTTGAAGCACAGGTTTTTAGGGGCTCATTCCCACTATTGGGAATGACATGGGATAAGGAAATAATTTGCTTCCATAGTGGGAACTATGCATCACCCACTTAAATGCAAGTGGGAAGAAGTGCTAGGATACTTAGGGCCTTTGCAGACTGCCAAAAATAGTGCACATTAAATTGAAGCACTGCCCTGGCTCAGTGCTAGGGAATCATGGGAATTGTATATTTTTTTTGAGACATTGAGCCTTCTCTGTCGGAGAGCTCTGGTGCCACAATAAATTACAGTTCCCATGATTCCCTAGCACTGAGCCAGGGCAGTGCCTCAATTTAATGTGCACTATTTCTGGCAGTCTGCAAAGGCCTTTAGATCTGAATGTCTGCTCAATAAATAATAATAAAAATAATAAAATGTATTTATACCCTGCTTAAATGAAGACAATCTAAGCG
>CM034701.1:201399550-201424211 GCA_020142125.1 Phrynosoma platyrhinos
AGGGTCACACTACCCCTGTTGATGCTCAGACGCAGATCATCGGTCAAGCTCAACCATGGAAACCTACTGAGGGACTGTACAGACAGCCCCTAAGGGGTGGTGTCCCGCCATCCCTTTCCTTGCCAGATGCAGCAACTGCATGCCATGGCCTCAATCCAGCACATTACCACTGCTTGTTTTTCCACGTTCCTTTGTGCAGCGTGTATGAATGCTGTGCCAATGGAGCACCCTGACGCCACCCGCCATCTGTTTGCATAAGCAGCATGATGGCAGCATTGGGGCAGTGTTGGAGCAGCCAGTGTGTGGTCACCATGTCCCAACTCCACCCCCAGACCAGCCCTTTTGTATGGTCTATATAGCCCCTGAGTGTCCTTGGGCAATCCACACTCTCCCAACCTCAGAGGAAGGCAATGGCAAACTCCCTGTGAAGAAATCTTGCCAAGAAAGCCTTGTTATCAGTTCTTGGTAGAGTCATCATAATTTGGAAATGACTTGAAAGCACATAACAGCAGCAGTGTGTGTGCGTGTGCGTGTGCATGTGCATGTGTATAAACAATATCACCAGTGCAGCAGAGGTTAAGAACATAATAATAATAATAATAATAATAATAATAATAATAATAATAATAATAATAATTTATATCCCACTCCTCTGCAGAGCAATCTGGGCGGCTTACAACATTAAAATTTACATACAGATATATTAATACAATCTAAACAGAACATAAAAATCCTGAATCCCATCCATCCTTTAAGAAGTAAGGGTTCTTCTTATTATTCTAGGCCCAATGGTGCTTGGCCTGGTGTCTCTCCCCCAGATGACATAATAATAAGGAGCACATCAATCATAGCTAAATATCTAAAGAATTTTTAAAGTAACAATTTTAGAATTGAAGCCTGCTTCCAGTGGCAGCTGGTGGTGTCTAAGGGTGCATCTGCACTGTAGAAATAATGCAGGTTGACACCACCACAGTACCCCTGTCCTATGGAATCCTGGAATTTGCAAGCTTTACAAGCTGTTTAGCCTGCTCTGCCAAAGAGTCCTGGTGCCTCACAAAACTACAAAATCTAGGATTCTGTAAATGGCACCATGGCAGTTAAAGTAGTGTCAAACTGCATGATATATACAGTGTAGATGCACTCTATGTCAGTGGAGAAAACCCAGTTTTTAATCTGAACTTTTTAAAAAAGGAGTGATCTAAGGTGCTTAAACCTATTTGGAGGATCAGAAGTACAGAATCTTCGATTATGCCTTCAGACTAAAACCTAGAACAATTTGCTCCCCTCAGTGACATGGAAGTGCCTAGATGCTTCCTCAACCTTTAAGATTTAAAATATGGGAAAGAAGAAGAATGCAATCCTTGTTAAATAAAGTGGGAAGGGGCCGAAGCTGATAAAATATTACTAGAATAAAAAGCATGCTGAATATCCCCTTAATGAACAGAAGATGGCATATCCTAGCAAGAACTTCAAGCTGCTGTCTTTGATGAGAAAGGCACCCACATCCACTACCGCTGATCATTATTCTCCTTGCACTGTCTGAATTGGAGGACTCTGTCCTTCTCCCAGTGACTTACCTCTTACCTTTGTGAACCTGAAGGAAGGGGCTGGGTCTTATAGCAGTGGCTGAACTCCTTCAGATTTCTTTCATGCCATGTCTCTGGGCTTCTTCTGTGGCATGAATATGCTCAGTATGAACATCCAGTTTGCAACAAAAAACTGAAAGGGGATACAAGGGTCATCCTGGTAAGCTTAGCTAATGAACTGATTATCAACAAAAGTCTCAGAGTTTGAATAACAATGAAGGAGAGAAGCTGCACTTGATGTATGTGTGTGTGCGTGTGTGTGTGTGTGAGAGAGAGAGAGAGAGAGAGAGAAGAGAGAGAGAGAGAATCAGAATAAGGGAGGTGGGAAACCCTGGAAGATGGATTTCAAATGAGAAAGCTGACAGCTTGTTGAAGTGGTCCTCCAACAGTTCAGACAATCCAATTATTGCAAGATTAGGACACATTTTTCTATAGATGGTATTGTGACTGTCTTTGAGATGGTTCTCAAGTCTGTCAGATGTACGGTAGAATTCTCTGTGTATGCAGCCTTTAGAACTACTTAATTAATACAAAAGGCCACTTTCCACTCCAAAGAATTTGTCCCTCTCATGCAAATCTGCTTCTCTCAGTGTTCCTTTTGTCTGCCATTCATCCAACTAGTTCCTCACAGATCTGGTTCTGAAGACTACAAGAATTTACTTCATCAACAGATGCTATACCAAAATGGCATAAAGAAGCCTTTTTCTTTTCTTTTCTTCTTTCTTTGGGGCTAAGCAGACGGGCGGCTGTGGGCCGCCCTGGGAAGCTGTGCCACGGGACCAAGGCATCCCCATGCCTTGATCCTGTGGTGCAGCTTCGCTGCCCCTGAAAGGAGCACTAAATTAGTGCTCCTTTCACAAGTCAGCAAAAGTGCACCACAAAAGGCTGCAGCACACTTTCGTTGACTTTTCCGCTGCAGCACGTGGAAAGGCTGCGCTGGGAGGTCCTCCTTGGAGCGCTGGCCATGCGGAGGGCCGGCTGCTCCAAGGACGACCTTGGGAGGGGGTTGGGGTGCCGAGCATGCGACTGCCCCTCCTCTTCCCTGCCCCCAAGATGGCCTTTTAAGCCATCTGCTTAGGGGAATTCTTTCTTTCTTTCTTTCTTTCTTTCTTTCTTTCTTTCTTTCTTTCTTTCTTTCAAAAGCCTCACTGATGAAGGGAGCCTTAACATTGTTGCATGCTTGTGGGCTTCCCACTTTCTCCAGAAGTAAATCGGCTTACTCTATTCCTCTTCCACAGACAGAGGACACCATGTCAGGAATAAGAATGCTAATCACTGGAATCAGTTGCACAAATTAATGTAATTCCTGACTATGGATGCAAAGAAACCTAAATAAAAGCCATAACATGATTTCAAAGAACACATTGGTTAAATAAAACCTAAAGTAGAAAACCAGATTTGTTGTTATTGTGTGCCTTCAAGTTGTTTCTGACTTATAGCGACCCTAAGACGAACCTATCATGGGATTTTCTAGGCAAGTTTCTTCAGAGGTTTGCCTTTGCCTTCCCCTGAGGGTGAGCGAGTGTGACTTGACCAACGTCAGCCAATGGGTTTCATGGCCGAGTTGGGAATTGAACCCTGGTCTCCAGAATCATAGTCCAACACTCAAACCACTATGCCATGCTGAAAACCAGATACTTTCATATAATTTAATGTTCTTGTTTTTACAATATTATTAAATTCTTCTTTTAAAATGCTATTGAAAGTTTATTACACTTATAAAGCAGTGCATATAAACTGTGTTGTTTGCCATCAAGTTGAAAAATATTTAAAATAAATAATATGCTCCCTATTCCTGTCAGCTCAAATTATTTCTTACAATTCTCTGTTAATAATTTCAATAATTCTCCTCTAATCCTTTAATCATAATCATCCTTTAATAAGTCTCTTCTAATCTTTTAAAAGAAAAGTCCACATTTAGTCCAAGAATTGTTTTCATATCAGATTAACTTATCTAAAGAACGTCTTGTCTGGTGCTAGATGATTCTCTTGTTGCTGATCAGAGCTGACAAAGGTCTAATCTACTGTTTCCCATAAGGGAAGTACATAGATTTACCATTTATTATCACATGGAGGTAACAGCCATGCTGTAGCTAACCAGAATGACTGAATCTTAGAAAATACTGGAATGCAACCCTGCAAGAGATTATTAAATAAGGAGAGTAAATTTAAAGGTAGAATTTCAATGTAATTAATTAAAGGTTACTTGCCATAGTAACATTTTCCCAGAAGGAAGTAAGAAGGTACATGTTGACACCTGTTGCTTGTGTTCCTCTGTTGCTTATGTTCTCCTCTACCTCCAGCACTTATAATTTGTTTTCAATGTCAACCTTATATTAAAACTGGTACTTCTACTAACAATAAAATGATGACAGTCATGTTGATCATGCCACTGCAGTTACTCTTGGGCAATGATGTATTCAAGTCTTTTAATCCAAGTCTTGAGTCAAGTTTCAAGTCTCTACATTCAAGTCTCAAGTGGAATCTCAAGTCTAGAAGCCAGGTTTTAAGAGAGAAAAAAAGAGTCGGTGTGTGTTTCTCAGAGCAAACAGCAAATGTTAGGCAATAGGCTTGAGGCAGGGGTTGAGATCTGCTTGGCAATCTGTGCTCACTGCACATCAGAGGAGCCTTCTAAAGCTTTTCAAAAGCTTTAGGAGGATCCTTTCACTTTAAGCCCATTGCCTAATGCATTTGCTGTTCCCTTCCAAGAAATGTGCCCTGCAACTTGGCAACAGGTCTTGCCTGCTGCTTGAAGTGAATGGCACCAGCAGGTCAGTATTAAAAATATACAAGTCTCAAGTCAAGTTAAGTCAGTGTGTGATTTTTGCCAGTCAAATCACTGAAGTGACTTGAGTCTGACTTAAGTCTGAGTCAATTGACTCAAGTCTATATCATTGCCCTTAGGGTAAGTTTATATAGAATTGCAGCCCAAGAATACAGCCCATTCCTTACTTAAGTAAGTGAACTCAATGGTACTTATGTATTTATTAATTTCATTTCATTAATGAAAGTGAGTGCACACCTTTTGTTTTGCAAGCACGGTGAAGAAATCACAATAATAAGATATTTATTTTCATTTTCTTTTTTGAATTATACTCAAATATCGTAAATATTCACAGATCCAAATGTGCTATCTTTGCAAATTATGCTTGTTGTTGTATGCCTTCAAATCATTTCTTGCTTGTGGTGACCCTCAAGCAAACCTATCACAGGGGTTTCCTGATAAGATTTGTTCAAAGGTAGTTTGCTTTTGCCTTCCACTGAGGCTAAGAGTGTGATGTGCTCAAGGTCACCCAGTGTGTTTCCCTGGCTGAAGAGGGATTTGAACCTTGCTCTCCAGTTATCTTTGCACATTGTGCACAAACATGCTATGCAATCAAGGAGGAAAATGCATACAAGTCTGTTCATTAAGAAAAAACTAACCTGTCAAAACAAGAACAAGAAGAAGCTGCCAGTGTGATTGAGAAAAATATAGTAAAATTGAGTTCAAGAGATGACATTCCCCTATACTGTACAGTAAAATAAAATTCACCATAGTCAAGATCCTGCATGGGAAGGAGGAATATGAAGTTCTGCCCAGGTGGAACTCTGCTCTGTTTCCCTTCTTTCTTTCTGCAGGTCTCATATTCCTGCATAACTATTTAGTCCCGGGAGCAGGCCACTGGTGGCCAACATCAAAGGTGGAGGTGCAATATCAGAGACCTTTTCAAGGATGTCCCAACGGTCCTCCAAAAATCTCAGAGGATGATGTTGCCATTGTGCATCTAACTACAGGGAACTAGCCAGTTGCTTCTTGGCCACCCTCAGCCTCCTCTGGCCACTACATAGTCCTGCTTGGGGAGAACACATCAGAAGAGGATTCTTTTTTTAAAAAAACCCTCTTTATTAAATTTTAAAATCAAAATCAAAATCATACTTTCTTTTCCATTCACGTCTTACATCTTATATACATTATTTACATTATACTACTTGAGTTTTCTACCGAAAATATAAAGTATTCATTATTTTGTTTTCTTATCCATCCTTACATTAATATTTACCATTATTTTGTCAATCTTGTTATATTTCACTTTTGTTCAATTTCCTTCTTTTCATGTTTTCATTTTCTTTAATAAATGAATACTATCCACCTTAACCTATACACTCTTCACTCATCTTTACACCTTTTGACCTATATTTTTCTTGTTTTCTTTCAACTTACAATAATCTATAACAATGTTTTCTTCAGGTTTCAAACCTTGTTCACATATTCTACTATAGGACTCCATTCCCTTTCTAATCTTTTTATCGATTTCTTATTGATCAAAGCTGTTACCTTATCCATTTCTCTTAAATACTAAATCTTCTGTAGCTAATCATCTGTAGTAGGTATATTTGCTATTTTCCATTTTTTGCTAATAATAATCAAGCAGCTGTTAGTAAATATAGAACAATTCTCCAATATTTCTTCTCTGTCTCTAATCCCAGATAGGTAGTTATAAATATCGATTTTCTATGTATCTTATAGCAAAAGTTCTTAATTTTAGAGCAGGACCACCACACATGATAATATGAGCTCACCTCCTCCTACCATTTTCAATATTTGTTTTCTCCTAATTTATATATTTTGGCTAACCTTATAGGAGTTCAATACCATCTATAATACCATCCCATTTTGGCTAACCTCATAGGAGTATAATACCAAAATGCCGCCCGTGCTTGCACATGCATGCACAAATGTGGACACTATTTTGGAAGGCCCCACGGCGGCTGCACAGCCACCGTGGGGCCTTCCCTGGGCCTTAGTAAGGCTGCACCTCATATGTGCTGGGCGAATTTGCCCTGCACACATGCGGTGGGGCCTTTCCTGGGCCTTGGTAAGTCTCCACCACGATTGCGCCAGACAAATTTGTCCCGTGCATGCACGGTGGGACCTTCCAAAATGGTGGCCCCACACGTGCACGCATGTGCACAATGGTGGGCATCGTGCACATGCATGTGCAGGGGGGGGTAAGCACAAGCACACGCATGCCCAGCCAGCCCCCACGCCATTTCCCCCTCTGGGCCCCTGGCAACAAAGGTTGCAGACCGCTGCGTTAACAACTACAAATTGAAACAAACTTTCTGTCAATTTTTTAAAAGATGGTAATTAAAACTTCACAATACCCCTCGTATTTCCTTTTCCTCTTTTTCTTCTTCCTCTTCTAACATTTTACTCTAAGTCCTCTGTATTTCTATTCCCTCCTCTTTCAGAGTTTCCTTCCCATTTTTCCTTTTTTTTCCCTTCTCTTTCTCTTTCCCTGTCTTCCTCCTGTTCTTGTGGTTTCTTTTTCCTGGTAGTCAGTCTATTATAGAAATCCTTTGCCTTATCTATAGTGTTTATCTTATATTTCCTTTGTTTATATGTTAGTGTCACTCCTATTTTCTCCCATCTATATCTGATGTCATTTTTCTGCAATGCTTGTGTTAGGAATTTATATTGCTGTCTTTTTCACAGTATCTGTGCTGGCACATCCCTAAATATCTCAATTTCTTTTTCATCCATGATCAATATCTCTCTATAGCCTTTTTGACATAATATTTCCCATAACCTAGAACTTGTAAAACAAATTGCAATAACCCTGGGTAGTTTCCTTTCTTTTGCCAGTGTGGAATTGATTTTTTTTTAAAAAAATATATTTGTTAATCCACTGTTCCTTCTGGCATATCCAAATGTTGTGCTAGCACTGGTAATAGTCTTTCCAATAATTGTTCTCTTTCCCTTTCAGGCACTCCTCACATTTTAACACACCTCTCCCTATGCCTGACCTCCTGTAATAATATATTTTGTTTTTCAATCTGTTGGTCCTTTGCTATCATATTTATTCTTCTAGCTAGCTCTTTTGTCTTTGTTGATATTTCCTCTACTTCTGTTTTTATCTCATTAATCTCCTTAGTTATTTTGGCTATTTTTCTAAATAAGCCTTCTATTTCTTTGTGCATGTCAGCTCTTATTTCATCTCTTGTATCCTTTAGTTTTCTCATTTCTGTTTTGAACGCTCTAAGTTCTTTCAGAATAATCATATTAATATCTGTGTTTACATGGCAAGCCCAAGACCTGGGATTGGGTGAGGACTTTCCAGCTAGCCTGCCCAGCCCTTCCACCATTCAGGATGCTGCATCTATTTTAGTCTGCCCTAATCCTTCTGCCTTCAGCAGTA
Source organism: Phrynosoma platyrhinos (assembly GCA_020142125.1). NCBI lineage: Eukaryota > Metazoa > Chordata > Lepidosauria > Squamata > Phrynosomatidae > Phrynosoma > Phrynosoma platyrhinos. Next base: position 201,407,316 of record CM034701.1, read on the forward strand.
ATAAATTCTTCTCAGTATTGCCATCAAGGGCCTCCCTCCTGAGCTATGGGGTGAATATCAGGGAAGAGGTTATTTGGCCGTGTTAACACCTTCATCTCCTATAGTGGCCGGGAATGATCTGGGAGCGGAAATTGAGGTTGCAGGGAAAACGAGGTATGGCAGGAGCAGAGCAAAGAGCTGTTACAAAATAAGGAGGATCGATGTTACAAAGCTATCCCACCTTCAGTTCCTTCTGTTTCCTAGAATGGTTTGGAGAAGTCTAGGAGCACCACTTATTACCAATCATTCCACAGAACCTTACCCCGCTCCTTTGCAATGCCAAGTCAGTTAAGAATAAGACCCATATTATATATGACCTCCTCCTAGATGAGGATGCCAACCTAACTTGCTTTACAGAGACCTGACTGGGAGAGGATAGTGTGTTAACCTGGGTGCAGGCCGTCTCAGCTGGGTACTTGGTTAATAAGCAGGTAAAAGGATGTGGACAGGGGTGGGGGGGCAGAGTTCCTCTGGTTCATAAGAACAACCTAACTTTGACCAAGATACCTGTTCAGAACACAGTCCACTTTCAGTGTATGTACCTAAGCCTGAGGACCAAGGATAGTTTGGGGATTCTGTTCGTATATTGACCACCCTGTTGTCTAGCAGACTCCCTAACCGAGCTGACACAGCTGGTCTCAGAGTTGTTGCTGGAGTTGCCTAGACTCTTAGTTTTGGGTGACTTCAACATTCCACTCAAGACCAGTTTGTCAAATCTTACAGGTGCGGCTTGGGAATTCATGGAATCCATGACAAGCATGGGCCTATTCCAATTGGTTGTTGGGCCTACTCATTGTGCAGGTCATACCCTCTATGCATTCTTTAGTACAGAACAGGAATATCCATGGACGGAGGTTACTAAAACCACTGCATTGTCATGGACAGATCATTTCCTGGTCAAGACTGAACTAAGAACCACTGTCTGCCCCACTGGGGGTGGTGGACCTATTAGAATGGTCTGCCCTTAACGGATGATGGAACCAATCAGATTCCAGAATGCCTTAAAGGGTATAATGGCTGGCGATGCCAGTGATTCTGTCAAAGCTTTGGTTAATACCTGGAACACTGATCTTACCAAGGCTATCAACACAATCGCTCCCAAGCATCCTTTCCAGCCTGTTTTGAATCATAAGTTATGGTATACACAAGGACTGAGGAAGATGAAGTGGGCTGGACAATTACTGGAGTGAATCTGGCAGAAAACTCAACTCTTATCTGACAAGACTCGTCGTAGAAACTTTCTTTGGTCCTGTCGAGAGGCAATGTGTGCAGTACAGAGATTCTTCTTCTCTGCACATATTGTGTCTGCAGAGTTCCATCCAGTGGAGCTGTTTAGGGTGGTGGGGGAACTGACACAGGTTCCACCTGTGCAGAAACCACTACTTAAGCAGACAATGACCTGCTGTGACACGTTTAACAATCTTTTTTGCAGATAAAATCTCTCAGATAAGAGCCGATTTAGACACCGGTGTTGTAACAGAATCTATTGACGAAGTGTGCAGCAATTCCATTAATGAAATTATACTGGATCAGTTTCAATCTGTGAGTACCGAGGATGTGGACAAGCTCCTTGGTAGAGTGAGGAAAATGACCTGCCCTCTCAATCCTTGCCCATCATGGCTGGCCTTCTGGGGTGTGTGTGTGCATTGAGGATGTTCCTCAGGGACACCATCAATGCATCCCTCAGGGAAGGTCATGTTCTACCTTGTTTGAAAGAAGAGGCAGTTAGGCCACTCCTGAAAAACCCTTCCCTGGACCCCCTGGATATGAACAACTATAGGCCAGTCTCTTTACTACCTTTTTTGAGCAAAGTGATCAAGAGGGTGAATGCTCTTCAACTTCAAGCTGTCTTGGAAGAAACCGATTATCTAGATCCATTTCAAATTGGCTTTAGGATGGGATTTAGAGTTGAGACTGCCATGGTTGCCTTGGCTGATGACCTTTGTCTGGGCATTCACAGGGGTAGTGTGACCCTGTTGGTGCTCCTAGACATCTCAGCAGCTTTTGATATAATTGATCATAACATCCACTTGGATCACCTGAGTAGGTTAGGAATTGGAGGCACTGTGTTGTAATGGTTCCGTTCCTTCCTCTCAGGCAGATTGCAGAGGGTGTTGCTCGGGGACAGTTGCTCTGCAAAAAAAAGAGCTTGATTGTGGTGTCCCTCAAGGTGCCATCCTGTCCCCGATGCTGTTCAATATATATGAAGCCGCTGGGCGAGATCATTCAGAGACATGGGGCGGGGTGTTATCAGCATGCTGATGACACCCAGATATATTTCTCCATGTCTCGGTCTTCAGCTTCAGCTTTAGATGGCATCTCTCCCCTCAGTGACTGTCTTAAGTCAGTAATGGGCTGGATGAGGTAAAATAGATTGAGACTGAATCCAGACAAAATGGAGGTACTCACAGTAGCTGCCCCGAAACCAGGTATTGATATACAACCTCCAGTCCTGGATGGGGTCAGACTCTCTGTAAAGGACTGTGACAAATCAGGTAAATGTGACGGTCAGGAGCGCCTGTTACTAGTTTCAGCTGATACGCCAACTGTGCCCTTTCTTGGGCGTAAGGGACCTTAAAACAATAATAATAATAAAATTTATTTATATCCCACCCCTCTACAATGCATATAAATTTTAAATAATCTGTGGCACACGCGCTGGTAACCTCTAGCCTTGATTTCTGTAATGTGCTCTACATGGGACTACCTTTATGCTTGGTCCAGAAACTTCAGTTAGTATAGAACATGGCAGCCAGAATGGTCTCGGGTGCATCAAGGAGAGACCATATAACATCTGTATTGAAGTCTCTTCACTGGCTGCTTATCAGTTTCCGGGCCCAGTATAAGGTGTTGGTTATTACCTTTAAAGCCCTAAACAGCTTGGGTCCATCTTATCTTCGAGACCACCTCCTTCCATACAATCCACCCTGCATACTCCGGTCCTCTGGGAGGAATTTGCTGCAGCCAATAAAAACGAGACTGCCTGCAACCTCCCAGAGGGCCTTCTCAGTAACCGCTCCCAGATTATGGAATGGTCTGCTGGACGAGATCTGTCAGATTACGACCTTGAATTTTAAAAAAGCTGTTAAGATGGATCTCTTCTGGCAGGCCTTTCCTGACTAGGTTTCCTGGCCTCAGGAGTCAGCTTATCTTCTCTTCTCCAACTTCTCTCATTGCTGCTGCTGCTGCTGTCCTTCTATTGTTGCTTCGGCAAGATTAATTTAAATATGTTTCAATGTATATTTGTTATGTTTTAATGTATAATTTGTTTAATATTTTCTTAAGGGGTGGGTGGGTTTTGGGGTTTTTTGGATGTGTATTATATTTGTATGATAATTTTAATGTTGTAAGCTGCCCCAATTGCTTTGCAGAGGGGCAGGATATAAATTATTATTATTACCTTGTCATGTCTGTAGAGCCTCTTCTTGAGCCTGAAGTCCCTTGAGATTGTGCTTCGGCTTGTGTTTGAGACCTTGATTTTGTTCCACAGATGATCTCAAAGTACTACTTTAAAAAAAAAATCACCTTCTTAAATTAGATCTTATATCAATGCATGCAATACCTGCAATCTCTATTAGTTATATCAGAAGTCAATCTACCTTTAGGTATAGCCACTTTATCCAAGATTTCAATTACCACCCCCTTAAATCAATATTTGTTAACATATACTTAAACCAATATGGAAATCAAAACAACATAGGAATCAATACAAATGAACAATCACAATTTTTTCCACAGTCCTTTTCTTACATTCTTTTCTACAGTTCTCCTCTTAGAATATTATTTGATTGTTTTCATACAAGGTCTTTAATAGTCCCTTTTAACTTAATCTTTCAATCAAAAAGGACAGGATAAGAAAAACAATCTCAGTCTCTCTTTTATATTCAGAGATCTTGCAACTCTTTTGTAGTCCTTTATAGTCCTTATAGTCCTTACTTTATTTTTTTCCTTGTGGTTTCTTGTAGTCTTAATAGTTCCGTAAGGATCCCTTTAAATCTTCATATTTTTGTAGTCTGTTCCCTTTATTCTTTTTGCTTTTTATTTCTTATATTTTCTATTTAAAGTTATTTATTTTCTTCTTATTTTCTTCTGTACTCCTTTTTGAATCTTAATTGTTCTGTTGAATCCTTTCTGTCCTTTCTGTTCCTCTCCTTTGTTATGTTCCATAATTTCTAGTCCTTCAATCCTTAAGTCTTTCAGTCTTTCCTTCTTACAACCTTTCAATCCTTCCTTCCTTCCTTCTCTGTTTCCTTTGGGCTTTAGCATTTCTCTTTGCGTTTCTCAACCACCGCCCTTCTTAACACACTTTAACTGACTTTAACCAATTTAATTCAGAGTCCATTTCCTTATACTTGTTTAACTTTACCAAGGTGATTACTTGAGTGATTTTATTTTCTATAACTCATAAGGTGAGTTATAACGTCTTTATAAAGTCTTCTTTACTGTTTTTTAAACACTTGTTCTTACTTTTTTAGTTATTTCATAGATAACCATCAATTTAAAACCCTTTGATCTTATTACTCTATTTCTTTGTTTTATCTCTTTTATCTCCTTTGTCTCTCTCCTTCTCACTCGAAGAGTAGCTCTTTTGCCTGGGATGTTGTTCTTATATTTTTGAGTGGAAACACTTTCCTTTTTATTCTTCTTTTACTGATGTGTGCTACCACCCACATCAATGGCTGCTCTCTCTCTCTCCACACCTCTTTCTTTCCCTCAAGACTCCCGGGGGTTGAAAAGAGCAATGAAGCCCCCTGCAAGCCCCAACTATGTACCTCACCTTGTCTAGTGTGGACTGGGGTTTGCCACTGGTGAAAAGGTTTTGCAGAATGAGCTCAGAACTCATGCCACCATTTGTTTGCTTCCACAACCCAGAAGTCCCAGAAGATTATTCTTGAGGGGATGGGGTATTGCAGGAAGGAAATAGTGAAAAAATATTCATGGTGTTTTGCCAGTATATGTTACAAGATGCGAGCCAAAGACAAAATCCTACTCACCAGTTTTACAGTTTTGCTGTTGTAGTGTGCCTTCAAGTCATTTCCAACTTATAGCAACCCTAAGGCAAACATATCATGGGGTTTTCTTGGCAGAATTTGTTCAGAGGAGGTTTGTCATTGTCTTCCTCTGAGACTGAGAGCGTGTGACTTACCCAAGGTCACCTAGTGGGTTTCATGGCCAAGTGTGGAATTGAACTCTGGTCTCTCAAGTTGTAGTCCAACACTCAGATCAATAAGCCACACTGGCTCTACTGATACAGAATGAAAGAAAAAAAAGGAAGAAAATATAGAATAAAGGAAAGCAATGGTGAGAAGGAAAAAGAAGGGAAATGAAGTCTTATTTACAAATAGGAAAGAGAAGACAAGCTTTGTCAATGGAGGAAATTAGACCTCTGAAAGGCTTTTTGATTTGTAATAGAGCAAGCAAACAACCAACCAAGACAGCACTGAAATTCTAAATAAAATAAGAGAAAAGAGAGATCTAAATAAAATAAGAGAAAAAAATTATATATTTCAGAAATATAACTAAAGACAACAATGTCATGGTATAGAAACAACAATAATGGCAATGCAGACAGCTAAAATTAACAGTATCATTCCTAGCAAGTAGAATAGGAGAAACAAAACTACCCTGATGAGTTAAAGAAGCAGTTCTGTCTCAGAGTGGTCAAGTAGCAGTAACTCCCATTGAATTTATAGGTACCTAGTCCAAAGTAAGTGTAAGATACACTTACATTAATTATGTGCTTTGGAATTCATAATATCCCAGTGTATGTTTGTTTAAATTTCTTGAGCTTTGGTCTCTGGCAGACAGTCTCAGATATCTTACCCCTTATGCCACTGGCACTCTGCAAAGCACTGCATTTTGGATCTGTGGATCAAGGGCACCTAATAGACTGAGTATTGGGTGTTGCAGACCAGCCCAAAGGGCCAGCCTTGGAGAGGGAGAGTTGGGGCAGCACAGCTGCATGCCGGCCACCCCAACCCCAGCCCAACACCATCCTGATGCTGCATGGCTGTACGCATGGCCTGTGGCATCAAGACACCCTCCTGGCACGGTGTGCAGACATGCCGTGCCAAAAGGGCACAGAAGAGCAAGGGCACCGGCTCTTAGGGCAGCCTTTTGCCACCCTTAAAAGGAATAGCATTTTGCCATTCTTTTAGGGGTGACAAAAGGAAGGATTGGGGCCATGGTGTGCAGTTGCTGCAGCCCTGATCCGCTGTTCCCCGGGGCAGCTCTCTGCTGCCCCCAACAGGCCATTTGCATCTGCCCCACAGCCTGAACATTCTAATCTCAATCATAAAGCCCTGGCCATCTAAAAGAGTTCTTCACATTAAGCAAAACATCACTCACTGGGTAGATATACCTAGTACAGGCAGTCCCCATCCCTGGTTTGTGTTCAACAATGTGAGCAATCTTTGACTCTTTGTCTACTTGCTTCAGAACTGGATCTCCAGTTGTGATGTGCCTTGGTGTGACAGGAATGTTGTCCTTTCACAAGGAATTCTGGAAGGTGGACTGGAGTCAGAGGAAGGTTCTTAGATAGACTGCTAAGAGACAGAGTCAACAGAAACTGATTCTTAAGTGATCTGGAATCTTGATATGCCATATCATAAAGGGCCTTCTTTCTTTCTTTAAGCAGAGGAAGGCAGATGTAGATGCCAGACCAAAGAGATAAAAGATCCAGAGGAGAGCTGTAACCAGCAGCCAAGATCTTTCTGCTAATCTGCCTGAAGGCACAGCTCTGGCCATATAGGATCAACTTCTTTGTAGGAAAAAATCCAAAAGTGAGAGAGGAAGGAGGGGTGATGGCAAAGATGATATTATCTTGTTTTTCTTAGGGCCAGAGCAAACAGGAATGAAAGAGTGGCCTGAGTATGCTCCAGCCGGATGCAGGTCAGAACTTCATTGTCTGCACAGCCCACTCTCAAAGTGGGCATGGATGCAGGGGCTGACCAGTGCCACCAGGAGTCAGATTATCCTGGCTCCTTTTTTCTTCAGATGTAAGAACCAGAGTCCGACTTTGGTTTTTAAACAGCACACCTCCAAAATGGACAGAAGTCACATCATTCAGTCCATCTGTTTCACCCATTAGATTAGCATTTCTTTTGGTTTTGTTTAAACATTATTGAGATCTAGCATGGTGTAGTAGTTTGAGCATTGGATTGTGACTCTGTAAATCAGGGTTTGATTCCCCATTGGAATCCCCTATGGAAACCCACTGGGGAATCTTGGGCAAGTTACACACTCTCAGCCCTAGGAATCCCTATGATAGGGTCATCTTAGGGTTGCCAAAAGTTGGAAATGACTTGAAGGCACACAACAACATAAACATTATTAATGGGTCTATTTACATTTAATTAAAACTATAAGCACCTCTGTGGACTATGGTCAAAAACCAGATATAACTCATACAAAAATAATACTGAGTCTAAGTTATTTTAATGATTCTTTTTGTCTGTAGGCCAGGTTGGGTTGAAGTGTCAAAATAAAAGCTAAATTCCATTAAAGTGTTTTTATAAAGTGTTGAATTAAGAAGAAAAGTACCAACAAGCTCTGTCACATGAAGGCAAAGTGGCTGTGTTGTGATGGTCTTACATTGTGAAATGCTTGCTCCAGATCCAGAGGAAGACACTTGGTACATTCAATTGTTTGGAGGAAATGCAAATGTCCTCAGTGCAATCCAAGCCAGCAACCTCTAATGTGAAGAGCAGGGAAGTGGAATTAGTCTACACTACAAAGTGTTTAAAAACATTCATTCAAGTATGTTGTGTTGAAGCAATTGCAACTTTCCTCTTGAGATGAATCATTAACCATTCCTCTTGAGATGGGTTACATAGAACATCTTCCAATCTAAATATGAGAATGAAATTCTATTCTAACTAGATCTAATTAAATATTTCATTGCAGTATTTAAATAGTTTAGTGACAGGGAATGTACTCATAAAAATGCTTTATGCTTGCTTGAAGTGTTCCATTATTCATAGAATTACACACATTGCTGGCAAAAGTCATAGAGATTGTGTTCATTACCAGTTACAAAATATGATCATTTTGTTATGTACTCTGAATTATGGCTTTCATTGAGAATGATCTATACTATCATGGTGGTGGCCTTACCTGACCCATTAGATTCAAAGGACTCTCTCTGATAGTGCTACAATCTCCCATATCTTTGGGATGAGCGAAGTTCAGTACTCTAAATGTTGTTGCACTGTATTCCCACCTAGCTAGCATAGCCAATTGTGAAGTATGTTAGGAGCTGCCATTCAACATCTTTGGGAGGACTACTTAATTCCCAAACTGGCTTGTAAGCTTTTAGGAGATTCCCCACCCCCCACCACTCAGTGTAGGCACTTTCTTCCTTCTATTTTGCCAACACTGAATATGTTCCCTTGGATATGTTCTCTTGGATCGAGTAGAGGGCAGTTAACAACTAGGCAAACCTTTTCAGCCAGTGCTCTGTCCAAGGTCCTGATCAGTCTTGTCTGGAATGATTCCTGCTGCATCTGAATTTTGCTGCCCATGGCTTAATTTTATTCAAGCTTCCCTTCATTTTGCTTTTTCACAAGTGTGATTCAGGCATATTGCTACTCCAACCACAGATCTCCTTCTTTGGAGCTTGGAAACTAGGCAGAAGAGTACAGCCTTCACTTGGAAGCAATGTTACGATGCAACCTCAGATAGTTCCAATTAGGCAAAGATAACGGGAAATGTTGCTGAATGTCATTATATGTTGTGATCCATCATGGGAGTGTGTCTAACCTCATTTCTAGTTACTGTAATCAGCTGGAGCTACAGGATAAAACTGGTGGAAATTGGAGACCTTCCTTTTATGCAAATTGATGTTCATCCCCCTTATGCAAGGTATTCTTTGGTTCAAACAATAACTTTTCCTGGAATTTGAGAGAAATAATTGAAAATAATTATTCAAAAAACCAAACTCCAGTGCTTAGATGTAAGGATGCTCCTGATGGTTTGCAGAGTGTTATAGTAATTGGCTAGTAAAGCAGGCTTAAGGGTTTCTGCTATCTTCTTCATTATTTAGCCATCATGCTTGTATTACTTTTGTTGATAAAAGAAAATAGAAATAAATTACATATAAAACAACAGCACTGTGGGGAGACATTAACTAGCTTTTCCAGCTATCCACTTTCAAATGACATGAAAATGGCTTCATACATCTTTGTTCTCAGAAGAGGTTCCATGCACTGATTTATACTGATATCTGCTTGTGCCAGAGATTCCTCCTGGATAAGGCCAGGGAAATGAATGGGCAAGCCTACTCTTGAGCAAATTCAATTTATTTCAGCTGGACTTGCATGGCATGAAAACATTGCTGAAAAACATACACTTATGTCAAGTTATCTCTTGTACAACAGAAAAGAACACATCCATCATGTTTCATATCACCACATTATGCAAGGGTGGAGGAATGTATACAACAGCATCACAGCATGGAATATGTGAGCCTACATGCTTTAGGAGAAAAATGTGATGTTTTTGGCACATTTTGGCACATATCTCCATGTAATTTGTAATTCGACCATTGTTTTTGAAATACTTGTAGTTCTACCATTGTTTGAAAAAGTTCTAGATTGTTTTAAAAACATTGTTTTAAAAATATTGACACAGGGGGATATGGATTTGGGTTGATATCATCGTAGGTGGGCTTGCTGTTCTCTCACTCTAGGGACATTATCACACGGGGGCAAATCTGCTGGTTAATCCACACAAATCCCAAACAAACTGGATTTGTGCCCCTCATTTTCACACAACGTCACACAGAAACTGGACAGAAAGTAGACAGAAACTGGTGTTATCCGAGATCTTTTGAAATTCAATTGTTTGGAGGAAATGCAAATGCAAAATTAAGGTAATTTCGCATTTACAGTAATGTGAAAAGCAAATGCGAATTTGGGAGCATTTCCTTGCTTTTCCCATTGTTCCAGCGAGCATTCCTCTGCGTATGTGCAAGCTCATTTCTAGTACATTTATGGGCTTTTCTCACTTGTGTGTGAACATTAAATGCGCTTACTGTAAATTTGCAATTAAGGTAATTATGTGTGAAAGCCATTTGCAGAATCAAGGTTTATTTTCCGTTTATTTTCCAAATGCCTCATTTCCACTTTATTATAGCTTTTTGGCCCACGTGTGATAATGTCCTAGGAGAAAATGACCTGGGCCTCTTCACACTACTATGATCCCACTTTAACTGCCATGGCAATTTCCTGTGGAATCTCAGGATACGCAGTTAAGGGAAGGATACTTAGAATTTTTACCAGCAAGATATCATGCCTCACTAAATTAAAAAACAAACAAACAACAAACTTAAGATTTCATAGGATGGACCCATGAAAGCTCAAGTGCACAATAACAGCACAACAATTATGTAGTAGGAAAGGGTCCCCGGCTCAAGAAAGGCCACTGAGCTTGGTCTCTTTTCTATCACTACGGTTTCTCAAAACAAATGAAGAGATATCAAATCCTTTGCAGAACTATGGAATCATGACTCCTATGAAACATAAGGTATTATTAAAACAGTTATTTCCCCAGAGTATTATTATATTAAGGTCCAGCAATTGTCATCCGATATCATAGGATAGCACTACTTCATCAGTTTTGAGAAAGCAGATTAAGTGGTTATTTGTGAGCAAGCCTTTTCAACTAAAGCATCCCAGTTGGATCACACTGCTTTTGTAACGTCAACAGGTTACTGATAAACTATATCAGCATTTTGTCCAATTTCCTGGGTCTTTCACAGGTCCAACATCTATACCAATTAAAAGCACTGAACTGTTTGCAAGTTTAACTAGAAATAGATGGAAAATGTCTGTATATTAAATTCTCTTTTTTGTTGTTCTTTTGTAGTTTTGAGTCAAGAAGCAATGTGTCTGATAGACTAAAGAAGTCTGGAAGAACAATCCAGAGCAACAACAAGCAGTTTCTGGTAAGCAGAATTGCCCATTTGTTCAAACTGGCCAGTTTATGAATTCCTCTCTGTAAGTCATTGGTGGAAATAATAATAATAATAAAATGTGGAAATCAAAGGTCTGCATTTGACTGGTAGAAGTTTGAGACAAAATCGATTAACACTACTGCAGATATGGTAGGAGGATCACCAAGACACACCGAGACAATAAAGGAGAATCTTATTGGAAGAGAGTTGCTGAGAGGCCATAGGCTGATGAGAGGTATGGAGATCAAGAACAGACCACATCTTGAGCTACTAGATTAGGCAACTTCTTCAACATTTTCTAGATTTCATTGTAACTTTTGCTTTAGGTGACATTTCAAAAACCATTTGAGTACAGACTTTCCAGGATGAAATATTTATGTGTAGGCAAACTCAGGCCAGAATCCTCTTGGTGACTTACACTGGTGTATCCAGTAGTTATGCCAATTAAGTACCTTCTTTGACATGGTGCAAGAAGGCATATAGTACCTTCTTAAGTGATACCTCTCCCAGCTATATAATGGTAGCCAGAGAGAGCCCAAATGCACCTGAGCCAAATAGCTATTCACTGCCTGCCAGGGAGCCATCCAGGTGCAATTGCAAAGTTGGGGGGAAAGGAACATCCTTCATTTCCTGGATCTTCATTGCAAGTTTGCTAGTTGGGCTTTACACTCTGACAGCTTCAAATAGGACTTCACTCTCAGCTTAATTTTCCATTTTGTGATTTTATATTGGTATAATTGCCACTTTGGACAATTCTGGAAGCCAATTGGATGGGAACAAAATGCTCCTCGTATGAAAAAAACAAAAACAAAAACCTGAATATAGCAATGTTAGAATAATACCAAATGCCCTCAAGATCATGGCTCCTCTTCTGTGGATGGGAAAATGGAAGAAGAGATGTAGATGGCATGAGAGATAGCAAATTCTCTTCTGAGTGGGCTGGCAGAATAACACTGTGACCAGTTTGGCATGATATATGACTCTTCTTAAATTCTCATTTGCTGGTGCAGAAGGACTTTGAATCAAGATGATATTGATGTTGGTTATTTAATCTTAGCTTTGCTGTGGCTCCAGCCATTTAAAAAATATATGCAACATCCTGAATGGTTTTGGAGATCCTATTCTACCCCAATTCAGGCCTCTTTTAACATATTAGTCAAAGTTTTGTACATAGAATGATAGACTGTGGTTGAAAATTTAAACTATATCCTAGAGGAAATGTTAATAAGCATCCCCTACCTCCATTTTCAGCATGCATGATTCAAGTAATCTAGTCTCATCATTCCTTTAATATTTTTAAACATTTTTCAAATGCAGCTTAATACCCTAGTGCATTATGCAAAATGAAATATAAGATGACACTTTAGAAATCCATTCATCTCAATTCACTGCTTTATAACTTCCTACTAGCTAAATGATATCAACATTGCTGAGATGTCAGAGTGGTTTAGTTCCAACATGATAGCAGGATACATGCAAAAAGTGTTATTATGAAAACTGATGCCTTGAGAGCAACACAACACTTCTCAGTGAAAGTCATGGACATTTGATTTTCAAATACAGCCTTTGCAAATTGAGCATGACAGTCTATTTTATTGTAAATCTAAAAAATCTTTATTTTGTGGTAAAAGGAAGAACCACCCCATATGTACTTTCTATACTGACCCAGTTTTAGGGGAAACTCTGGCTCTTTATTCAAAATAAAATATGCAGATCCAAGAAATATATAATCTTAGTTCTCAGAAAAAATATATACTGGAGTGAATGAATTTTTGTTATAGTTTGGCATGGCTAAGGGCAGAGGGCACAAAATAATCGACTTTTGTTATGGACATAAGGAATTTAAGGGGATGAGAACATACCACCATGAAGAGAATGACAACAAAATTAGAGGGGGACTGCAGATGGGTGGCTCTGAGTTGCTCCAGGAAGCGGCAGATCGGGGCTGTGGAAACCCCACATCGTGGCCCTGATTCTCCCTTTTGCCACCCTGAAAAGAGTGGCAAAATGCTGCTCCTTTTAGGGGTGGCAAAAGGCCTCCCTAAGAGTGTTGAACACTGCGCCGGAAGGGTGTCCTGATGCTGTGCACTGTGCTCAATGGTGCGCAGTGTCAGGATGGTGTCAGTGTGGGATTGGGGTGGCTGGCATGCAGCTGCCCTGCCCCTTTGGGCCAGTCTGCAGAGGCCCAGAATCTGATGAATTCTCCCCTCCCATCCATTATTAACTCCCTTGAGAAAGATAATAATGAACATGAAGAAAAGAAGAAGGGAACCTTTAATTTTAAGTTTTCTGTGTAAGAGAAACAGATGTTAAACTTTGTACTGAAAGGAATTTGTCTCTGATTGTAGACTGACTGTGGAGAAGGACATGCAATTAAGCCTGCTGTTTTTAATATGTAATATGTATTTAATGTATTTTAAAACTGCTTTCTAAATTAATGTTTTAAAAGCAGTGTTTTAATTTGATTAATGGTTTAATGCCTTTTAAACATTTGTACTACATATTATTTTAGCTAATTTTTGTTTTAACTTACATTGTCAGCTACTTTGAGTCTTGCTTGGGAAAAGGCAGACTATAAATCGAATAAATAAATAAATGATATTTTTTAGGAAGCATAATGCCTTGAATCTCCCAGCCAGCATAGTCAATGGCCACACAGGCTGGAGGGTTCTGGAAGCTGTAGTCCAAAAAAAGTAACTTTCTCAGTGTCTGATTTGTCACTAAATGATAAAGGACAAATGGTTCTGAAGGTGCCACATTGAAGTCAGATTGCCATGCCTGAGAATTTGACCTGAAGCAGGGGTAGTAAATTTCAGTAGGAGCCAATTGTTGCCACCACAGTGAGCTGTACTTTTGGATTTTCAGCTGAAAAGCCATCATGGAAATGACTGAGAGTCTACTTCCAATTTTTCATTGTTTGAGTGTGTGTGATTTTTCAGCTGATTTTTTTTTAAATGGGCAGAAGTCTGGGGAATTTGGGGTCTGGGGCATTGCAAAAAGGGAGCAGCAGGTGACCCAAAAGCATGAACATTCCCCATCTTGGATCTAAAGTTAGTAATTCCCAGGATTTTTCCTGCTCAGAGAAATCTCAGACTGAGGAATCAGATTAAGGGATGAGGGTATTTTGGTTTTTGCTTTGCTATTAACTCCATCATGATCTATGTAGAGGCCACACTTTTGCCCTGCTTAGGATCCTCTCAACCTTTGGTCCACCTTTCAGCTCTCAGAAGTCCAAGCCAATATAACTAATGAACAGAAATTTTGTGAAGCCACATTTAAAGCATCCGTAGGACCAAAGGTCTTAACCCAAAGCACTTGATCCCCTTCCATTCCATCAAATTGCATTGTCTGATCTGCATCCATAGAAACTTCTTGGGATGGTGGAGGTAGTGGGATATAATATGCAACTAGTGATTAGCAGGGCAGTCTTGTTGTATTTATTTATTTATATCCCACTTTATCCCAAAATTGGGACTCAGAGTGGCTCACCATTTAAAAGGACAATACGATTAAAAACATACAAAACATGAGCATTAAAATAAATTTAAACTGTTACAATATTAAAATACATCACACATTAAAAGAATAAAATGCAATTTAAAAGATAGAAGACTTAAAACAGTACAGTTAAAACAGTTCAACACCCCAGACTGTTCTTTAAAGACTGTTTAAAAAACCTGTCTGAATAAAAAGGTTTTAACCTGTTAATAGAAGGACAGGAGGGGACCATTCTGGTTTCCCTGGGAAGGGAGTTCCAGAGGCTAGGGACAGCCACCCAGAAGGCCCTCTCTCATGTCCCCACCAATTGTGTTTGTTATGAGGGTGGAACTGAGAGAAGGGCATCTCCAGATGAGCCTAGGCCAGCTCATATAGGATTGTTTGAACCTAGTATCAACAGGCTGAACTACTGCAGCCACTCACTCACAAGACAGAAGGTTGTGAGTTCAATTCCAACCAGGGGCTCAGGGTCTACTCAGCCTTGCATTCTTCCAAGGTTGCTAAAATTAGTACCCAGTTTGTTGGGGAAAATTAGTTTACAATTGTAAACTACTTAGATACTGCTTAGTGTGGTATGAAGTGGTATATAAATGAATTGGCTATTGCTATTGCTTCAAGTAAGAGTCCACAAAAACAAAACAAAAAACAAACAAACAAAAAACAAAACAAAACACCAATCCAAAACAAACAGACATTTTAGACCTTAGGGCAGTATTAATAATGTTCATTATTAATATAGAGTTGGCATGTAATTCTCTGTGTAATGAAATGTATACCACTATATGTGTGCATGTGTTTGTGTGGGAGGAATATAGGACATGACTATCTTTTGACTTAATATGTGAGGTGGCAGAAGCCCTAGTTAGATGTTCTGTTTTTTAAATCATGTTGGGGGAGCAAGTGATGTATATTTTTGTCCTGCATTCCACTCCTATCCTCCCCAGGTTGACAGAGAATGATTGCAAAGGAGTTGTAGCTGGGTTCAACTGAGCACTGTTACAAAGACTCCTTGAGGTAGGTCTGGCTGAGAAACAGTAATTCACTCAAGGCCACCCAGTGAGTTTCTTGGCTCAGTGGGAACTAGAACATGAATCTCTCAAGTCTCAGTCCAGTGCTCTAACCCACTGGTCCCCAAACTTTTTCAGGCCACCCCCCTTTCCTCTTGAGCAACAACCTAATGCCCCAAATGCCAATTTGTTGATATTAGGTCTACTGTTCTACCACAGATTTTAAACAATCAATCATGGTCATTACTCCCTTTGTATGCAGTCACCTTGAGAGCCGCAACTGAACAGCTGCTGAGCAGTGAACAAGAAGCTTCTTGACTGTGCTAGTCTTGCAGTAAAGGTCTGTGTAAGTGAGAAGCTTCTCAGTGGCTGTTCAGCTTGCTATTTGGTCACTGCTCCCTTTGCATCTGTTCACTCTCAGAGTAGCAGCAGTTGGCTGAGCAGTGACCAAGAAACCTTTCACCCATTCCAGTCTAGTGGCAAAGGTCAGTGCAGCCAAGAAGTTTTGTTGCTTCCAACGTGAACAGATGCAAAGGGAGAAGCTTCTCCCTGGTTAGGAAAGACTCTTATTTTTTTCTTTGTTGGGGTGGAGAGGAGCGCATCTGGTGTGTGTGTGTGTAGTGGGTTTACAGAGGCCACATGCTCTGGAGACTGGTGTGGGCAAGGGAAGGGAGATATTTTAAGTACAGGAGCTGCTCCAAGGCAAAGGACTCTTTCCAAGAATCAATCCCAGATACTCCTCCCTCTCCTTCACCAAAGACGTGTCTCTCCCCCCCCCCACACACACATACACAGATTGCTTCTTATACTACCTTTTCTCTCAGCCTATCCAATGAAAGAAAGCAGGAGCAAGTCTCGGCAAAACTGACATAGGAGTTTATCACACCGGGGTGGGTGGGGTGGTGGTGGAAGTATAAACAGTGATTAACCTGTGATCAACCCACAACTGCCGAATGGTTTTCACATAATGTCAGCACACAAAGCGCTGTTATCCTGTGCAGAATCCGTGATTAACCTGCACTTGTGCACAATTGCATGAATGGTTTTCATACAACATTGAGATGAAATGTTATTAAAGTGCCATTATCTTATGAAGAGCCAGGCAACAAAAATCAGTAAGTCATTCATGGAATTCTCCTGTGAATGACTTTTTGCTGTTTCTTGCCTGGTTATTCCCTGGTTCTTCATGAGATAATGGCACTTGCGTTAATGTCATTTTAAGCACATTTTAATGCCAATTATGCAATTTTCACAGGTTAATCATTGTTTAAACTCCCAGTTTCCCCCATGTGATAAACTCCATAGCTTAACTATGGTTTCAAATCTGAAAGTTCCTTTTTGCAGCTGCTTCTTTCCCACTGCCACATCCTCTAATTCAGGGGTAGGCAACCTTTTTGA
>CM034701.1:201451233-201471021 GCA_020142125.1 Phrynosoma platyrhinos
TTCTAGAACATGGCCACACAGCCCAAAAAACCCACAAAAAACAATAGTCAAAATGTTATACAGGGAACGAGGCAAATGATGCAAGGGTCCAACAGTGGGAGAAAAAAAACCTCACACAGGCAACAAGTAGGGAAGACACATGCTCTTAGATGCCTCTACACTAATGCACAGAGCATTGGAAATAAACAAGATGAACATGAACCCCTAGCACAACAAAGCAAACACGATATAATAGGCATCACTGAAACCTGGGGGGATGAGTCTCACAATTGGAATGTAGTATAGAGGGGTATAACCTTTTTAAGAGAAATAGGCCAAACAGGAAAGGAGGAGGAATAGCATTATATGTCAAGGATGTTTACACCTGTGAAGAGATCCAGGACATAAATCCTGGAAATCAGGTGGAGACCATCTGGACAAAAATTAAAGGGAAAAGAAATAACAGGGATATTATTGTAGGAATCTACTACAGACCCCCAAGTCAGACTGAGCAATTGGATGATGCCTTTCTAGAACAGATTACCACAAACTCAGAAAGGAGAGATGTAGTAGTGATGGGTGACTTCAACTATCCTGATATTTGCTGGAAGTTAAATTCAACCAATACTTCAAGGTCTAGCAAATTCCTCACTTGCCTAGAAGACAATTTCTTTGTCCAAAAGGTGGATGAGGCAACAAGGGGATCAAATATTTTAAATCAGAACCTAACCAACAGGGATGACCTGGTCAATGGGGTGCAAGTGGTGGAATCCTTAGGTGGGAGTGATCATGTTCTCCTGGAGTATTTTATACAGTGGAAAGGAGAAGCTAGGCATAGTCAAACACTCATTCTAGACATTAGGAGAGCTGATTTCAACAAAGTTAGGGAAACATAAGGAATAATTCCATGGTCAGGAATACTAAAGGAGAAGGGAGTTCAGGATGGATGGGAGTTTCTCAAAGACTGTTGTCTGAGTCCCTGGAACAGCTGATTGGTACTGACACTCCCCCACCTTTTTTACTTAGTGTGTTATCTTATCTGATGAAGACCTCTAAAGCTTGCATGGTATATTTGTGACCTTAACCTGGCCCAATAATTGTACTGGGCATTTTCTGTGGCCAAAATAGCAATATTTAATTATTTCCCAAATTTTTGTATCTCTTTTCATGGCAAGGCCTCACAACATGACTTAACACACATGATTAAACACACACAATACAATTAAAATAATACCTTTAAAATTAAAAAGATAAAAGAACAGTCTAACCTATTACATTACTAGCCTTGGTTGGTCTGTCAGTCTCTTTCTTTCTTTCTTCTTTCTTTCTTTCTTTCTTTCCTTCTTTCTAAAGATGACAATAATATTACACATTACATGCCTTTCGTTAGATAACTAATGATTGTCATTATGGTTCTATCAGCGCCAGATAACAGCAACTCTGTTTATTATATCTCTTTTACAGCCAGTAACAGCAGTTCTCCACATTATACATCTCTTTCTTTCTCCCCAAGTCAGGTAATTGTTATGCTCATCTTTATGTGTCTTCCTGGAGCCTGGAGCTTTAGTAGGTTTCATTGTATATTGTCCAAGCTTGTAATGCTAATGTTCCCTACTATATCTCTCAGGGTCGTGAGCTCATATTGCCTTGGAATCTTCTCTTCCCTAGGCTCTCTTACAAAAGCACCATAGCTGAAATTATTAAAATAGTCTGTTTATAATTATTTTAGTAAAGGTGTATATTTATACTCTTTCTTTGAAAATCCAAAGACTTTTTCCCTCTTCAAAATCTGTACTGGCTTCAGACCAAAGGGTGGGACTAAATAAAAAAAGACCAGTGATATTATTAGCCTTTGTGTTCTTTCAAAGCTTGTCTCATCTGCCACATCCTGAAGGTCGATTCACTGATACATGCATACATAATTTACTTTTTTCTTAACTGGGTTACTCAACTCTCAGTGACATAATAGTTGGATGTATGAAATGCATCCACTGAAATGCATTGGAGAAACACTTAGAAAAGGCTGTACCACTTTATTTAATCACCCAAGAGCTATATAACTATTCTCTGAATTTAACAAGCATGCACTTGAGAGGAAAACTGTTTATGTAAGCCCGGGATATAACTAAGGATATGGCTAAGGAGATTACTACATGTGGCTTTTAAACTGCAAATTACAGTAGGAAAACAGTGCTTTTGGTGATACTCATTGCACAACACCACTTGCAGCCTATAGCAGCTGAGTCTCCAAAGCGTGGTTAGGGCATCCCTTTTCAATGACAGGAGAGCCCTGTCAATAAGCTTCCCTTCTTGCTGCAGTCCCAGGTGTGAAACATCATAGTTCTGATATTGGCATATAGTATCAGTGCTTTCTCCTCTCCCCCTGTTTCCACTCTCTCTTGCTATTCCAAAGCAGGTTGGTTTCCTTTCCTTTCCTTTTCCTTTTCCTTTTCCTTTTCCTTTTCCTTTTCCTTTTCCTTTTCCTTTTCCTTTTCCTTAAATTGCATTAACATAAGTAGAATTGTATTAAAAAGTAAAATTAAAAAAAAAATGAAAGGCACACTGGGTAATACATAGGGCAAAGAGGCAGGGTTAGGGGTAAGTGTGGAAGGGAGAGCGATGGCAAAAACAGCCCCTCTCACACTATTGCGGAGATGTGTGAAAATGGCTACTATCATATCGGTATGTTTCCATTTTCATTCATTAACATGATTGCGGCAAGAACAGGGCTCATATGGTAATGTTCAAAGACTATTCATCCCAAACTGGCAGGAATACATATCACAATGTCCTGTGTATGATATCAAGTTTGTACTCAATTCAAGATAGGGAAATGGAGTATTATTTCAGTCTGGTAGTGGTTAAATTGCTGACAATCCTTATTTTTTCAAAGCCTCGCTTCCTAAGCAACATGATTTGGTGTGCTTGCTTACACAGTATGGTATGTGAGTGCTGTGAGATTATGGCTCTAAAAAGGGGAGTAGTAGTATGGTAAAAGAAAAAAATTATATTTATTATCCATTCAGGGATAGGAGAATATATAAATCCCTATATTTGATTATAAAAGCCCCTAAATTTGGCTTCTATTAAAGTAGGCATAAAAATTCCAGGATTTGCTTGCAGAAACCCCTAAATTTGGCCCCTATTGATGGAGGTATGCTATAGCCATTACAAGAATATTCAAGAGGGCAAATCAACTAGTTATCTCTCTGTGCATGTCTCCAGCCGTGTCTCCATTGCAGAAATAATCCAGGTTGACACCATTTTAATTGCCATGGCTCGATACTATGGAATTATGGGAATTGTAGTTTTGTGAGACATTTAACATTCTCTGTCAGAGAGCTCTGGTACCTCAACAAATTATGAACCTCAGGGTTCCATAGTATTGAGCCATGGCAGTTAAAGTGGTGCTAATCTGGATTATTTCTGCAGTGTGGATTCAACTTTTTTCTGTTTCAAGCACAGACACATTGGTTTACTGTTACAGGTGTTGATGCCTTTTACTTCTAATAATAATTACATTTTAAAAAGTCTTCAGAAGCCTTGAAAAACAAAAACAACTTATTCAGGAGCAGAGATGTCTTCCACAAATGTCTGTTATCATGTGTTCCATGCCTTACAATATTGTGGATAACACTTTGAAAGTCTTGGAGTTCTGCTTCAGAGAAGCATAGCCTCTTTCCTTGGTTCTTTTATGCATAGCTAGAGCTTTTGAGCCAGTATGGAATAAAGACTTGTCTCAACTCTCTGGAGAGGGGCTTGTTGCAGTGGGCACCATGGAGAGTCAGTGCCACACTGTGTAAACCCTCAGTGCAGCTGCACAGATGGAGCACAATCCTCATGAGACTGGAGGGTCTTGTAAGGCTAGTTGTGATAGTTGGGGCTGAAATCTAGCCCCAACTTTCATAAGCTCTCATGTGGCTTCCTAGCCTCATAAGAATTCCTTGATGGGGCCCCTGCCTTAAATAAGCCATTGCCATGTGGCTGCCACCATTCGTGGTCCATCAGCTGATCGAGGAGGTCAACCTGCTGCCCTCTCTTCATTTCAGAGGCCTAGTAGCCTGACTTCCTTTGCAGGCATGTTTCAGGGAAACAGGTAATGGGGTGAGTGAGTGGTGTGGTGGGTCAGGGAGTGATCTAAGAGGGCTCCAGGGAGATGGCAGGCATCAGCACTCAGCAATGTGGGGGAGACCTGGGGGGATGGAGACAATGGCAGGCCACCAGGCACTACATTGCCACACACTGCCAGCCACCCAGCATTGCCAGCAGGACACGGGGGGAGGGACTGTGGCATTGGGCCTTTCACTGCCATGCTGTACCACACTGCTGGGCACTCAGTGATGCCAGCAGGACTTAGGAATAATAATAATAATAATAATAATAATAATAATAATAATAATAATAATAATGGCAATGGCAATGGCTGGTCTTTCTGGGGCCACACCGCATCTCGCTGCCAGGCACTTAGCAATGCCAGGAGAACCTGAAGGGTGGACAATGGTGGGTTTTTCACCATTGGCACCCAGTGATGCTGGGAGGACATGGGGGAGGAGATGATGACAGTAGCTTTTCACTGCCACATGATCTCATGTCGCTGGATACCTGTCAATGCTGGGAGGACATGGGGGTGTATTCAATGGTGGGCCTTGTGGGAGCTGTGCCACCTCATGTTTCTGGGCACTGGAGGAACTTGGGGGGAGATGATGATGGAGGGCTTTTCGCTGCTGCTCTGCCTCACCCTGCTAGGCACCCAGGAAGAAATGGCAGTGGAACCTTTGGTGCTTCACTGCTGCACACCACTGGAGGATCGTAGTGGGAGTGGAGGGGTGAGTGGCAGGCTCCACACTTGGCTAATGGGGTGAGTTGGTGGGAAAGACAACTGCCCAGCCCCCCCCCCCCCCCCCCCCGTGTCATGAGGAGGAAGGCTTTCAAGCTTGGGCCTCCCTTGGTGGGGAGGAGTTAGGACCATATGATAGTGCAGCGGGGGGAGGTACTGGAGGGCCTCCATCTTCTGTTATTGCTGTTGTTGTTGTTGTTGTTGTTGTTGTTGTTGTTGTTGTCTCACTTTCTATCTGATTTTTCACCTTTTATTATTAATAATTTTATTTTTATTATCATTATTATTAATTTTCTCTTTCCCATTTTACCACATTTTTTTAAAAAAAGTGTTATTATTGGTGTTATTAGTAGTATTGTTTTCTCTATTTTTCCTCATTGGTTTGTTATTGTTGTTGTTGTTCTCCTCCTCCTCCTTTCTTCTCATTACATCTCACTCTGGTCATACATTGCGGCATATGTGTACCCAGGACTGCTGCCCTGCTCTGATCTATCATGGTGCAACTATGCTATATTATGCTATTCCATATTATCTCACCTTACCTGTTGTTGCTGGTCTCTCTGCTATGTTATTTCACCTTATCTGGTCTTTCTGCTGATTCATACATCTATATATTGGGGGGCGGCTTTAAATTTGTGATGACCCTCCCAAGATACCTTTTGTTTGTTAATTATATCTAACTGCTTGCATGGTTGCTGCTAAATGCGCTGCTTTGCTTCGCTTCTCTCATAGGTTTATTGTGGTATGGAGTACTGGGAATTTCATAGTTATCTATGATACCAGCATCCCTGGATTTATTTTATTTTATTGTTTATTTTGTAACAGTGGCTAGAAAAGAGATAAAGGGAAACAGGGAAGAAACAGTTTTAATGCATGAACTGTCTGTATGGCTGTGTTATTACTCAAATTAGGGTGCATCTGCACTGTAGAAATACTGCAGCTTGACACCACTTTGACTGCCATAGCTCCATCATCATGCAGAATCCTGGGGTTTGTAGTTTTGTAAGTCACCAACACTCTAGCAGGCAAGGCTAAAGACCTTGTAAAACTACAAATCCCTGGATTCCATCGAATAGATCTACAACACTTAAAGTGGTGTCAAACTGCACTATTTCCACAGTGTATATATATCCTCAGGCTGCATCCACACTGCAGAATCAATCCAGTTTGACACTACTTGAACTGCCATGGCTCAATGCTGTGAAACTGTGGAAACTGTAGTCTGATAGAGAAGGCTAAATGTCTCATACAGCTACAATTCTCAAAATTTCATAGAACTGAGCCATGGCAGTTAAATTCACATCCAACTAGATTTTTTCTGCAGTGTGGATGCAGCCTTAGGGGCGGATGCAGACGGGCAGCTGTGGGCCGCCCTGGGAAGTGGCAGATTGGGGCCAAGGCTACCCCATACCTCAGCCCCAATCCTCCTTTTTGCCAAGGAGCACTAAAATAGCACTTCTTCCATAAGCTGCGAAAGGAGCGCCCAAAGAGACTCCATGTGGCTCTTCTGTGCCTCTTTCAACTCAGCGTGTCCAGACGCTGAGCCGGAAGGACATCATCGGAACACCCATCATGTGGAAGGGCGGGTGCTCCGATGACGTCCTAAGGAAGGGGATGGGGCGCCCAGCGTCTGGCTGTCCCTCCCTTTCCTTGGCTTGAAGACGGCACAAAGCACCATCTACAAAGCTCCTTAGTCTCCATAAAATAGTATTAAACTATTAAACACATAGAGAGGAAAGTGACAAAAAAGTGCATATTTTTTGTATATAGCATGGTTCATTCTTTTTAAAATAAATAAATAAATAAATATACTATCTATCATAACATGGAACGTTTAATAAAATCTAACCATTATGAGAATACCTTTGCATCTGGGCCATCAGGACATACCCGTGATGTATTTAGGGATTGATGTGCACAAGTAGAGACCCTGAATGGTGTCAGTGAGAGAGACACAGCAGATGTGCTTTCTTCACTATAATTTTTGTAGCAGAATCTCATGTGTGTCACTGGTCAGCTATAGGAAGAGTGGAAGCAAGAGTGGAAGTATGGCTGGAATTGTTATCAATGCCATCTTTGTGGTGAGAGCCCAGGGACAAGTGAGCTAGTCAGTGTGCATGGTAGGTTCAGGTGGAGGGCACTGGATTAGGAACATAGGAAGCTGCCTTGTGCCAAGTTGTTTTCCTGGTCCAATACTGTCATCCCTGACCAGCAGTGGCTTTCCATGGTTTCAGGCAGGATTCTGGTTTAGCCCTACCTGGAAACCTTTGGTATTTAATGGTGGTCTCCCATCCAAAGACTAACAAGGCCTGACGCTGCTTAGCTTCTAAAATCAGACAAAGAGACCTTTCACAGAATCTGGGTGAAAATTCTAAAGGCTCCTGCATCCACTGTCAATCCCAGGAATCAATAGGACAGAAACATGGTAGTTAAAGTGGAATCATAGCACTATAACTGCACAGTGTGAAGAGGCCTAAGGTTGGGTGTGTCCTGAATGAAATAGTGTAAATTGCATGTACAGACAAGGCCTTAACTCTGCAACTATGATTGATTCTGGATAAACCACAATAACCTGATTTTTATTATTAAAATTTGTTGTGTGTTGTGTGTCTTCAAGCTGTATACAGCCGTAAGGTGAAGCTATCATGGGATTTTCTTGGCAAGATTTGTCCAGAGGAGGTTTGCCATTGCTGTCCTATAAAGCAGAGAGAGTGTGACTTGCCCAAAGCCACCCAGTGAGCTTCATGGTGGAGCTGTGAATTGAACCCTGGTCTCCAGAGTCATATGCTCACACCACTACACCACCACTCTGGCTCTCTAGATCAACCATATTTGTGAGCGCACATCTTAAAAGCAGCCTTTCCCTGTTTTTATTGTCTGTATTATATATGTAACTGACTGACTATTTGCCTGTCTCTTCCTATAAATGGGCTGATATGTTTTAAGAAGGAAAATCCAACAAAGGTGCCTTTAAAATCAGAATGAAAAAAAGGAACAGTTGACCAAACTACAGGTGCTCTTCCACTCATAACAAGATCTTGAAGGAGCTTCCCTCCCTCATGGCCTCCAAAGCTTCCCCTACACAGGAGAGTTCTTGGCTCCGTTATGATAGCAGCTTCTTTCTCCAAACTGCATTTTAATTGTTTTCCTTTTATGTAATCACTGGACTTAATTCTTGAGCTGCTCATTTGGCTCTTCTCCTTGCTATGTGCCCCATGAGAAGTGGTAAACTGTAAACAAGCATAATGAGCTAGGACTCAAAATGGAGATGGAATTTTACTGGCCATGTGAAAAGAGATCCTTTGGCAGCATATTATTTGAGATAATCTTTTTTAAGTAATGCACTTTCTTTGTACATTTTTTTTTTTGCTGGGGAGTGGTGTGAGGGGAAGAATCCAGTATTCTGAATTAAATGAAGTTGTTTTTCTGTGTGAAAATTTAAAATTCAGCCCAGCTACAGATTGAAAGATAGAAATTCTTTATTCACCAGTACCCTCATGTAAAGTGGAAAAACAATGCTTCCTTCGTATGCTTCCTTCCAAGAGAAATAGCTGTTGTTTACAATTTCTAGGACACTGGTGTCCACTCTGTGTATGACTGTTGGCATGAGGGGCAAAGGAGACATTGGCTAGCGGCATTCCTAGGAGGAAAATCTGCATTCCTGACTGATCATCATTGTTACTTTATTCTTCCTTGGTATATAAATAGAAGGCAAATCCCCAGGGGGAGGGTGCTAGCATATATCATTGTTGTGTGCCTTCAAGTTGTTTCTGATTTACGGCAACCTAAGGCAAACCTTTCATGGGCCTTTCTCAGCAAGAGTTGTTCAGAGGAGGTTTGCCACTGCCTTCTCCTGAGGCTGAGAGCATGTGACTTTCCCAAGGTCACCCAGTGGGTTTTATGACTGAGCTGGGAATCAAACCCTGGGCTATAGAGTCATTGTCCAACACTCAAACCACTACTTCATGCTGGCTCTAATAGTATATATCGTACCCTCCAACATTTCTCAGATGAAAACAAAAACATAAGTGGTCAAGCAACGTTAGAGTGTGTCAAGATGACAAACATTATTGATGAGTGACAAAACACAAAGTACGAGAGTTTGCTTTTGGTTTCATCTCTTAGGAAGGGAAAGACCTTACCTCTTCCCTTTTTTCTCCCCTGTTGAGTTAATTGAATGAAATTGCTTTTCATTCACTTTGAACTTAGGGCCTTTACAGACTGCCAGAAATAATGCAGATTGAGGCCATTTTAACTGTCCTGGCTCAGTGCTAGGGAATCATGGGAATTGACTGCCAGAAATAATGCTGAAGCAGTATATAAATGAAGCTGCTTTGCTTTGCTTTATATAAGGGAGTTGCCTCAGGACACAGTGTGTGGTTGTTGGGAGTTGAAGTTGGTTGTGTTGGTGGATTGTTGTGTGTATATAGCCTTGTATATAGAGGAACCAAGATTAAAGCCTCATCTGAGAGATGCCTGTTTGTAGAGTCTCTTTACTCTTTCTGGAAGGGGAGAGGTGCTTCTCCAGTTCACAAGCTACTGCCTGCATCTGAGAAGGTGGTGACTCTGGTGCTACACATTGATGTGGATCATCACACGCTGCATAACCACACTAACACAAAGGATTTCCAAGGTGCTGCAGATCAGGGTGCTGAGCAATGATGGGGGGGAGCAGACAGGCGGCTGTGGGCCGCCCTGGGAAGCTGCACCATGGGGCCGAGGTATCCCCACACCTCAGCCCCATGGTGCACCTTCGCCGCCCCAGGAAAGGAGCGCTAAATTGGCGCCCCTTTCACAAGTCGCTGAAGGTGCGCTGCAAAAGCTTGCGGCTCACCTTCGGCGACTCTTCTGCTGCAGCGTGTGTGGCCGCTGCAGCGGGAGGTTCTCCTCAGAGCGCCGGCCGTGCGGAGGGCCGACTGCTCCGAGGACGACCTGGGAATGGGGTTGGGGTGCTGATCATGTGGCTGCCCCTCCCCTTCCATGACCCCAAAATGGCCCAATTGGCCATCTGCTTCCCCTCCCCGATGTCTCCAGAGCTCTTCCAGTCACTGGACACATGGAGATGTTTGTACTCTGCAACCAGGAGAGTGCCACAGTCATAATTTCCCACCAGCTTAAATTGCAGCACATTGAAAACTTTTCTGTTCAGGTACTACCTGGATGATTTTTTGCAGAGTTGGGTGACATAAGCAAATATCATCATCATTTACAATGATAAAATATAAACTTGTCATTATGTTTGATAATGCACGGAATTACCCTTTATCTTTTTGGGATATATGACTTCCCCATTTGGGTGCATGCTTTGCCAGTTACCCAACATGTGGTCCTTGAATTCTTAGAGGATGTCCAGTTCTGATGTAAAGGAAGCAACTGTGAGGTCAAACCAATACCACATTTAGGGCTTACCACCCCATTGTCTGCTTTTCATAAATGCTAAGTCAGAGAATCTATTTTAGGTAACTCTTGGCCATGCCCCACACAATCCAAAGAAATACTTTGGTATCAAACACTGAGGACAACTCATTCTCTTGTTCTAATATTGAGCATTATCTTGTATTAAAATTAATTCCTCCTGCTTAAAAATGCCCTAAATTTTTTTGAGAAGCATGTGGGTACAAATGATAAACAGTTGTTCATTTTTTGTAAATAATTTCATTTGTAAACTTTAACTTTGCAACAACTGAGAGGTTTAAACAAATACTCCCACAACATAATCTTATACAGGTATACTCAAAGGTAAGTCCAGATATAATAATTGCCACATATATTACTACTATATGCAGGTACATATGTATGAGGGTGCAGCTTGCCCACATTGTTTAATGTCAGAGAATTTGGAAATTAATTCCCTGCTTTAAAAGATCAACCTTTCTTTCAATTTTCTGCACAGATTGTTAGAGAAGAACATTTTGGAGCATGGGGCTAAATATTTTTACAGGGACATTTTTATATAAGCATATATATGAATTAAGATTTCAAGCCTGGGATAAGGAACAGATACATGCAGTGATATAACTAATTGTTATTCTGCTTAATGACTCTTCCTGCAGACTATTATCTTGTTAACAAGAAATTATGTTCTCTCTAAACCTTCTCCTATTTAATATACCATAAAAGAACACCATTCTTTTTGATATTCTGGAATCTGATAAATATATAAGGTTGGTGCCATTTCAAGACTTTCTCTCCTTATCCAATGTTGACTTCCCCCAACACACTCATGGTTATCTTGCTGCTAGTTTTTAAGCCATTTCTGACTTATGGCAACATTATCACTGGATTTTGTTTGGCAGAATTTGTTCTTGCCTTCATCTGAGGCTGAGAATGTGTGACTTGCCCAAGGTTAATTATCCAGTTGGTTTCCATGGCTGAGTGATAATTTGAACCCTGGTTTCAAACCACTACACCATGCTGGCTCTCAGCCTCACCCTCAAAGTATCCTAGGTTAAAATCCTATGGGCAAGGAGGAAGATCTATGCAGTGCTTTGACCCTTGAGGCACCATTTCTTACAAAACCTTGAAGGACCTTTGTCAACAGAGCAGAAGAATTGGGGGAGGTATTTTTCTGCTTTGTTTCCCCTCTGAGGGACTTCTTTAAATTTTGTTCTCTCTTGCCTGATCACTCATTGCAAGCAATGGAGGAAAAGGAATTAGACAGGTCTCTTTCACACTACAAATTACAACACTGTGGTTGCACTTTGACTGCCCTAGTCCCATCCTGTGGATTCCTGGGATTGGCAGTTGAGAAAGGAGATTAGTGCACATACAAAAAGACCCAGTTTACCTCTTCCAAATTGGAGCCCAATTAGGGCTGGATCTGGATCTTATTGCATGGCTTTTCCAGCTTAATTCAGCTTCTGAAGCTTCCCCACTCCAATGCGGATCCAAAAAATGCACTCTGGCAGCCATTTTTTAAAGTCGGAGATTTCAGTTTTTTTAAAGTCTCCAATTCGGAAGAGGCAAGCTGGGTCTTTTTGTATGTGTGATAATCTCCAGAGAGACATTTAGAAGTCTCTGTGCAAAGTCTTTCAAAAACAACAAAAATATATTGTCTTGCAAACAAGGATAAATATTTAGTTGCTTGTTCTTTCATGGTGCAATGCCAAGTTCAGGAGCCACCTCAGAAACTTCCATGGCAATTGAGACAGGATTGGTGTTGGTGGGATCTGCTATCAACTCTTACCTCCTAAGGCTGAAGCTTTGTCAAATTCTCAAATTCATCTTAAATCCTCAGGATAGGCTGGAAGTACAGGATTCTAGCCACAAGTAATGAACAGACAAATGAACAAATGAAATTAAGCTGACAGTTCATGGATTGTTTTTAGACTAACAGAATTCAATGTAATTAATACATTGAAACTACATATGTGCACCCAACTTCTGCTTATATGACTGCTGCACTAGTTCTATGACAATCCATTCTCATATGACCATATCTGATCCAGTGAAATGTATATGTATACAGACCATTTGAAATAATGGGAATGTTTACTTAATTCTAGTAAATCAAGTTCTCTGTGTCCATCAGAATCCCTTGTCCCCATATTGGCATATAGAAGCTTGAGCAGGGTACAGTGATGTCTAGTGATCATGATTTTGCAAAGTCATGTGAAAGATAATTCTTTTTATGTGATAATTATGTGCTTCTGCACTTCAGTGTCCTTCAAGCATAATATGATCCTTACACCAGTAAAGCTATTTCAAGTTAATTCATGTCCAATCAACAACTAGAAAAAGTAGAAAATGGGAGAAAGATCAAATTATGAGCCTTTTTAAAAAGAGTGAAGGCAAAACTTCTGAAAAGTTTTA
The DNA here is from genome assembly GCA_020142125.1 of Phrynosoma platyrhinos. Lineage (NCBI taxonomy): Eukaryota > Metazoa > Chordata > Lepidosauria > Squamata > Phrynosomatidae > Phrynosoma > Phrynosoma platyrhinos. Next base: position 201,463,862 of record CM034701.1, read on the forward strand.
ATTAATACAGAAGAAAAAGAGGACAGTTAGTTCTCTAAAGGTCTCCAAATTCCCTCTCCAGAGAAGGAGAAATCCTAGCAAATAAGAAATGCTGATTATTAAATATATTTTACATAGCTGCTTGCATATTTGAATGCCATGAATTACTTATAGCATAACACAAATTCCCTTGTTTTGATTTCCTCAAAGGCCTTCAGACTAGTGTACAGAATAGATTTCTTGTTAATTCTACATGCAATATGCAAACAAGATTGAGTTGTTCTTTTAAAACAATTATATTTCAAATTCTTCAGCTTTTAAAAATAGTGGTTCTTTTTTTTAAAGAAAAAAGAAAAAAAAAGAAACACAAACTAGGATCCAAATGGTTGCATGTAGAACACTGTTTATTTACTGAGGCCTCATTCCCACTATGATTTAAAGCAATTTGCTGCTTGGATTATATGTGCCTTGTTCATACTAGAATCGGTTTCCGAACCGACTGCGCTTGGTTTAAATCGTGGTGAAGTGAGGCAAATGCAAAAGAAATTGCCTTTTCTGAAGACAGATCATTTGCTGGTTCTTTTGAAAATAACTGATTTGCAAGCATGTTCAACAAGTGTGAATGATGGATCTGATTTGCATCACACTGGAGGGAAGGGACTAAAGGCAGAAGGTGAGAGTGAAAAGGGTGAATGAGAGGACTCGGGAGTAGTTGGTGCCGTTCAATTCCTCGACCTCCATTGCCTGTGCACCCCTTCCTCTCTGCCAGGCAGCTGGGCAAAGAAGGAGGGCCCCGGGCACCCCCATCCTCCTCCTGGTTTGGCCACTTTGGGGGCACCCCTTTTCAGTGGACGGTGAGGAAGGTGGAGGAGGAGGACTCCCGGGGAATGTGGAACTAGCCTCCCCACAAACTGCAGGGAAGAAGGAGGAGGAGGAAGAGGAAGAGGAGAGCTAAGGGGGACCCTCCTCTGGTGTCCCTTGGCCATGAGCCCCCCCCCCCTCAGCCTGCCTGGCTTTGAGTTGCAGAAAGGAGCCCTGGGGTGCCCTTGCCCAGCATGGCTGGGGTGAGAGGCTGAGGGGGCACCCAGTTGAAGCAAGGAAGGAAGGAAGGAAGGAAGGCAGGCAGGCGAGGAGGGAGGCAAGAGCCATTGCCATTGCCAAGAAGAGGCTTACAGAAGCCAGAGGTCCTCCATTGCCTGCACGCCCCTTTCTCTCTGCCATGCAGCCGGTCAAAGGAGGAAGGTCCCAGGTTCCTCCTCATCCTCCTGCTTCCCTCCAGACCTTCTTCCTCCCACAGGATGCCTACATTTCCTGCTCTGCTGGGCTCCTCCTGCCTCTGCTGCTGGGGCTGGGGCACAAAGGCAACTTTGGGGCTCATTCCCACTAGTGGGAACAACATGGAATAAAGAAATACTTCGCTTCCATAGTGGTAACTACACACCAGCCTGAATCAAATCTGAGACCTGGTGTCAATGCGAATCACAAATCAATTTAAATGCAAGTGGAAGTGGGCCCTGAAAATGTTTCCTCTTCTCTCTAATGTACTACTTGGAAATCTCTCAAACGCGACTCTAGAAATTTGTGGGATTCCTGTAATGCAACATTTCACTTTACTTTTTCATATTCCTCAGGTATTCTACATTCACTTTTAGTAGTAAAAGTAGTAGCATTAGTGGTGGCAATAGGAATAAGAAGAATATATATTTAGATATTTCTTGTTACATGTCAGGCTCAGGGTAGGGCAGTATTATTTTGTCATATTTTAGGCTGAATGAACAAATGATTTTGCTGTGGATATGGAGCAAGATTCAAAGCAGGAACTTCCTGTGCTGCAGCTGTTTCTCAACCACTACTGAAAATGGAGGGAGAAATATGGGCTGCTGCCACACTGCAGAATTAATGCAGTTTGACACCACTTTAACTATCATGGCTCAGTGCTATGGAATGCTGTGATTTGTACTTTGTTGAGGCACCTCTGCTTTCTGACTAATAAGGCTAAATAGCTCACAAAATTCCAAATCCCAGAATTCTATAGTATTCAGCAATGGTAGTGAAAGCATTGTTAAACTGCATTAATGTTTCAGGACAGATGCAGCCATGGTCAACCTAAAACATCAACTGTACAGATGATACTTGGTTGTACAGACTTTCAAGAGGTTATTGCTTTTCTGAGCCTAATTTTTCTATGTCAACCAGGAATCCAGACAGAGAATCAAGCTACTATATGGTTCACTGGAACACACCAAGATCAGCTTAGTTACCTTAGCTTAAACTGTAAAAAATTCTGGGGTTTAGTCCACATTGGTCTAATATATATGGACTGTAAGTATTCAAAGTCCAATTGTAATGAAAAACTCTAACATCCTGCAGTACAGAACAACATCAACACAACTCACAACCTAGAAATATAGCTTGACAAGTAGAAAAGTTGTAGCCTAACTTCCTAAGCAGACTGCCAAAAATAGTGCACTTTAAATTGAGGCACTACCCTGGCTCAGTGCTAGAGAATCATGGGAACTGTAATTTATTGTGGCACCAGAGCTCTCTGACAGAGAAGGCTCAATGTCCCAGAAAAAAATACAATTCTCATGACTCCCTAGCACTAAGCCAGGGCAGTGCCTCAATTTAATGTGCACTATTTCTGGCAGTCTGCTTAGGCCTTTAATCACTTTTTCATGTGTTGGATTTTGTAAGCATTAATTTTTATTAGTTTATGTGCAGTACCTATACAAAATATCAATGCATACATACAAACACAAATCATACAAATAAACATGAATATAACACCATATGACAAAATAGATTGTATTCAAAATAAATTCTCTCAACAAAATAATCAATTTTCTAGCTGAGTTAAAAAAAATTCTTCAGACAAATTTGTAAAAATATGGCAGCCCATCATTGCCTTTGTAAATAATATATCTTATATCCCAAGACCACTCTGGTTTTAGCATAAATATTGGAAAGATTTGTTATGGGTTTCTTGGTACTTTACCTTTTGGAAAATGGAGATCCAGGATTATTCAATGAAAGAGAGGGTTTTTGTTTTGTTTTAACAGGGGAAAATTCAGCCTCATGAGCTCCCAAAAGCAATGTAAAGTGGTACAACTGGGATGCAGGTTTATCACTGCAGTCAAAACTAGGATATAGCAAGAAAAAGAACAGAAAAGCTGTGACAAAAGCCTATTATTTTAGAAGCTTCAAACTGAAGTATTAGATCTGGGACAATGCCATAACTGTTCTCTTCGTGACTGAAGTGAAATTTGTTTGTAGCCACCTTAAAGAGCAACATGATGGAAATGGTGGGACAGATATAGAGATGGATAAGCAAATAATACTTACTATTGGTCTACAACTCTGGAAACCGTAGGTTTGATTCCTGGCTCAGTCATGAAACCCATTGGGTGACCTTGGACAAGCCACATTCTCTCTGTCTGAGAGACTGGCAATAGCAAATCAGCTCTGAACAAAACTTGCCAAGAAAACCTCATGATAGATAGGGTTGCCATAAACCAGAATTGACTTGAAAGCACATAACACAAACAAGTAAATAATACAAGGAAAAATACAGCATGTAAATAAGGCTGTACATACACTTCCCTTCCCCATGTCCATTTGTTTAAATAAAATATACTCAGGAAAGCTGATCACAATCCAAAATCTCACCGATTCACTGATCTGGACTGGTATAGAAAGAGAAGCATCTCATATACAACAAAGCCTGCTATGGCAAATGAAAGATATGTCTTATGTAAACCCTGAACTGCTACATCATGTAGCTATGTAGTTCAGGGTTTACACTGCCTGATGATATGAGGACGTGATGTGCTGGTTCAATGTTTACATAAGACATCTCAAATACCATGTTCTGAACTACTAAAAAAGTTAAATGTTATCCTTTTAAATTATTTATTTATATTTTCGATTTTATGTGGCCCCTGAAGAAGGCCATAGAAATATCTATAAGCCAACATGTTTTGGGCTTTTTCTAAATAAAATAGCCATCTATTGAGTGCTTGGAGGCACATCTCTGGTTTTTCCTGTGGATTCTACTAGGTTCTCTACAGGTTTTGTTCTTCTGTGTTAGGCAGGAGACAGGAAATAGAAATACATCAAATGTTTTCTTTCTTTCTCCTCTAGATGTCTGTTTCTGGAAATTTGCTGAAGGCAATTTTGAAAATTGTAACATTCCTGGTCTTTTTAAATATACACAATATCTTGACAAGTCATTATCTGGAAAAACTATCTTTGGGCTTTTGAATAAGTTTACATTGTAGTTTCCACAAAATCTCCATATGTAAACCTGGGAAGGTTGTTGGGAAGAAGAATTGACTCATCCAACATAATCTAATTAATTTAACAAACAAATGGGCTAGCCACAGAATTAGAATGCAGAATGAAATGACTTACGATAGGGCAGTGCAGCCTATGTATCCAGATTAATGAAGAGGGAAATGTTTACTTATCACTGCTGACTGAAAATTTGGAAATTGGGGTTTGTTTTTTTAACAACATCATTATCTCAGATATTTTAGATATGGGTCTTGATTATCTCTTATATTATTTCTGTAAGTATCAGAATGGTTACTGTTTTTTTTAAAAATGATTGAAAACTGGAGTAACCTTGCAGCAAAGTTTTGTCTGTAGACGTTTGTAAAGCTATTATGATGCAGCATAAGATTGCAAGTGTAGGAAGTAAAACCAGAACCCAAAAGAAGTCCTTGATGAATATTTCATTCTCTGCTTACCTCTGCTGATCCAGTCTGTATGTCAAGCCTTGCACATTGGTAATTTTCACAGGTATACTAAGCCCTGACTTTAGATGCAGTGATTTTTTTATAATTAAAACTACATATGATTTATTATGAATTTATTTCTAAAGTACTATGCCTGCATAAAGCTAAGCCACCAAATTCTGCCATCTTTAGATACGATCAAATGTTGGGCTACAATTACATATGCCAGATTAATTTCTGAGACTGAGAGTATGGATATAAGATGTAACAACTGTATGAAAATAAGTTGTTTAGATACATTTTGTATCATATTACAAGAAATTCTAATTTAGTTGAAATGAATTGAATTAAACTCTTGAATTATTGATCATTCATAAATTATTTAGATCATAGGAGATTTTTAATTACTAGACTGACATGGAGTAATTAGTAGGTTTATAATAATGTATATGTATGTGGTATATGTTTTTTCTATTAAGACTGTAAATAATCAATAATTATATATATATATATATGACCCTTTGATTCTTGTTTTCCAGGGGAACCAACCAGTCTGAAAGTTTGATCTAGTGTGTGTATGTATGTGTACATAACAATGGCCAAATATGTCAGCAAAAGCTGACCTGTTGATTTGTACACACTCAGCTCCACCTTCAAATTTCAACATTTCTATATTTATTTTGAGAACTGCATGTACAGACAATACTGGTCTAAATGGACAAATGTTCTGACTCTGTACAAAGTTTTATCAGAGAGGAGACATTTCTCAGTTTCTCTTCATAGCAACTGCTGGCTTCTTTTGTCAGTTGGGTGACGAACCTACTCTGGGTTTTATTCTGAGCTAAAAGCCGAGGTGCTGAACTATAAGCTTTAGCAGATTTCCTGCACTGATGACATTACTGGTAGATAAATTTCAAGCAATGTGGCTTTCAATTTCATCTTGAGGAGTCTTTTCCATTCCTTAAAACCAGCAGAATTTAATGCTCAGAAAGTGATATGAGACAGATTCTAAGGAGGCTCCACTTTCCCCTGCTTATGCTTTTCCAAGTTATAACAGGGCAGATTGATATTTTGTTAGCCACAATGTAAATAGTTTAACAGATTGCATTTAAAAAAAATATTGTTGCCAATTTTATTTTGTTATTTTTCACCTTTGAAACATGCAGTAACCCTCCACTAAATGTTTTCTTTGCAGATGACTGAGGAAAAAGGGCACCTGCTCTTAAACTTTTAAATGTTTAACAAGATAATTCTCTTCGGATATTTATAGGCCTCTTAAGAATCCAACTATATCATTATTTTTTTTGGAACTTTGATTTTGACAATAAGATAATCAAATCCACCTTTTTCATGTAGTGTTTTATATGTTCATTGTATATTCAAAGGAAAGTAGAGGACAGTAATACCCAGGTATTTGTTACTAACAAATAACTTCTTACTGTTTTATCATGGTATTTTTTACTAGGAAAACATTTATTGTTTCGCTATGGAAAATAGGATATACCAGTAGGGGGGAAAAACAGTACAAGAGAATCTAGACACATAAAAAATCATATAGCCTTTGTTTTACTCATATGCAAAAAGAGACAGAAATAGTTAAAAATATTAGAAATTTTCATTATTGAATAATGCTGGTGTTGTTTTCAAACCTACAGAATTCTATGACATTGTTCAAAAATAATGTGAAAAGCAATAGCAATAGCAACGTCATTTATATAACACTTCATACCATGCTATGCAAAAGGAATTTAAAAATTTCTGGGCAAGCATATATTTGTTTTAATTGTTATAAATTAACAACAATCTCTCTCTCTCTTTCTGTAAACCAGAAAGACAAATCTGCACTTAAGGTTCCTAATGTGATCAAGGAGCAAAATATACATGCAAATGTATGCATTTTCTACTAATGTATAAATTTCTCTCCAGAGAATAGACACTCAAGTTGCCATCATATGCCATCATAAGTTGGTGACTTATTAAATCATAAATTCAGTCTGCCATTTTCAGTCACTGTTTTTGCCATTTCTGAGGTTGGAATCCACTTTCTGCCTCATCCAATGACCAATACACTTCTTTCAGAGCCCATCTTTTAAATGGAGTTCCTGCAGGATGAGCAGTAGTTCCGGTCCTTCCTCTCGGGCAGGTCCCAGAGGGTGCTGCTCGGGGATAGTTGCTCCAGCAAGAAGGAGCTTACTTGCGGTGTTCCGCAAGGCATGATCCTGTCCCCGATGTTGTTCAACATTTATATGAAGCCGCTGGGTGAGATTATCTGGAGTTATGGGTCTGGGTGTTATCAGTATGCTGATGACACCCAGATCTATTTCTCATTATCTCGATCATCAGCCTCAAATTCCAATGGCATCTCTCCGCTCAATGACTGTCTTAAGGCAGTAATGTGCTGGATGAGGAAAAACGGATTGAGACTGAATCCAGACAAAATGGAAG
>CM034701.1:201477877-201488826 GCA_020142125.1 Phrynosoma platyrhinos
AGTCAGCAACATGCTGGTGCTCATGGGCGATGCACTCCTGCTACTGGAGGGATCTCTGTTGGAACTCCCTCCGACGCTCTGCCTCACTCTGCCTGAGGTGATACAAATGTTCAGCAAAATGATAGGAACACTCCCCAAGCTGGTCTCCCTGTTCCAGGAGTTTGGTCTGTGCTGCATTCCATGAACTGATGCAGGGCAATAGTAGATGCTGTGGCTGCTGAGCAACGCACCCTCTTCTCTTTGATCTCAGCCAGGTGGGCTGCCAGTGGCATTGCAGCTCTGAGATCAGCTGTTTCATCCTTCTCTCTCTCTCATGCTACTTCTCATTCTATGGGACATATATGGCACAGGGCAGAGTTTACACACAAAAATGTTCCACAGAGATCAGGGGTGGAGGGGAGAGGTACATGCCAGGGAGGTTTGTGTAGACATACTGGATACATGCCGCTGGTCATGTGAGGGACATGGCCAACAGGACACATAGACAAATGTTCCTCCACATTCCCTTCCCCCCAGCATGCTAGGGTGCAAAAGCAGTGTGCAAGGGTTCTGAAAACCTGCGCACGTATGCAAAAAAGGTCACAAAAGTCATACAAACTGCTATGCTTTTTCGAGTGCAGGCATACATGTGACAGAATATATTTATGTGACATGTGACAGAATGCATTTATTGTCATAACAGGGAATTTATCATGTGCAGCCTGGACCTAATGGATGAGCTGGGTGAATTGTCCAGGACCTGCCCTCTCCTTGCCCTCACTGTCATTGTCGCTTACTGCTGTACTTGTTGGTGGGACAGATGAGCGGTCACAGTGGCTAGTCTATACAGTGCTCCAGTCTATACTGTGAGATAGTAGCCTGCTCATGAAAGATTTAGAGGCATGGGACAGTGGCATCTCACGGCAGAGATGTCCATAGTCCTCTGACTGCAGGATGTCTCATCTGAGTCAGGGTGTTCCTCCTGGTCATCTAAATGACAAGGGATGGGGTCATCTCTGCCCACCCTAGTGCTGTCCCCTGCCCCACTCCTCAGGGCCCCTGGTGCATCTTACCTTGAGAGGGCATCAAACATTCCTGGGTTCATTCTCCCTCGGAGATGTCCTCCACAGATTCTGCTCTGGCTGGCTGGCTGACTGGGACCTTCACAACTTCACTGCTGGTGCATATTCTGCTGGGCCATATGGCAAGGAAGGCATGGAGTTCTTTGTAGAAGGGCATGGTGGAGGGGCCCTGTCCACTTTTGGCCTTGTGATCCCTAAACTTCTTGCAATCTGCCCTGAGATTTTTGGTCTTCCAACGACACTCCTCCCAAGTGTGTTGGTGACCCTTAGCCCTCATGCCTTCTGCCAACTCCTTAAATGTATTGGCATTCAAAAATGAATTCCTCAATTTCTCCAGAATGTGTGGCTATGACCACACAGCTATGAGGTCAGCTGTCTCTGCATGGTACCATGACATCCCTCTCCCTCTTTTTGGCTTTCCACTTGTGGATGGTTGTGCCATTCTGTCCGTTGTACAAGACGAGCACCGAAGGTGCACAGCTATGGAGGTCCTCAGCTACAAAAGTCTGCTGCAAAAATGGCACTGAAATGTGCGTGGGGGTCCAGCTTAAAAGTGAAACTTTCCCTTTAAATACTTTCACACTGATACATCCAGTTGCAACAATTTCACCTTCCTGCTCTGACGCATGCACACTACAAAAATTGGGGTTAGGGCTAGGGTTCCTATGTAGGCACACCTGAGGCAGTAAACCCACATCTGGGCCATTAGGACACATTAAACTGAAGCTTTTTTCACAGGGCACATGCTCTCAATGAGAAACTCAGAATGTGGTGCATATGTGCTGATGCATTTACAAGGACATTTTTAACTCTTGGGTGCCCTTTTTCCACCGCCCCTCCACCATTGCATCAATGTAACCATCATTCAAACACAGTTTTATTGTTATTTCATTACAAGCTTGTCTGAATCTGGATTCAATTTCCACTCTACTAAGAAATAAAGAAACCAAGTTTGGGGAGTAAACCCATAGATATAAACAGAAGTGGTCTGGTGCATCACATATTGGGGCAGTGGTGGGATAGCAATACCCATTGGGCTGCCACATAAAGCAAACTAAGCAGTGCTCATGACAGTGGGGCTTCTGGGATGTGGGGCACCAAGAAGCCCCCCATGCAGCCCCCAGAAGGCCCAAAATGCCCCTGCGCTGCCCCCGGAGGCCCAAAAAGCCCCACACCATCCCCCTGGAGGCACAAAGTGCCCCCGTGCTGGGCCCAGGAGTCCCTGTGTTGGGCCGAATATAGGCCCAAAAGTCCCCATGCTGGGCCCAGGAGGCCCAAAAAGCCCCCATGTCAGTAGCAGGAGGCCCAAAAGACCTCTACATCACCCAAATGCTCCCACACCAGGCCCAGGAGTCCCTGTGCTGGGCCTAATAGACCCCAAATCCCTTCACACTGGGCCCAGAAGGGCCAAAAGTCCCCATGCCAGGTGCAGGAGGCCCAAAGAGCCTCTGTGCAATCCCCAGGAGGCCTGAAAAGCCTCCATGCTGCCCTCAGGAGGCCTAAAATGACCCCATGCCAGGCCTAGGATTTTCCATGCCAGGCCTTGTAGGCCCCAAAAGTCTCTGTGCTGGGGGTCATGGAGTTAACCTGGTCTCACCCTCTTTCTTTGGTGTCACCCCCCCTTCTGGGATGTCACCCGGTGCGGCCTGCACCTCCTGCACACCCCAGTGACACTACTGCAATTGTGCTTTGCACATTGCTATTGTGCATTTCACATTAGTTTGCACATTCAATTGTGCAGTATTGCAATCTACTAATGTGCAATCATTATTTAACTCTGTGAATGTAGAGTTACAATCCATCTCTTCATCATCTAAATGCTGAAAACAAATGAAATATTTTTAAAGAGGAAAATTACATATTTAGAACCAAGTCACATCACTAATGAATATTGCCACATGTCCTGATGGTTTTACTCATAAACCTTGTGCTACCCTCCTTTCTCTTGCTAATGGTTTAATATGTGCCAAAGAGCAGGTGTTAATTGAGACCCTGGCTTTGTAAGGTGAGATTTGTAATCAGTTTCCCAAGAGTACAGGACATAGACAACTCTTAGTTAATTGAACATTCATTAATTAGTTAATTGAATGTTAATTGAATAATGGCCTGAAAATTGCATAATGACCTGAAATTTGTTTAAAATATATTTTCGGTCTTTGGTTCATTCATCCCTTTAAAAGTTAATCTGTCTGCCTGAATATATACTTTGGAAGTTGGTGTGAGTGGATAAGATGCATGGTGGCAATGCTTGTAGCATTTTTGATTAGGAACTACTATTACTATTAAAGTTAAATTTTTGGCATGTTCTCATTTGTGAAGTTGTGACCCTGATGCACATTGGTGATTTTGAATATGGAACATGAGAATGTTTCTCATAACAGATTCTTAATCCAGTCTAAAGAAGTATAATCTTGAATACTGATTCTCATCCATCTCACAGATTTAGTAAAATAGTACTTCTGTCACAACTCAACTTTCCATACAAGCCTGTATAAACCACTTGACACACACATTTATTTAAAAATCTATTAAAAATTAAAAATAAATATGGACCATGAAACTAATGGTGCAGTGAAGTGGTCCCTAGGACAATGTCCCTGAAGTCATGGAAAAGACTTGTTGTAGAATTCATGATTTTTGGTAATTCTTACAAAAACAAACTAAAATGATATTATACAGCCATTGTTACCTTTGAGTGCATTGACTGACATCTCAGTCGTGTGAATGCCCAGAATGTACATAAGAATGGGCTACCTCCAGCAGAATCCTTCAAAATCATGTGCAGTTATGGGAGACCTATACCATGTCCATCTCTGCATGCATGCTTGTAGGTGGGTTAAGAAATCTCTGTGAGCATATAACTGGCAGATAACTGTTTCTCCAAAGGTTCATAATCAGAATCATCCCTTTGGCTGGAGGCAGGAGTGCAAAGCACAAACTGAATGTAGTTCCAGGACTATTTTTGTGCCCCTGGCCCCCAGAGATAACTCCTTCACCCTGAATTCCCAAAATTGAGCAGAACAAGAACTAGAAATAATGGGATGTCACTTCTAATTCACTGGTAATTTAGGGTTGTTCACTGGAGATCCATGAAAACATTGGCTCCCACCCCTCCTCTTAGCCTCTGACACAATTTTAGGGGTGAAGTATTTTCAATGTTTGATTATAATAAAATAATTACAACATTTTTTTTCCCACCCAGCTAAACAATGGTTAAACTGCACCTACCATGGTGATCTTTTTGGCTTTTCAGAGAATCCAGAGGAAGGAGATGGAATTCCCTGTCTTCTTGAAAGCTATACAAGGACCTGGTAGAAGTCATTGGCCTCCCCTCCACAGTAGTTTTTCTGCTTCTATGTTGTGTTGGCCTGGTGAATCTTACTCTGGTGGAAAACACCAAGCTGATCTCATTCACACAAATATTGCCAAACCATAAGACTATGCTATGATACATAAAACTAACATTCCAAGAGTCAATGTGAGATTAAGCATCTGTAAACAGACATAGAAATGGTTTTCACACCTAAAAATGGATTCCATTATCTGTTGGATTTATTATATAGGAAAAACTTACTTTGTCTTCATAGTAGTGATTTTTTAAATGTAAGCTCACAGGAGTGATTATAGTGGAAGGAAAGAGGGGGGAAAAAGCAAAGGGGTATCTTTTTTCTTGGTCTCTTTGGTTCTTTTCAGCCTTGAGGCTGCTACTGCTGTCAGAAAGCATTTAAGCACTAGTTACAGTTCCAGCACATCTCCATTAAGGTTTCATGTTTTATTAAGAAATCAAACAATACTAATTACCCTCTAGTTTTGATTCTTGAAATAAAATAAAAAATCAAGCAACTCAGATTCTCTGTCATGGAGCATGTATCCTGTAATTGAAAGGCTTTTCAGCAAGCTGCCTAGTGAGATTTATGTACAAAAGATTTATCTTCACTATCAGGGTTATTCATAACTCACCCTTTAACCTATTATCCAGTGAGATTCCTTAGAGGCCAGAAATAAAAAAGAATAAAAAAAAGAATAGCATCTCCTTTTCAAACACAACAAAATGTGAGCAGAATAAATTTCTCCTGTCAGCCATAACAAAGCAGGAAAGTTCTGCAAATGCCGCCTACAAAGTTTGGAATCTAGACAAGTGTGGTTGCTATGTGCCACCAATATACTGCAGAACATATCACTGCAAGTACCCCTACAATTGTAGAATGCACACCTCTCCTATTGTATATAGTAGCCAAAACTTATTCAGTTACCACTGAAAATCCACCATCATTCAAGACATCCCAGGGGAATTAGCTGTGAAGGCAACTAGCTTTGAAGATAGTGCTGATATTCCGAATAACATGTCTGCATTTCAGAACACTAATAGTTGGTATTGCAGACCAGATCCAAGGCAGAATCTTTCATATTTCTTTAATGCCTAGAAGACAGAATGTTATAGCTATTCCCACAGGTAGTAGGGATGGGAGAAGATAGTACAAATGAGGAGTAAAAACACAAAGAGACATTACAGCATGAGAATAAAACAGAAGCAAAACAGCAGCCACAGACTTGTGTTATTACTCTGGTGAAAAAGAGAGGTGTAAATACATTGAAAACTCAATTATCACTGACTGAGCTAGCTATGGCATTCTTCAGTTGCTGGCGTCTGTGCTAGTTTTTTTTTTTTTTTTTTTTGAAAATTACACCATGCCAGTCTGAAGGAAGTTATTTGCTCAGTTTCTTAGAGCTAAGACAATAGAGGTAAACAATAACAGTCCCATTCCCACATGGACAAAGGAGAATGTAGAGGGCAGATGCTATAGTAGCACATCACTTCTCATTGCCATTAAAACTTTTGTTATATTATTGACAGTAATATTAATAAATCAATAGTATTAGCTTCAAAGGAAAAGAGAATATGCTCCACAAATTCTTCTCAAATACCTTATCTTGAAATTTCAGTATTGAAATTTCAGTATTGAATATTCAATTAATCTCTATGTACTCAAACATTTTTTGAATATTGAATGAATATTTGATATCCAATTATATTTTTATTTGATACATGAGAATTTATAAAGGATGATGCAGAGTTTTTTTATCTGAATATATTTGATAGATGACATGGAACAATACTAAATTCTTGATAGGATTTGGTGGATGGCATATTTTCCATATTTTCCTTAAAAAGATATCAGTAAGCATGTAGCAAATTGAGTCCACTTTAGCTGCCCTGTCTCAGTGCTAGGGAATCATGGAAGTTGTATTTTTTTTTCTGAGAAATTGAGCCTTCTCTGTCAGAGAGCTCTGGTGCCACAATAAAATACAGCTCCCATGATTCCCTTGAACTAAGGGACTTTGCAGACTGCCAGAAATAGTGCAAATTGAGTCCACTTTAAGGGTTAGGGTTAGTACTAGAGAATCATGGGAATTGTTTTTTTTTTTCTTCTGAGACATTGAGCCTTCTCTGTCAGAGAGCTCTGGTGCCACAATAAAATACAGTTCCCATGATTCCCTAACCCTAACCCTTAAAGTGGACTCAATTTGCACTATTTCTGGCAGTCTGCAAAGGCCCTAAGTTTCTGAAATTCTAAAGCATAAACTCAGTTGTTAATCTCAATTAAAGTAGATTATTTAATCAATAGGATTTACATGTGTGTTGACTTTCCACTAAGCAGTTGATTCATGCTTAAAATATCACTTAATTTTTCTGTATCAATTCATTCACTTACAATTTTCATAACACATAGGCTCAGTTGCTACAGCTTATGCTTTTTTCTGGATATCTAATTGTTAACAGATTTATCAATAATTTTTTATGGCTACTTTTGATGTGTTTACATCTTAATAGTTTCACATTCAGATATCAGTGATGTTTGCTCTTTCATATAAAGACTACCATTTACTTAGCATATTGTCATCAGCTTGTTGATCTATTTATCAGATATTGATATGTTTTGGGCCATAGTCTTCTGCCTTATTCAATCCCAGTTTTCTTAAATTCAAGGTTAAACAATTGTCCTTATTAAACTGGAGTTTCCTCCCTATCATTCTATTTATCTCTTGAATAATTTCTAACTAAAACTTTTATACATGGGGCACTTCCACCACATAGGAATATATGTCCTTTTGTGCCCACACTGATGCCAACAATTTGGGGGAAGTTTTTTTTAAAAAAATAGACAGTTATGATCTGATGTAGGTTTTTATACCACTTGCTAATTAATTTTATTTCTTCTCTAACTTCTATATTTTTCAATTTTGATTACCTTGGAGATTCAAAATATGTCTTTTTTATTTATCTTCAAATCTTTCTCACATATATCTATCAATCCTTCCTTTATTCTAAATTGCTTTTCCAAAAGTAACTTGCATACCTTTCCTAGTAACTCCTTTCTCCTCTTGGCCTTCTTTTCAGTAAATCCTCAAAATGGAATGGATTATTAACTTTTCCTTTTATTTCTTGTAATATTTTTCCTATTACTGTTAATGAAAATCTGTAGCGCAGACATGCTCTTCCTTCTCCTTCTGCCTTCCATCTTTCTATTTCTCTTAGCCTTTAAGAGAAGTCCAGCCATGACCAAGACCTCCATCAACTGAAGCTAACACCTAATAACTCAACTGGGTGGTGCAAGTATGGAGAAAGAATAACCAAGAGTTGAAATGTGCTTAGATAAGGCAATGCAGATGCAATTGTTGTTTTTGTTATGATATGTCTTCAAAGCATTATTATAGTCATAAGTTAAGTATTTCTGCATGCTAATGTTTCCTCAGATTTTTTCTTTCTCCTCAAAAATAAAAGGGGCAAATTCTCTATATTTTCCATGGAGGAAAGACTGATCTCTTTTCTTGTTTGCAGATCTTCCTAGTAAAATCCATGCAGATTTTGTATTCTGATATGATGCTTTTGTATCCTTCCAGCATTTTTATTCCTCTGAGAATCAAAGAAGTTACATGAAAATTGCTTCACAGTAATTTGTGGTTGAATTACATAGAAATCTTATGACAACTACCTAGCCGAAATCTCAGAGCAGAAATCTGCCTTATAATATTCAGGGCTGCTGTTGAAAGTCTTTCTGAAATATTTCACTCATCATTAAGATGCGCTAAATAGGGTGGTTTTTTTTTTCAAGTTTAATAAGGAAAAAAGTCCCATTTTGTTGAGTACTCACAAAGATCAAATTAATATTAATTTTATTCAGCATACTCTTGCAAAGGGAATTTCAATCACTTTAACAATAAAGTTAATCATTTCATTTTTAACAGCAGAACACCGAAAAAGAATATGTATGGGTCATTTATTTATTCAGATGGATTATGTAGTGGCCTGATAAATAAATGTCTTTTTTTTTAATTTTCAGAGAATACCTTTCAGAAGGAAAACACCAGTTCATCTAAGATCCAGTAGGTACAATGTTCTGTCTGTTTTGGGATGCACTGTTATTAGTGATGTGGGAGAAGTAGTTAAGTTGACTTAAGAGGGCCAGTTCCTCATTATTGTGCTTAAGGAATCTGTTTCTTGTCCAGGTTGGTGCTCTGATGATCCCTGATGACCAGGGCATATTGTCAAATGTATCCTAGTAAAATTACAATACAGTCTGGAAAAGTTCTCACTAAGATGGGAAAAAAGCTATGTCTGGGCTTTGCCAGTTAGTGCTGCAGATTGTGAGGTCATATTTACAATGTTTCTTTATTCAAAAATTAACGTGTAGAAGATTGGATAACAGGGGGAAAACTTTCAGCCTAGCCTTATTCTTCAAATGCTACTTTTCTTCCTGCAGGAGCATTTAAAATATGATCATCCACCAACAACCTGACATGGCACAATCCAGAGCACCTCAGTGAGACCTATGCCCAAAATACATCCTAGTCTTTCAGCTTTGGTACTGGTGGAGATGATGGTATCTAGCCCTATCGGAGCTCTTTTTTATTGATTGCAGACTTTGAACTGTTGTGCCATTATTCCCTCCCATCACCTACAGTTTTTTCACAGACCTTTCTGCCAATGCTACTCTATTATAACAATGGAAACTCTGAAAAGCTCACTTCAGACATTCACAAATTGTAAGCTTTGTGGGGGAGGGGGAGGAGCAGAAATATTTCCCCATCCTTCACATGTTAACATAAATAAATGATTCCATGGAGCACTGTAGCCACATTCAGTCAAATACTATTACTGTTCCTCTTCAGTCCTTCCAACAGCAGGAGAGGGGTTTCCCTTTCTGGTCTCCATGCTTACAGTTATTGAATGCCTGTAAAAGCCTATGGTGATTCTAACGCCTGTAAAAGCCTACAGTGACCCAACCACATTTCAGCTCTTTTACTTGTCTTTCTAAATTCCATCCCATACACTGATGTTCTACTTCAAATAATCAGCCTGCTCAGTTTAAATTTAATTCATATCTTCTCTACTTAACCTATGACATACATAAGTACAACAAATGATCCTGCAGGATGTAGAACTTCCCAGGAGTCGTAAGCTTGAGTCATATGGAAGAGCCCTTGGTCATTGCTGAAGAATGCCCTTCCCTCCACCCAATTGAAATATGAAATAGTGTTTGATAACAGAATAAAGGAAATACCTATTCATGTCAAGAAAAACAAAGCAGATTATTATTCAAAAAGCATTATTTGAGACAAAAGTCTAGTTCTTCTATTGACTCAGGCAGTCCATTTTCATGTCAGGAGTAATTTAATTGTCTATAAATCATCCATGCTAGGCAATGTCAAATCTGATTCTGAATACACTCAGAGCTGGGAAATTATCTTCAGTGATTTCATGTTGTCTCTCTGCAGCTTGTTCTAACATTTCATTGCTTTTTTTGCCTGGGTCTTCATTAGAAGCAATCTTATATTCCTAAATTCTCTCCCTCATTTACATGGCCAATGGTTCTTCCAGTCTTCTCCCTAACATTGTCCCTGCAATGTGTGCTATAGCAGGGGTTTTCAACCTGGGTGTCCACACCCTCAGGAAGTGCAGGATGAAATGAGTCACAAGACATCACTCATTTTTTTCTGAATAAATTAGAATCTAATTGGTCAGGTTAGATTTGCATTTTATGCACTGAGTTATCAGCTTTTTTAAACAAAGTTCAATTTGTTCACCTGCAGCAGGAGTAGGCAATCTGTCCCCTTTAAGGGTCAAGGGACTTCAGCTCCCAGAAGCCTCAGCCATATTGGCCAATAGTCCCATGTTGGCCAATAGCTCCTGGGATTCTGGGAGCTGAAGTCCCCCAGCCCTTAAAGGGGAAAGGTTGCCTACCCCTGACTTGCAGTATTGTATATTGATCAATTTGTGGCACAAAATTAGAAATTAGACCTCTTCATCTTCAAATATGATGAGTTGTAAACATTAATCAAACATTTCCTAGGAGTGTGGGGAATGGAAAAGGTTGAGACTATTTGTTATAATATTTTGCTAAACAGTGTCAAGGGAGTCTGGAAGAAGGGAAGCCTGCTCTCCATATGTTTTCCTTCCTATACTACAGAAAATAACACTGCACGTTGCTGTTAGGATAAAAATCCAATAGTATTGATACTTTGATATTTCTCATTGGGAAGGTCACATGCTGTGTTGTTGCTTTTACAAGTCTATCTTCTTTAATTCTCTTTCATACACTTGCAAGGGTTCTGGTTCCCATTCTCATATACTTCTATCATTTTTACTGTATACAGTGGGCAAGAATATACATGCACTACTCAGAGTTTATTGGAGTATGCATTGGATATCTCAAAGAGTAGAATCTTATCTTCAGACATAAATCCGATGAGTTCATTGGGGCTTACTTTCATGAGCATAGGATTATACCCACAATATATGATGCATATCCTTTGAACTGGGAACCACTTAGCACTTAAGCGCAGCTTGGGGGTGCTCCTTGACTCGTCGCTCCTGATGACGAATCA
>CM034701.1:201500737-201517012 GCA_020142125.1 Phrynosoma platyrhinos
TGTGGATTAACCAGCAGATTTGCCCCATGTGATAACGTCCATAGAAAATAAAAGGAAAAGAGCCTGTGTGGAAATAGTGAGGGAGAGGGAGAGGAGCAGAATCATGCCCACTCACACCATGTGACTGTCTGAAAGTGGAACTGCAGCAAGAAGCACTTATTACATGGAAATCTATAGTGGAAAAGTAGCATGATTGGGAGGCATTAACAGGTTTTACCCATCAATAAAAAGGAGCACTTTAGGAATTGATGGAATGCAAACAAGCTGAAGGACAGACATTGCTTTAAAGTCCTTAAAGTCACAGAGCAGATTGGTTTTATTCCATGATTCCCCCAAACTGGCAGCCCTAAGACAATCAAAGACATTAGAATCAAGTGAACAAGACTTTCTCCTTTCCCATAGATCAATTTTCCTATGAGAGTTTGTGAGATACTGGGAAATAGACCAAAAAGAGAGGGGGGACCAATTTGAGCTAAAGGCTGGCATTAGGATGAGAAAGAAAGAAAGAAAGAAAGAAAGAACAGAAATAAATAAAAGAAAGGTGCTGTTCCAAGCTTTAAAAAAATCAGTATGAAATAATTGTTACACATTGTTCTTTTCACCAATGGAGAGATTGCTTTGTACTAGTTTGGTTGCCCAGTCTTTTCTTAAAAAGAACATATATATACCAGAAGAGATGACTTATCATTAGATGCTGGCTTTCACTTTTCAACCTCTGAGATCCATCTGGACCTAGCTATCAGTTTGTGAAATGTAGCTGATATGCCGCCTGTCAAAATGTTTTTTCAAACGATAATATTAATTTTTTTAATACATCCCTGGGTGGTATTACAAAAAGAGAGAAGGGAAAGCTGACAAATCAGTCTCCTGCTAGCATGGTAGTAAAGATATATTTTTTTAAAAAATCCCAGTCTGACTAAAAATAGAGACTAGAATAACTTCTGACTTTCTACTATGTTAGGTTCACAACCTGTGTGCATCAGTGAAGCTTTCATTGAATTGACTGGGCTTGTAAAGTAGTAAGTTTGTTGACCACACATTAATACCACTGAGGTCAGTTTTATCATGTCAGCTGGCATTAGAGATAAAAGTAGCAAAGAAAGAAAAGTTTAAGTAGCTTCTTAGTGAATCTGAGGCCAAAGCTACTGTTTATGGTATATGGGGAAAAGCCAGAAATCTGACCAGCCTCAATAGTCCACAGTACTCTTTTAGGCATTCTTCTGTTTCCCACCATTAACATGTTATATTTGCCAGTTTCCATCTAAATGATGGAATAAGAATCCTACATGGCTACTTCATGTCATGGGGAAAAATAGCATTGGTTAGAACAAAAAGTCACACATTCAGTATTGCACATTATTAGTGAATATTATATTTTTGTTAATCATCAGTGGCTTAGTGGTTAAGGCACCAATTCTGACAATCGGATTTGGTTCCTGGAATTTGTAGTTCAACAATTTCTGGCTAGCTACACTTGGCCTATTCAAATTTAGGGGCATATTAATTAGACTGCTCAAGACATCAAGAGAGGATCTCCTTTTATTTTCAGGAATAATGTTGTGTTCTTGGCAATCAGTTCTTACACATAGAAGTTATTTATATGCAAAAAGGAAATACACAGTTTTCAACAAGAATAGCATTCTCTTATATGTCTGTGCAAATGTCAGTTAGGAACCTTGTTGCTGTATGTCTTCAAATATTTTCTGAGTTAGGGCAAACCTATCATGGGGCTTTCTTGGCACTTAAACCACTACATTATGCTGTCTCTCCAGTTAGGAACCTAGCATTGGCCTCTTCTATTTATTATTTTTGAATTCATGCTTTAGAAAATTGCAACTTTGTGAAAACTGCTCAAACACACTAGGGACATTTTGGGATACTGTCCACCAGTTGTGTGAAAATTCAATTTGCTGTACTTCCACACAAGACTTAATTATGCTAGTTATACACACATACACAAACACTTTGCTTGAACTGGCCCCAAAACTATATGGCCACACTCTAACAGAAAAATAGGTCTAAAATCAGTATGTTAAAATCCATTAAAAGAAATTGGTAGAAGCATACCTTTCTCTGTCCTGTCCTGAGTTTGACAATCAAACTGGATTTAAATCGAATGTTAATGAGGTCCATTTTTTGCTGTGCAATATTGGATGCAGGAAATCTTTCTGCCAAATAGCTAAATCAATGGTGCTACACTTGGATAATAGTTAAGAGTTTAGAGATAGCTGGAGAAAAGTATTAAATGCTAATTTTTAAGGCCCATGAAAGCTTGACTGTAGCCTGGGAGTTTATCTGACTAAGCTCAGGGAAGCTGCCAACAAAACAAAAAGAAAGGGGTTTAGTAGGCTGCGTGTGGCTCCCAAGCTTCACTTTTACAACACTTTTACAATAGATGTCCTGGTACATGATCTTTTCCAGCCTTGAGAGGATGCATGCTTTGAGCACCCCTGATTTGAGAGAACAATTGAGTGAACTGGCTGACTTTTAAATTCACCATAACTGAGCCAGATGACTTGTTTGCATTGTGCTAGTTGTAAAGATGGAAAGACCCCTAAATACATGGGTGGGGAAGATGTGTAGTTCACATTCCATCACTGTTTTGATCTGTGGTGACAGAGACTGCTGGCTTAGCAACAAAAGTAAGCCAGGGCCATAATTCAGCACAATTTTAAGTGTGTTGGAAGTTTCACATTCTATTTCCCTTCTTGTTTCCTTTTTTCCCTCCTTGATGGATGATATTGGCTTTGAGTAGATTGCATTTTTAAATGAAAGATGACAGAAGGTGGGTGAATTCTTTGGTTTCTAGCAACTTCTGCTGTATTTCTGTGCCTTGGTAAATGTTTCTACGAAGTTACAAATTGAAGGGTATTTTTTTTAAAGTTGAATTTACAGTTCAAATCCATAGCAGCATTCTTCTCCTAAAAGCTTAAATTGCTATTCTGTCTCCTTTCCCTTTGCAGCTTCATGCTGATCTTTGCAAGTTCCACAAGGCTTTAGATCAACATGGCAGATTCATATTACTGGTGTGTTGTCTGTAGAACAGCCTAGACTGTTGTTTTCCACACAATGTTGCTGTTATCCAAATAAAAATACATTTAGATGAATAATTAGCTTTATCTCTGGCAAGTACAACAAACACTGATTTGTATCACATTAACCTGCAAACAATCAGGAATAAAAGTGGAAAAACAGGGCTCCAGTACAGGATGGCATAAATGCCCTTTGTGTCAAATGGTGGCATAGTCATAAATACTAAAGTGATGTGTGGAGCTTTTCATGATACCAACCACTACCACACCTCCATGGAGACTAGAAAGAACACAGGCAGCTATAGTGATCCACTTTATATATCCAAATCCAAATTATTTGGATCTAGTGACATCCACACAACAATGAGAGGGTAAAAGGATGGTCTAGTGACTGGCATATTGGTTTTGGGCTGGGGAGATCTGGATTCTCATCCCTGATTAGCCACCAAGTTCACTGGGTGAGTCTCAACCAGTCAGTATTTGTGACATACAAATTTACCAAAGGTGTCAGTATAGATCTGTCCTTGAATATCCCAAAGTTACAACACTGGCAAATACTGATGCTGCAGATGACATCATTGAAATTTGTACAGTGCCTCTCATATTCCTGCTTCATTACCCCACTGACTTTGCACATAGGGTATAGAAAATAAGCTCTCCACATTTTTTCAATGGTTTTAAACCTCTGCCAGGCTCCCATTGGCTGACAAATGCTCAGCCTGAATGTGGGCAGTCTTCACGCAGGTTGGGTGCCAAGGTTTATCTGCTGCCACTGCTTCCTCTGGCTCCAGTTCAGTCAGGAGCATTGATCCACCCTCCCACCTTCAGTCTTCTTTCTATGTATATGGATCTTGGATTTCTTATGTATTTGCTACCCTGTATTCATTCATTGTCACAACTAGGCAATTGCATGGGAGCAGGATCCAGGTTGTTTCTGGACCCCTGGCCAGGGGGTAGCCAAGGTACTCGGGGGGCAGAAACAGGATGCCCATGTATGGGCAGGGGGTTTCCAGTACCCCCAAGGAGGTAGGTGAGCACACTGGTTGAAATTTATTCCCAGGGATCCCTCCTGCCTCATTTCCATTCCTGGCAGTGGGATAGACTGGTAGCTCATTAGTCAGAAGACAGGTTGATTGATGTCTGTATCCCATCCCATGCACTTACCATCCCATGTGCAGCTGTATTCAATAAATAATTGTGACCTTTTTTCTTCCAAAGTTTCTGGTGTGTGCCCCTTCTTAGGGAGGAATGTACTTGCCCTGGGACATGCAGTGCACTTGCTGTGAAGCTGGTGTGATGAAGTCCTAAGTTGGCTAAACTTAAATTGCACTGAAACCAATGGGACAAATTAACCATGACTTAAACTAACTTATTTCAATGGAAACTAAATGCAATTTAATGTGAATCTAATACTAGTTGCTACATGGAAGCTTTACATTGTATTTCTATGCACATCTGCTCAGAAATAAGTCCCACTAAATTCAGTGGGGCTTACTCAGTTTGTGTAGTTAATCATTATTGTGTAAAATGGCAGATTCAAGTCCTATATAAGCACTTGGTAAAGATATTCCCTGTTGACAAGGTTGTCAAGTTGTGTCCAGCCATGGGGCGGTGCTCATCTCCGTTACTAAGCTGAAGAGCCAGTGTTGTCAGAGACTATTCTGTGATCATGTGGCCAGCATGATTGCATAGAACACTGTTTACCTTCCCACCAAAGTGGTACCTATTTATCTACTTGCATTTGCATGCTTTTGAACTGCTAGATTAGCAGAAGCTGGGACTAGTGAGAGGAGCTCACCCCATCATGCATCACCTGGGCCTTGAACTGCCAGCGTGCTGATCTTACAATCAACAGAGTCAGTGTCTTAACCACTTGAGCCACTGCATCCCATTTATATAAGCACTACACTTGTGTTTTAAGAGTCATGCATCTCAGTCTTGGCCTCAGTATTCAGATGGAATAATTGCAATACATTTCTACTTGCATTTGCTAAATCTTGCTAAGGTTGGATTCCTGGGCATGTGGAAGTTTCTATTTCTGTCCCTGCATACAAAAGAAGCAGTATCTGCAAACCTCCACTTTCATCAGTAGGAGATCAGGAACTTAGAAGACATGTACACTCATGTGTTAGCCTAAGTACACACAGCCTCATAGCATCTCACTAACTGTTCAAGTATAATATCTGAACTGGGTTTTATTTTCTCACATAATTTCTTCATATAAGATAATTTCTCATATAACTTTCTATAGAGATGAGGAACTCATTTTGGAACATTAAGGTTGCTAGCTCTTCCTGTTTTCCTGACAAAATTATCATTCTATTAAAAGTGACAAGATATGTACAGAGTTAAGTATAGCCATGGATCTGTAGTCACATCAAGTTTATATGGCAAATCTTTGGCTCCAAAGCTAAAAGCATAGGAGGAGGAAATAGTCCACCTAAGAGAATAGAGAGTGCTTCAAAGTGTACCTTTAGCTTCCTGGCAATTAAATTCAGTAAACCTACTACACAAAAACACACATAGATTGCACTTTTAGCTATTGTCTTCTTTTAGAAGCGGGGTCAGTGCTAAGAAATCAAGGTAGCGTAATATGTGGATTATATAGCAATTTAATCTCCAAGTTTGAGAGTATTAATATTTGTTCAAAGGGATTTGTTTTGTTTGCTTAAGGAGATACCCTTGGCCTTGTTCTGGATGGGGGTGCAGTCCCCTGAGGGACCAAGACATTCTTCTGGATCCATTTTTGTAGCTGCAGTAGTATGGAGTGCATTTTACTAACACTGGCTGCTTCACTGTTTTAATACTTTCAGTCCTTTCCTGAAGCCCTCTAAGAGACAGTTCTAGCCCACTGATTCCAGTTTAACTGCCATGGCAAAATCCTGTGTAATCCTGGGATTGGCCCATTGGTAGGAGGGGCATGCAAAATCTGATTCTGGTGCCTCTGACCAAGCTATTAAATCCCAAGAGGAATCCATAGGGGAAGCCATTGCAGTTAAAGTGGAATCATAGCACTATAACTGCATAGTGTGAAAGGGTCTCCATGAAAAGCTTTAGTTTGGCTATGGTGCCTCTTCTGGTAACCTTCCAACTGGATTATTTGAACATGCATTATGCAGGGCTACCTTTGAAGACAGCTCAGAAGTTTCAATTGGTACAGAGTATGACCACAAGACTTTTAAGTGCCAAAATGAGTTCAAATAATATCTCCCCCACGTTAAAAGAGCCCCACAGGGTACCTGCCTATCTGGTTCTGAGCTCAATTCAATGTGCCAGGATTGACTTTTGAAGCCCTAATCATACCTGGATGCACTGTCAGGAACCTACAAGTACATTTATTTATTTATTTATTTATTTATTTATTTGAGGGGTGTCCCTGAGACATCCCTGCAGATGATATTCTTGAAGTTCATCCAGTTCAAAGAAAATAGCTAGATTATCACCACTGATTCTCCCACTTTCTGACAAGCCAGAAATAGCCATGTTGGGGGGGGGGGGGGGGCTAGATAACTTACAAGATAAGATGGTGATTGTGTAGCTGGAAGAGAATTTGGACTTCCACAATGATGAAAACAGGGAGTGGTAGTGGCATAAGTTGGACTTCTGCCATCCTAAATCACTAACACATTACCAGTTAATGTGTTCGGAGCAACAACAACAAAAACAAAAACAACTAAATCCATCAGGGAAGCTTTTGCAAAAAATCAAAATCAAAATCTAGTAATGCCAGAATCTTATAACAAATTATTTTAAAAAAAGAAATCAAGGAACAGAGAAACAACAAAGATTTTATTACATCCCCAGATCTTGGAAGGAGCAAAATGTTGCAAGCAATCAACACCAGCTTTGAAAAAACATTTCAAAGAAATGTTGAACCAAGAAGGGGATAACTCAGGCTGAATGTAGCATGTTGGTCTGTAGGTGGAGACTTCTTTTATTAAATGCTCCCCTATTCAGAAAAGACTGCCATGTTAGGGAGATTGAGAAGATCCGCATAAAATTGTTTGGATCAAGGAACAGCCAAATGATTGAGCAGAGCCCCTATGTGCAATCTGAAGTAAAACAATCCAGGCAAAGATTTAGTACTGCTATATGAACTAGGTCTTAGTCTTGATAGGTACCTTGGAGTGATCTGAACATTCAATCAACTAGTCTCCATTTTTCTCCCTGTACCCCACCAAAAAATTTCCGAATAATTTGGGGAAATTCCCCCTGCCTTCCCACATCAAAATGGTCACGACAATTGCTCATAAGCTGAGACTGGGGCTGTGATATGAGACCTATGTTCTCCTTAAAGATTAAAGCAAAGAGCCAGAAGACAGAATGCCATTTTGTTCATTCAGTCTGCTGCTACCCTGATCTAGCATGACAAATTGGCATCCCCAGTGTGGCAGCAAAGTAATCAGAGTGTGACAAATGGTTTACTTAGAGCAATTTGTTTTCATTTTACTGAAAATTTCCACAGTCTTGCCTTAATGAAGGGATTCCCCCCTCCACTTTTTATGGTTCTTGAATGCTGCTAAAAATGGATATCTAGTCCTAGTCATTTTGCAGCCCTGAACATAGTTTGCTGTCTGGGAAAGAACAAAGTGCCTAACATGGTGGATGTATGGGCAGGGCAATTCAGATGGGGCTAAACCAAATGTCCCTGATGTTTGCGTTTCAGCTAAAAACCAACAACAACTGATTTCAGGAAGGGACAAAACCACAGTTTCAAAGCACGTACATTTTGCCACAGAGGTCTTTCAGACCATTGGGAAATACCTAGACGGTAATTAGATCCATCCCCGCTGATTTCCCCCCCCCCCCTTCACTTTCTGACAGTATATAAATGACCCTGTTGAGAGAGCTGTGCTGCTTACAAGATGGGTTTAGTGGGGGTAACATTGGGAGATGTACTAAGGGAAACATAGCAATGTTTTGTAGATTTAAAAATATCCAATTTAGCCTTAAAACAAGAAGGAGCCCAATGAAAGCTAAAACACTTTCATTGGACTACAATTGGCAAGTTATATCTATGCAGCACCTAAAAGTTTTTTTTTCCTAATTCTAACAGCACAGAACAGAAACTCCTATATAAATTCAATGCTCTCTGCTTAAGAAAGGAGCAATTAGCTTCCGACAGGACAGGGGAGCTGGATCTTAAGGGAAGTTACTTTTCTGTTGCTAATGGAGTTCAAATCTTATTAGCTATCTTTTGCTGCCCTTTGTCTCTAGTCCTCCCATGGCCAAGGAGGGGAGTGGCCTCTGCCAGTATTGAAATCTCTCAATACCATCTTAACTGATAACAGAGTAACATCTGAGACAGAATGTAGGCCAATGACTTCAACATTGTTATCTTTTTTCTCCTATATGATTGTCTCCTGTACGGCAGTACTGCAGTTAATATTGCAGCCATAAGATTGGGAGTTCAATCCCAGGGCTCCAGAGTTGATTAAGCCTTCCATCCTTTTGTAGATTGGTAAAATGAGTATCCAGCTTCTCAGGGGCAATTAGCTTACAAGTTGTAAACCTCTTAGAAACTACTTAGTTCAGTATGAAATGGTATAGAAATGTAAACGCTATTGCTAATGCTATGATTTTTAACATCTTTGTTTGTAAAAGTAACCAGTGAAGCTTCAAAAGTTTGCATAATGTATTTTATGCTTTGGAGTTGGTTGATTTGAGTATCACTTCTTTGTGGATTCTGGACTTTGTTGTATTTTGCTACATGGTCAACACAGCTACATAATACACATATCTCTCCTATGCAGGATTTAGCCTTTAATATTGATGATGATGATATTGTCACATGTCCGAATGAAACAATTTGCCAAGATATTGAAATACTTCAGATTTGCTCTGCTTTGGAGGCTGAAAATCATTGATATTTTCAGTTGTCCAGTCCTAATGGTAGAATTTGGAGCTGATATGTTGGTAATGACATAGGTGAACTTTCCTCAAACATATGTCCTTTTTTGAATGGTATTTAAATGGCTTTTCTGTAGCCTCTTGTGCTCTGTCAAAAACCACCATTCCCCTAGGCAGCAGCTAAGTCCTATGTGGCCACTACTATGGTGGGAAGGAGGGAAGCAAGGTGGTGAGTACACAGTGGGGACAGAATCTCATGCCCACTTCAGTTTGAGAAAATAATAATAATAATAATAATAATAATAATAATAATAATAATAATAATATTTATTTATATCCCACCTCTCTGGACAAACAACTGAGGTGGCTAACAAGATAAAACAAATAATCCCTTCCCCCAATAGCCCCCCTTTAAAATGCAATTAAACAAACAAAATATAAAAACATAATTAAAAATTACAAATAATAAATAATTTAAAATGGCTAAACAAAAATCAAGGACAGGCTTGACTGTTTTTAGTGGCCGGTTACCTACTCAGAAAAGGCCTGCCAGAAGAAATCCATCTTAACAACTTTTAAAAAGCTTTGTAAAAGCTGTTTATGGTGGTCAAATGACGGATCTCATCCAACAGGTCATTCTCTGGGAATGATAGCTGAAAAGGTCCTCTGGGCAGTTGCAGATAATCTAGTTTTTATAGGTTGCAATAAATTCTTCCCAGAGGAGTTTTGTGTGCAAGGTGGATTATACAGAAGGAGGAGGTCCCGAAGATTGGTTGGACCCAAGCCATTTAGGGCTTTAAAGGTAATAACCAACATCTTATACTGTGCCCAGAAACTGATAGGCAACCAGTGAAGGGATCTTAGCATGCGTGTTATATGATCTCTCTTGGTTTTACCTGAGACCAGCCTGGCTGCCATATTCTGTACCAATTGAAGTTTCTGAACTAGGCACAAGGGTAACCCCATGTAGAGTGCATTGCATAAATCGAGACGAGAAGTTATCAGCATATGTACCACAGTTTTGAGGTCCCTAACCTCCAGGAAAGGGTGCAGTTGGTGTATCAGCTGAAGCTGATAGGCGCTCCTGACCACCGCATTCACCTGATTTGTCATCTGAAGCAATGGGTCTAGGAGTACCCCCAGACTGTGAACACAGTCCTTTGAGGACAGTGTGACCCCATCTAGGACTGGAAATTGTGTCCCAATACCTGGGTTCAGGACCATTACCATTAGTACCTCTGTTGTGTCTGGAGTCAGTTTCAATCTGTTTTTCCTCATCCAGTCCATTACCGCTTTAAGACATTCATTGAGAGGGGAGACGCCATCTGAAGTCAAAGGTGTAGACTTAGACATGGAGAAATATATCTGGGAGACATCAGTGTAATGAAAACACCCCACCCCATGTTTCCAGATGATCTGTGTAAGCAGCTTCATATATATATTGAATAGCATTGGGGACAGGATGGCACCCTGAGGGTTGCCACAATTAAGCTCCTTTTTTGCTGAGCAACTGTCCCCAAGCATCACCCTCTGGAATCTGCCTGAGGGCAAGGAACAGAACCATTGCAATGCAATGCAATGCCTCTGATTGCTAATTCTCTCAGGTGTTCCAAGAGGATTTCATGATCTATCATGTCTAAGGCTGCTGAGAGGTCCAGTAGCACCAACAGGGTCATATTACCCCTGTCGATGCCCAGATGAAAGTCATCAGTCAAGGCAACCATGACAGTCTCCACTCCATATCCTGTCCTAAAGCCAGTTTGAAATGGATCCAGATAATCAGTTTCCTCCAAGACAGCTTGGAGCTGAGGAGCAATAGCCCTCTTTTTCACCTTGTAAAAAAAGGTAACAAAGAGATTGGCCTATAAATGTTCATATCCAGAGGGTCAAGGGAAGGTTTTTTCAGAAGAAATCTAACCACTGCTTCCTTCAAAGAAGATGGAACACAACCTTCTCTAAGGGATGCATTGATGATGTCCCTCAGGAACATCCTCAAGACATCTCCCCCCTGGATGGCGAGCCATGAAGAGCACGGGTCAAGGGGGCAAGTTGTCTTCCTCACTCTACAAAGGAGCTTGTCAATGTCATCAGTACTCACCAGTTGGAACTCATCCAGTATAATCTCATAAGCGGAATTGCTGGATACCTCAAATATCGATTCTACTATAACACTGGTGTCCAAGTTGGCTCTTATCTGAGAGATTTTATCTGCAAAGAAGTTGTTAAATGTGTCACAGCAGGCCATTGTCAGGTTAAGTAATGGGTTCTGCACAGATGGGGAGAGAGGGAGAGAAAGCACATCAGCATTGTGATTAGCCTTTCCATCTCTCCCACATGCTTCAGGAGATCTGAGAGACAATTGCATCTGCCCAGTTGCCTGCCTCCATTTCTCCCTTTCCCTCCCCTTCCACAATCATTTAATGACCAGACCAGCATCTCCATGGGGCTCACCTTCTCACTTCACAATCTTATTCTTAAAACCCTTTTGAAAATCCATTATAAAGTCTGTTTCTGCAGAATCACAGTAGATGGACAGTTGACTGGAAGGGAGTGTACAGCATCTTGAGTTCATCTTGGGTGGTTTCCTTTGGGGACTCAAATAAACTACAAAAACCTTTTGCTCCAGATGGGGATCTAATTTCCTTCATTCCTGCATACTGCTATTATATCATTATCTCCTTTTTTTGTAAGCAGTAGTAGAAAGTGCCATCATAACAGCTTATAAATTAGTTGAAAGGCTGCTGAAAAGATTTTCTCACTGGCCTTTGCTGGGACAAAGCTTGACATATTTCCTAATACAATAAAATGAGTTAACAGAGGCCATTACTGCAATGGCAGAGGTGTAAGTTCTAATATATTAGCAAACACACTAATGCAATGGAAAATTACTGCTGTTAATTTGACCTCCAGATATACATTAAATAGTGTGTTGGACTCATGATTACACTGAATAATTTATCAGCAAATTAAATCTGAGGTTTTTGCATAACCTGATGGTGGTTTATAGCTTGGGATATTTTTACTGTCCATGCATCTCTATTAATCTGACTGATGTAGGTGGTTTGGGTGGTTGGTATTCAGTTAAGTGTCTTGAATAAGTAAATAAAATTAGATTTACAACTTCCTCTCCAGATATTCACAACTACATAAAGCCATATGAAGAAATGATTTATTCCATTCTAAATCCTGAGAGGAATGCATAGTTAATGTTGACATCTTAAAAATAATAGAAATCCAAAAGCAGGGAAATGAAAGAGAGAATTAATCCTGTAAAGCTCATTGATATCTCTCACTTCTCCAAATGGTCAGCCAATGGACCCAAGTAGAATCCATTCCTTTCTGATCTCTATGCACTTTTTATTGGGGGATGTCCCTGTCACAACAACTCTCTATCATTCTCCTGTGTTTATTTACAGACTTCAGCATAATTAAACATTTTGGAGATTTGTAAACAGAGTTTGGATGGGCATCTTTCAAGATGACTTTTACTTGTGTATACCAGAATTGCAGGATATTGTACTGCATGGCCCTTACCAATGTCAAGAGTCTGTGATTCTATGAAATTGTAATGCATTCAGAAAACTAGTATTGCATTCCTGTGATCTTCATCAGTTTTATTTATTTCTATAATTCTCAGAGTGGATGACATATTAACAGCACAACCATCTTGTTTTGCTTCATGGAAGTTCATTTATAAACACATACTGTGTACAAACAGGAGAAATCACAATGTGTGGTGACATTTCCTTTCTATCATCATTGTATGAGCTCATATCTGCAATGCTTTAATGTGTTAATGTCTTTGATATTAAGCCAGTTGACACATTCTCTACAAGCACTTCTGGCTCAGGGAAGCATGGGTTCTTATAGTCTCTGCGCATAACTAAGGAGCTTCCTTCCGACTATACTGATGGATTTTTGGGAAGGATTTCCTCTTTCTTTCAGTGGTTGTAGTTCTGTCTGGACATGCTGAGTAAGATGCCACATGGCTTTTTGGCAACTTCTGACCTTACTTTTTTCTATGCTATGCTACCCCGGTCCAGGGTTTCTAGTCACCAAAAATGGAATTTTGTATCCTTTTGGGATCCCTGTACTAGGGAGTCACTTCTTCACCATTTCTTTCATTCCAAAACAGTATCCACCACATCCTGCATGCCCCTCAGTGCCACAGGCACTG
This sequence comes from Phrynosoma platyrhinos, assembly GCA_020142125.1. NCBI lineage: Eukaryota > Metazoa > Chordata > Lepidosauria > Squamata > Phrynosomatidae > Phrynosoma > Phrynosoma platyrhinos. Next base: position 201,513,797 of record CM034701.1, read on the forward strand.
AAGGATATGACACACCACCATTTCCCTCAACCCAGAAATCTCCTTATTTCCCATTTCCCCAAGGGGGTTCTCTGTGAGAAATGCTGTGCATATCTCTTCTCTCTGAGTATTTTTTATTTTCTTTCTTCTTTTGTCTTTGGTCTATAATCATTTCTTCCTGTTTGCAATATTTTTATTTTGCAGAGGTTGTCATTGCCTCAGGGGTTATGACTTATGTGAGGAGAAAGAAACATCTAGGCATAGCCATGTTGGCCATATAGCAAACCCAACAACATCCAAACCTTTACTGGACCAACCAAAATGCACAATTACATGGTGCAAGCTTTCTAAGGGCCTTTGCAGACTGCCAGAAATAGTGCAAATTCAGTCCACTTTAACAGTTAGGGTTAGTGCTAGGGAATCATGGGAATTGTTTTTTCCCCCTGAGATATTGAGCTTTCTCTGTCAGAGAGCTCTGGTGCCACAATAAAATACAGTTCCCATGATTCCCTAACCCTAACCCTAACCCTTAAAGTGGACTCAATTTGCACTATTTCTAGCAGTCTGCAAAGGCTCTAAGTCACACTGGTTTCTTCATCAGCCAAACAGGAGAAAAAATTGAAGACGTTAGTCATCTTCATTTTCTGTTTCTGGTCTTAGTTCAGATGGTAGGGAGGGCTATCTGCAGACTAGCACCTTCCCCTTTGGCCATGCGGTCACTGGGAGATTTTCAAAGTCAAGGAAACTTAATTTGCAATTCAAAGGAGATGTTTCCTTGGAATCCAGCATGTCTCCTTCCTTTATGAAGCCATAGTCTAAAAGGGTGAGCGTTCTGGTACTATAGTGACAGAATTGTGGTTTGCATTCCTTGTGAGGCCCTGATGCTCCTACAGTGGGCTTCCTTTGCCCCCAGGCTTCATCGCCTCAAACTGGGGACAGTTTAGGCAGCTTGACCTTCACAAGCTCTGATGAACACTGTGGAAGCTAGTAAAAGAAATAAAATCATTCCAGGATGCATTTTGGAAAAAGCTTTCAAGTAGTCTTTAGAATGTTCAAAATGTTTTTGTTTACCCATGCAAGGCTTACCTGACCTGTTTTATTTCACATGTTCATATTTTGAATAAAAAGTTTGTTGGAACATGTTGAATTGCTGTTACTTTCCTCTTCTTTCTGTCATTTTCTCCACTATTATAAAATTATATGTTAAAGAAGTAATGCTGAAGAACACATCTACTTAATTAACTGAGGTATACCTATATTTTCAAAATATCAAGTTGCAATAGATAGAGTTTCATTGTTCTGTTTCTGTGTTTAAGACATTTACAACACGTTTATCAGTCTCCTCAGTCCTAGTGCCACTGTGGAATCTTACTAATATTTTTGAGGTACAGACGATGACCTCCAGATTCCTCTCACCCAGATGATGATGATGATGATGATGATGATGATGATGATTAATATCCCACTTTTTTTCCAAAGTTGGAACTCAAAGAGGCTCACAATTTTTTAAAAAAATATAATTAAAATTACAATTAAATTACAAATTACAATCACCCTGCTTATCACTCTGTAGTAAAGTAAATCATATATTGCTGGGTTACAGGTTCTGTTGGTTTTTGTTTGTTTGTTTTGTTTTGTTTTCTGCTTTGAACAAATTCTTAGGAGTGTTGGTATTAGATTGGACTTCTTCCTGATCCACAGATAGCCAAAGCAATAATATCAGTGGCATAATATCATAAAGAAGGATCATGCTGTGTGAGGATAAATTATTTCTTATATCTAAGCCTATGAAAATTGTGGTTGAAATTTTCTCCTAAAGTGCTGAATTGTTGAAGAATCCACTCCCATACCCATCAGGTTCCACTCTTGAGCCACTAATCATTTCTAGGCTGTAGTTTAAGAGAACCTTGGGATTTGTAAAACCTACCTCAGAGGAATGGCAGTTTTTAAAATAACTTTCTGCTTACATTCTACTGCACACTTACATAATTTCACATTTTTGAAATAATAGGCAAATTCAGTTATCTAAGTTCATACTTTTCTAAATGTTGCAACTGAGATTTCAAACTCAGGAAAGGTGTGGTGCTCAAACTTATATATTGGGTACATACCCTATATATATATATATATATATATATATATATATATATATATATATATTTACACACACACACACACACACACACATAATTGTATTTTAGGCAAAACTGCAAAAATATATGATGAGAAATGCACAGAAAGATGTGTACTTGTTTTTCCCCCAAACTATCATTTCACTTTCATAAGTATAAGCATCTCTCACCATACAGAACACAGTCATACTTCTGATTAGGTGGGAACAAAAAACAATTTTCTTTCTTCTTGATTTTCAGCTCAGATGTCCCTGCTACCCACAAAGGAGTTACACTCCAGTTGTCACTGAGGAAGACCTGAATGTTGTAGAGCGGCACAAAACAGACATTTATTTCCAAATGGAAACTTCAGTGAGTTGTTTCTGTTGGGATCTATATATGGGTTGGGAATGCAGGTATAACATACATTGGTATCAGAATCGGCATAACTGTTGAGCTTATCACACTGCATGCTTAAAACGGGGCTAGTTCACTTTTACAGCTCTGACTGCCTCCTGTTGCATTTTGGGATTTGTAGTTCCATGAGGGTTAAAGGTCATCTGGCTGAATATTCTAAATGCCTCTTCCTAAACTAAAGTTTCAGAATGCAACAGGATGCAGCCAGAGCAGTTAAATTGACTTAGCCCCATTTTATGAGTGTAGAACGATAGCTTCATGTGAGTCATTGTATTTAAAATGGAAGGCTTGTCCAATATCCTTAAAATGTGCCATTAAAAAAAAAACTGGCAGGAACTCACTAAGACAGCTATGAATGTGTAACCTAGAGTTACACATTCATGAGATCATTATTAGGTTTACCTAAAGACACTTTAATTGCTATGCTTAGATTGGAAACCGGAACGCTAAGCTCAGGAAGCCAAATGGATAAAATAATCATATGTTATTGGCTTAAGGTCCAGGGGATGGATAACAACAGACTCTCCAAAAAATGTTTAATAGAATTGGCTACTGGTATTCCAATTAAAAACTGGGTGCACCATGCTGCCCAACTGTTCATCAAATATGGGCTCACATCAGATAAATTCAAAGGTCTTCACTCAGATGTACAGCAAAAAAACATCAAGAACGCAATAAGGGAAGTAGCCACACAAATGGATTTATATAC
>CM034701.1:201517112-201535126 GCA_020142125.1 Phrynosoma platyrhinos
CCCAGGGAATGATTTTTGTCAACTTTAATTGTACCCATTTCTAGTCAAGATCCACAAGAAGTGGTTCTTCATCTCCTCATGGACTCTGACACATATGTATCCTGGAAAGTGGCTTTATTTGCCTTAGCAGCAAATAAATAAATAAATAAATAAATAGGAGAAAATTTTATCTGAAATAGCTATCAACTGTAAGGGTGATGAATATATATAACGACAGTCTCTGAGATATAATGGTTATTTTAACGGTTAATTTTAAAATGTTTTTTGTACTTTGTTATGAGCACATTCATGACTGGTTCATATTCACATTCTCTACAAATTCCCTAGTTCAGGATATGCATAGAACTGTGAAAGTTCCCCCAATCCTCACTTTCTAGACAACAGCTGTGTGACTGATGGGGTCCATTGCCCTTTTTTGCTTGGGAAGCATCTGACTGATGTCCCCACCCATCTCCTCATGGAATTGATTTGTCACACAAGGGACCATACAAGTGAGAGGAAGAATTGTGACAGGGACATTGCTTCTGACTGTCACATATCAGAAATCACTCACAGAAGGATGCAAGATCATTAGTCAGATCCTTCCTGTTTGACAGGGGAACAGACTCCTATCACTTGCAGCAGCTGCCTGGCAAGTGGGGATGGGATGGGAGGGTCATACCAGGAGACACTGTGTAGTTACATATCTGAGATGGTTATACATTCATAATTGCCTTAGAGAATTCTGGCCTATGTTTTTTAAACTATCCAGGTTGTTCCAGGGAGGGGAGAAGATAAAAGCAAGCCCATGTTCTAACTATACAGTAGTGTTTGGCAATTCTGGGGAAAGACTTTTCTCTATAGAGATGCCAGCCTCCACCCCCCCCCCCATATGTTCCATGCTGATGTGTCTTATTTTTTGAGAACTCTTAGAAGTCTTCTTATGAATACTTGCTGCCAGTGCATAGTCTTGGATGGGAAGTGGGGGCAGAATAAGAAATGCAATACCTTATCCAAGGCATCATGCCTTATGAGGCACAAGAGGCTGATACTAAAAGAAATATTCCCTTCTCTGACCCCAGTTCACATTAGTGCTTTGCAGACATATTCAAAGATAATGGGAGCCCAGCTTACATGCTGTTCTTTTTAACTGACTAGAACATTTCTTAACAGACAAAGGGCCTTTGCAGACTGCCAGAAAGAATGTAGCTTTAGGGCCTCGGCAGACAGCTTAAAAAGCCATCCTCGAGGCAAGGAAGGGGAGGGGCAGCCGCACGCTTGGCGCCCCTTCCTCCTCCCGAGGTTGCCCTTGGAGCCGCCAGCCCTCCGCACGGCCGGCGCTCTGAGGGCAACCTCCCGCCACAGCATCCGGACACGCTGCAGCAGAAAAGTCAGCGAAAGTGCACTGCAAGCTTTTGCGGTGCACTTTCACTGATTTGTGAAAGGAGTGCTATTTTAGCGCTCCTTTCAGGAGCGGAAAAGGTGCGCCGCAGGATCAAGGCGTGGGGATGCCTTGGTCCCGCGGCACACCTTCCCAGGGCGGCCCTGTGCCACCAGTCTGCTTAGGCCCTAAGTCCACTTTAACTGCCCTGGCTCAGTGCTATGGAATCACGGGAATTGTATTTTTTTTTTTTCTGGGACATTGAGCCTTCTCTGTCAGAGAGCTCTGGTGCCACAATAAACTACAGTTTCCATGATTCCTTAGCACTGAGTCAAGGCAGTTTAAGTGGACTCAAGTTGCATTATTTCTGGCAGTCTGCAAAGGCCCTAAGATATCTATGTCAACCCAGACACGTTTCCACCTGAGCTTATTGGAACTTCAGGAAAGCTTATATAGACTGTACATTATTTCCTGCAGCATTTAGTCTGGTATCAAGAGCCAAAGGTTTCAGTTCCAACGTTTGGGGGATGTCTGCATGGGCCATTAAAACTGGATTCCCCATGCCCTCATGACCTGACAAGATGACACAGGGCCAAAACCCCAATTTGAGTGTGGACTATCTTCACATGGGAAGGCCAGTTCCACACCAAATTCAGGCCATCCATGACTTAAAGCAAATTTAAAAAACCTATTGCTCTGGATCTACCAGGAAAATCTGGAGCATTCAGGAGCAACACGGGATGGCTGTTTACATAACATCCTGACAGCACCACTGTCATGGGTCACTCCATCTGAGGTCACAATGAAGCACTCAGCCAAGTGATCGATGTCACCATTTTTGTTAAATAATTTAAGGAAATACACTCTTCCCCAGTTGCTACAAAATAGTGAATCTATTTGACTGATTCAGTTGAGTCTGAGACCTAAGAAAAAATCCCAGGGGATATAAAAAGCCCAAGAGTATATTTCCTGCTATAAAGACACTCCAGTGGGGTCTTCTTGCGAAACTGTTGCCCCTTAAGGAAGTCTGAAGCCAGTCACACAGTATTCTGTAAGTATGTGCTGTAACATAAGTGTATGTTCACTATATTAATGACCATTCCTTAAAGCCAACCAACCATATTGAAGCTATCATTTTGTGTATACCACTTCATGTCATCTACACCAATCATCAAATGACTTTGGCCAGTACTCTACATCAACCTATTAATTAAATATATTTATGGAAAAGGATCTTGTAGCACCTTTGAAACCAACTCTGCCAAAAAAGTTTTAGCATAACCCTTACAAACTTGGAGTAGACCAAAGTCTACTAAAATCTATGAAAGCTTATGCTACAATATCTTTTGCACAGGAACCTACAAAGCTGAGCAAGTTTCTCCTCCACCTTATCATTTCAATTCCATAAAGTCCATGAAAACTTATGCTAGAAATTTCTGCTTCCCAGTTAGTCCCAAGGATATTGCTGGAATCTTTTATGTCTTTTTAGAGTAGATATAAGACAATCCAAACTGAAGGCCTAAGCAGACTGCCAGAAATAGTGCACATTAAATTGAGGCACTGCCCTGGCTCAGTGCTAGGGAATCATGGGAACTGTATTTTTTTCTGGGACATTGAGCCTTCTCTGTCAGAGAGCTCTGGTGCCACAATAAATTACAGTTCCCATGATTCCCTAGCACTGAGTCAGGGCAGTGCCTCAATTTAATGTGCACTATTTCTGGCAGTCTGCTTAGGCCCTGAGTCTAATTCAGTCTACCCCCCCTAAAAAAAAAGATAAGTTTGGGTACTGCTATTTTGGATATGATCACACATAGGGCCTGAACAGACTGCCAGAAATAATCCATCTTGAGACCACTTTAACTGCCCTGGCTCAGCGCTAGGGAATCATGGGAACTGTAGTTTATTGTGGCACCAGAGCTCTTTGACAGAGAAGGCTCAATGTCTCAGGAAAAAAAAAACTACAATTCCCATGTATTTGTGAGAATTCTTTTGTAGCCATGGCCAAGGATTCTGTCACAATATTGGACTTTGAATTAACCCTTTGTTGAGGCTTACCAGGCTGATTTTGCAATGTACTGAAGCAATAATTGCAGGGCAAAATTAGCAGGTGCTGAGGAAGTGGGTGCAGCTGCTCTAAAAAAAACAGAATATATTATCTGTTTAATAAATGTAATAGTCTTATCAGTTTAATGCTAAGAATCATACACAAAACCCTAGTCTTTTTTAACAAATAAAAGCAAGTAAAGAGTTATTTTCCTCATGGTTGAGGAGAAAAGTACAGTCAGTATTCACTTTATTGGTGAGAATAATATCAAAATGTAGAACTGGGATTAATAAACTCCAACCTTTCCTTTGCATCACTAAATATCAATCTCTGTAGTCTTTAAAGGCACCTAGTGATCTGTAAAATAGTGACATTTGAAGCTGGGGAGGGGTGAAACTGTATGGCATTTGGAAGACTTGTTCAACATTCTTTAGATAATATTGGCTTATGTTAAAATATGCTGAAAAGTAGCACCTTAGTTAACTCATGCGTTGTTGGAAGCAGAAACGTCACAAAATTACACCAGTCCAGGGATGTAATCTACTTCCATACGTCTGATCCTGAGAGATGCATAAGCATTTCAGCAATCCCAAGAAACTTCTTTTCAAGGGAAAAAACGGGAAAACCTGTTTGCAAACATCCCAATTACACACAAAAAGTTCCAGTCTTTGGATGTTTTAGTAATAAACTAACAAATTAGTTGAACAACTTGAACAAATTTGAACAAATTAGAATTTAATTCAAAATTAGCATTTTAATTTCCAAAATGTTGGGACTGGAGGTATGTCCCACTAACACCCTGTCCAAAAGGGCCAACCTGGGGGTGGAGTCAGGGTGTGGTGATCACATGCCGGTTGCCAGGGTGTGGTGATCACATGACTCCTCCCTGATGCTATTGTCATGCCATGTGCTCCACCACATGGCAGGCAGTGTCAGGGTGCTCCTTGGCACAGCATACAGTACTCTGCACCAAAGGAGCACAGAAAAGTCACCACCGCTGCAACAAGTCCAGGACGCCCTGGTCCGGAGCACCACGGGGCCATGGCAGCCACACCGCGGCGCTCCTGCAGCGACCCTGGAAGGAGCGCTAAATCAGCGCTCCTTCCATAAGACAGGGAAAGTGCGCCCTAAAAGTGTAGGGCGCACTTTCCCTGTCTTTTCCGCCACAGCGCGTCCGGTTGCTGCGGCGGGAGGTCATCCCTGGAGCGCTGGCCATGCGGAGGGCCGGCGGCTCCGAGGACAACCTCAGGGAGAGGAAGGAGTGCTGCGCGTGTGGCTGCTCCTCCTCTTCCTGGCCTCGGAGACGGCTCAATTAGCCGTCTGCCGAGGCCCAAGGGCATTTTTTTGCTGCTCCAAAGAGGAGTAGCATTTTCCAGCTCTTTTTGGACCAGCAAAGTGCTGGATCAGGACTGCAGCATGCAGTTGCCATGGCCCTGATCCGGTGCTCCCAGGGGTGGCACAGATCCACCTCTTAGGGGCTGTCTGTAGAGCCCCTAAATTTAGTGGAACTTACTTTCACAAGTGTATCTTAATTTTTCAGTCATGGTGATGTATATATCAGAATTATTAGTAGTAGTCAATTTGCAAAATTATCTTCTCTGTGAGAGACACACACCCTGTCCAAAAAATCCTCTTGTGTGAAAGAACATGAAGAACCAGGAATTGAAAATAATTCTGACTGTGGAACCATAGATCTTATCTCTTTGTTTTTCAAAAGAAGTTGAGAATTATTTCCTTGTACCAGTGCTCTGTTTGACATACAAGGATTAACAGTACAGTATTATATTGGGGAAACATCATTTTTAGTATTTATTAAAATAAAAATGTTATTATCCATTTTGCTTTTTGAAATGCAAAGCCTGAAACTGTGTCATATTACATTTCCTTTTCTTACTGGAAGCATGGAAATGACCTTCATAGCCCACTTGAGGTTCCATCTCTTTAGAATTATGGTCCATCCCCTTGTTAGTGATAATAAACTGTATTAGATTCTACTTCACAGTGATGTAGACTATCTATATAATGGCAAGTATGTTGTCTCTTTAAAAAAAGAGATAGAAAGGTCAGCACATTACTCTCTGTGTCTTTTATTTAAAAGGGTATAAAATAACTAATGCAAATTATTTCATAAATGATATATGTCTCCATGATAAACTATTCTTTTTTAAAAAGTACTTTTGCATACACCATGGTTATTATTAGACTACATATCATGGTTACCAGATGCTCAACAGACAGAGCTGACAGAAATATATTGGTCACAAATTGGAGCCAACCTATGAATACCTTAGGCTTCAGCTTGAGGGCATAAATGTTCCTTTGAAACACTGCTCTAGCTGTGTAGAAACCTCTTATCTCTGAGTAGATCACATTCACACTGTAGCCAATTTCCTGGTAATGTGGGTGGCAAAAATGTATCCAAAGCTTCAGCTGTGGTCAAACAAAATATAGAGGGTGAAGAGTGATAGAAAAAAATGGCATGCATGAGAGTAAAGGAGGGGACCTACACATCCCCTCCAAATTACATCATCCCCTACCAAATTGCAGGCATTCAATGGTTTCCCGGTTCCAGGTCTCATGCTAAAGTCCAATGCAGATCTAACTCTTAAGTAAGAAAACATGAAGGCTACACTTTAGTGAATTAGACAAGTTAATGTAATATTGGCTAAGACAGTGATCCTCAAAGTTTTCCAGGCTACCACTCCCTTTCCTCTTGGGCAACAACTCTAGCACCCCCAAATGCTTATTTCTTGACATTAGATCTACTATTCTACTGCAAATTCAAAAAAAGGTAATGATTTGCTGATCTCTTTGCATTTGTCATTGGAAGCAGCAACTGAACAGCAGACTGAGCAGCGACTGAGAAGCTTCTCTCCCATACTGGTCTTTCTGCAAAGATCAGTGTGAGCAAGAGACTTCTCAGTTGCTTTTCAACTGGCCACCTAATTGCTGCTCCCAAGGTGACTGTATGCAAAAGAAGAGGCTTCTCCCTGGTAATGAAGGACTTTCAATCATTCTTCACTGGAGCAGAGAGGGACACAGCTAGCTTCCCACTTTTCTCCCCTATGAGGAAGGAGTCTCAAGGATTCTTTTAAAGAATCAACCCTAGACTCTTCTCCCCTCTTTCCCCAGAGATGTGCCTTCTCCACACAGCTTTAAGTCATTCCTTTCCAACAAACATTTCAGATACTTCTTCTGTCTGCCTGTCCAATGAAAGAAAGCAGGAGCAGCAGTGCAGCTCCAACCTGCCAGCCAGGTCCCAGCAATGCTCATAAAGCTTAAACAATGTCCCAAATGGGAAAGCTCCTTTTTGCTGTTTCTTCTTCCCTGCTGTCACATGCTCTAACCCCTCACTCCAGTCAGCCAGTCTGTCTCAAAATGGCACCATGGGAATGAGCTTGTGTAGGCAGGTAATGAGTGGGAGAAACCACAATATGAAGGTATTAATGAAGTTGCATGGTGATTTTAAGGGAACCTGAAAAGAAAGGTTTCATGCAACCCTCATCCCCACCATGGTCCTAAAGGCCATTGGTTCCCCTTGTCTTTCTTGTGCACCAGTTATTTGGTTGAAGACCCCCTCCTGCTGCCTTCTTTTTCCTCACTGCCCCCTGAATTTTTCCATTGCTCTCAGGGGATTGCACCATACACCTGGGAATCGCTGGGCAAAGAAGAACATGCTCTCTATATTTACATATTTTCCTTTGCAAAGGAATCTGCTCATATCAGACAATATCATTTTTAGAATGTTCTAGGGCCAACAGATTCGTCCGACTAGTTTCCTGTCTCATTCTGGATCCTAATGTCACAACAGCATTGACCTGTGCATATTTTGGCTCCAACTGGATATTTTTTATCCTTCAGAAGTAAATGGAAGTTAAGTTGTCAGATAACATGCAGGGCTGTAGATGTGTTGCAGAATGCTACATGTGTTTATTTTGATGAAAACTGACCTTCTTCCAGGGAAATGTGTGCAGGATTGCACTTTTAGACTCAGGTTTTAGGGAGAAGTCCCACAGGATCCTATTTGGATTACTGTAATGTAGTTGAGAAATTTTAGCTAGCCCAAAGAGTTGCAGCCAGATTGTTAGCTGGGACTGGCTAAAAGGAGCACAGAATTCCCATATTGCAATGGCTCCACTGGAAGCTGGTCCATTTCTGGACATGATTCAGAGTACAGGTGATTATCTATAATGAACTATATGGTTGCATCCAGGCTGTTTGAAGAATTGTATCTCCTTTGTTGAGCCCATTAGAGCTCTAAGATTGTCTGGTAAGATCCTTCTCTTTCTTCACCATCTTCTCAGGTTTATTTAGTAAAAAAAAGGGAGAGGGCCTGCTCAGGGCTTTTCCCAGACTTTGCTACACTTTTCCTAGGGAGGCCAGAATGGCCCCATTCTTGTTCTCCCAGAGGTCATTCTCCAGGATGTTCTCCTTCTGTCATTGACCCATTTGAAACTGGCTTCAGGACAGGCTTTGGGGTTGAGACTGCCATGATTGCCTTGACCGATGATCTGCATCTGAGCGTCGACAGGGGTAGTGTGACCCTGTTGGTGCTCCTAGACCTCTCAGTGGCTTTTGACATGATAGACCATGGCATCCTCTTGGACTGCCTGAGGGGGTTAGGTATCGGGGGCACTATATTGCAGTGGTTCTGGTCCTTCCTCTTGGGTAGGTCCCAGAGGGTGTTGCTCTAGCAAGAGGGAGCTCACTTATGGGGTCCCTCAGGGGGCTATCTTTCCCCCGATGTTGTTTAACATCTACATGAAGCCGCTGGGTGAGATCATATGGAGTTATGGTGCTGGGTGTTATCAGTACACTGATGACACCCAAATCTATTTCTTCACATCAGCCTCAAATTCTAATGGCATCTCCTCTCTCAATGAATGTCTTTGGGCGGTAATGGGCTGGATGAGGAAAAATAGATTGAAACTGAATCCGGACAAGGCAGAGGTGCTCATGGTAGCGGCCCCGAAACCAAGAATCGGGTTGCAACCTCCAGTCCTGGATGGGGTCACACTCTCCTCCAGTGACTGTGTTTACAGTCTGGGGGTGCTCCTTGACTCGTTGCTCCCTGATGATAAATCAGGTAAATGCGATAGTCAGGAGCGCCTGTTATCAGCTTCGGCTGATACGCCAGCTGCACCCTTTTCTGGAAGTAAGGGATCTTGAGACTGTTGTGCACGCACTGGTAACCTCACACCTCAATTTTTGTAATGCACTCTACATCTAAATACATAAAACTGACCCACCAAACACCATCCTAAACAAAAAATGTCCTCAGCTGTCAGCCGAAAGAGAGTAGTGAGGGGGTCAACCTGACCTCCCATGGTAGGGAGTTCCACAGTTTCTTGTATGTAGTCTTTTAATGAATTTTAATGTTTCTAATCTTTAATGTTTTTAACTATAAAAAACATTTAATTGTTTTCATAACATACTTTTATTGCAATTTTGAATAGTTTTAAACTGTATTGTTTTAAACATATTGTTAGCCACCTTGAGTCTCATTATTGCGATAAATGTGGAATATAAATGAATAAAATAACAACAACAACAACTCAAGGACAATCATATTACACAAGAAGGCTGTCAGCCAACAACACTCAGAAACATTTCATTTAGAAAATAAAAGACAAAATGAGGTACATCATAAATATTGTTTAAAATCTGTAGTAAAAAGTCTCTTCTTTAGCTCTAATTAAACTATTAGGCCCTAATATTTTAAACAGTTCAGTAGTTCAATAATTTCCCCCCCAAAAGCCCTACAGTATGACATTACAAAGTTCTGAAAATCCCATTCATATTAATGTAGATCCTGTGGCTTTAAAATAATTCTCTGGAAACCTTTTTACCTTCTCTCTGCACTATTGGCCTATATGACAGGCCTTAATTAGCACAGATTTTTCACATTCATGGATAGATTGGAAATTTGGAGGCACTTAATGAGAAAGGTCTATTACCTTGACCAGGCTAAAATTGCAGTTAGAGGACATTTGCTTGTTCTGAAGCCTGACTGCATACAAATAATTTATTATTAACATGCTGCATACAAAAAAAAAAAAAAAAGAGAGAGAAAACATGTTTTCTTAAACAATGAAGGGCCAGATGCTCAGCATCAGTAAATCTCTCCTACTTACACCAGAAGGCCAACTATTTACTTTGCATCCTTAATTAGTGTTGTAGTGGATCAGAGGCTTGCGGGGTCTAAGCCCAAGGACTTTCTGATTATCAAGGACCATAACATCATCTACCATAAACACTCCAATTCATATGTTCCTTCTGAGTTTATCTGCAATCCCATAAGAGCTAGAGGAAAAAATAATTTCCTCAGCAAGAGTCTGTTCCGAGTTATCTCTGTTGTAATCAAAATTATTTTTGGGCAGCTAAGTTTGAGTTTACTTTATCTTTAGGTCTTGAATTAGCAAGACCTACCAACCTTCATAAACATCTGTTGGTCTTAATCTAGAAGATGACCTGTTGCTCTTTCTAGGAGATACAAATGCCTAGAAATTGTTTTAGATCAAGATAGCTTATTGCATCACTAGACCACTGCCTTCAACTTGACTCTAACTCATGGTGACCCTATCATAGGATACTTTTTGCAAGATTTGTTAAGAAGAGATTTGCTATTGCCTTTCTTTGAGGCTGAGAGAGTGTAACTTGCCCAAGGTTGTCCAGTGAGTTTCCATGGATGAGTAATGATTTGAACCCTGGTCATAAACACTCAAAGCACTGTACTAATGCTAATCAAAAGGGTGGTTCCTGGACTGATGTTGGTCCCTAAGCCACTGACTGCCAGTCCCTGGTAAGCTTCCAGTAAAGAATCAAACAATGGGCACACATCTAGTAGAGATTCCTGGCACATTGGAAAACGGTAATTACCAGTCTCCCACATAAAAATAATCTGAGAAGCACTGCATTATAACATGCTAGCTCTCTTGGTTCATGCTGATGGTTAAGTGGTTACAATAATCTAATTCCATGTAAAGTTCAGTTTGAGTATAGTACACCTCAAAAACAATGTGGAATGCCATTTTGTGAAGCAGGTATAATCTTCACAACAAAATGTTTGAACCCCTGCATGTTTCTTGTGCAGAAATGTGGTTTTCTGTGTTGAAAATGACATTTTTGTGTGTGTAAAATAGTATGAACTTTTCCTGCAGAATAGTTCCCAAACTTTGAGGTTTCAGTCTTCTAGGATTCTATTTGTTAGAATTTTCCAACAGCTGAGAAACCCATTTTTCATTTGTTTTTAAACATTCTTGCATATAGAAAATGTTCTTTGAATACCCTTTTTTTTTACTAGACAGAGATCTTTAGCATTTAACTAATGATACCAAGGATCAGGTTTGGGACTTCTGCATGCAAATAGGTGCTTTGTGGCTGAGTTGGAACATTCCCCAATGTTTCAGTGTAAAAGACAAGCTTGTAAAACAAAGATGCTGAATTCAACCTAGATGTTTACTACCTTATCTGACATGAACATCACATCGACTCCAGGAGAGTAGAATTTTTCATTCCCTATCCTTCAAAGATTTCAGTTCACTTAACTTTCCTCCATCCTCCTCCCACTAGGATGAACAAATCTATCTGTTTTTCCCCCTCATATACATTATTTAAAAATAAAATTTAAAAAATCTGCACCATTTATGAAGAAATTAGTAAAACTGGGTCAGTTCCTTTCAAAAACACAACTAAGGGAATTCTCAGCTTTCCACACTGGTCAAATGGAAGAGGTGCAGGCATTTTTAGCATTGAGAGGACTATGGATGCATCTACACTGTAAAAAAAATGCAGTTTTACACCACTTTAAGGGCTGTAGCTCCCGCCTATGAAATACTGGGATTTGTAGTTTTAAAGCTGCTACCTCACAAAACTATAAATCCCAGGATTCTGTAGGATGGCGCCATGACAGTTAAACTGACATCAAATGGTAGTATTTCCACAGTGTAGATCAGGGGTAGGCAACCTGTCCCCTTTAAGGGCTGAGGGACTTCAGCTCCCAGAATCCCAGGAGCTATTGGCCAACATGGGGCTATTGGCCAACATGGCTGAGGCTTCTGGGAGCTGAAGTCCCTCGGCCCTTAAAGGGGAAAGGTTGCCTACCCCTGGTGTAGATGAACCCTATGTTGTGCCTGGTTGCTAAGTAGCCATTATACAGGAAGAGTCTCTCACACAAAAAGGCTAGTGCTTTACCATAATTCAGCATCATATAGGTTAAATACACTGGGATTCAAAGCCATGGTTTCAGATCTAAAATCTCAAAAGTTCTCCCTGCCTGGAAAGACAAACCTTTCAATAAGGTACTCTCCCACATTCAGTTTAAAAAGGAAAAACAAGCAGCAGCAGCAAAACAAACAAACAAACAAACAAACAAACAAAACCCCCACAAAACGCAACAACTGAAATTCTATCAGTTTCATAATGAAATTCATAAATCTTGGCTAGTTCTTACTTCTCACATACACAAGATTGTGTGTATGTGTCCTCACCCAAGTAGTTGTATATGTCCTAAACTATAATTGCAATGTAGTGTTATAATCTTAGATAAACAAACAAACAAAAAAAAACCAAACAAATCTGGAAAAGTGTTGTATCTATAGTTCATTCACAAAAGATAGCTGGATTCACTGTTTCTGAAAGGTTAACATCACAAGAGATGGTGGCCACCAGACAGTGGCTACTGAAAAGAGCTTCCTACTGCTGCTCATGGCAACTGGAAGAAAACATTTTTAGTTTGTTTGTTTTTTAAAGGGGAATGACCATCCACCATCATGGTGCTACTCTCCTCTTCATCAGTGGCAACTAATGGTATCCATTTTACCAGATGATGATTCCGCTACTGGTGTAGTCTAAACCTCTAAGGAATGATACAAGATGCTGAACCTAGTTTGGGCATAGACTTCAGCAACCATTGCCACAGAGGCCATCAAATAATTTGACTTCTACACATTGCCATGGTTTTAGGAGCCTTCAGTCTCCAACCTACAAAATTTTGGAGACAGAAATTGTCATCATAACTTCAGGCTTAGCCTTCATTTAGCAAAGTCCATTTGCTGAAGGAACCCCACCTGCAAAGCCCTTTCTTATTCGAAACCTCTACTCTACCCCAAAACTCTCTTTCACAAAGAAGGTTTGTGTTTTAAAACAGAATATTAAAACATTTTAAGTTTTTGACTTCTTTTTGGACATTTGACTTCTTAAAGTTGAAGTGGAAAGAGAGAGAGAGAGAAGGAGAGCAAGAAAGAACCAGATTCCTGCTACTGACTAAGGGCCTCGGCAGACGACTAAAAGGGTCGTCTCCGAGCCCAGGAAGAGGAGGAGCAGCCGCACGCGCGGCGCTCTTTCCTCTTCCTGAGGTCGCCCTGGAAGCTGCCGGCCCTCCGCATGGCCGGCGCTTCCAGGGCAACCTCCCGCCGCAGCGATTGCATGCGCTGTGGCAGAAAAGACAGCGAAAGTGTGCCCTACGCGTTTAGGGCGCACTTTCGCTGTCTTGGGGAAGGAGCGCTGATTTAGCGCTCCTTCC
Organism: Phrynosoma platyrhinos; assembly: GCA_020142125.1. Classification (NCBI taxonomy): domain Eukaryota; kingdom Metazoa; phylum Chordata; class Lepidosauria; order Squamata; family Phrynosomatidae; genus Phrynosoma; species Phrynosoma platyrhinos. Next base: position 201,530,040 of record CM034701.1, read on the forward strand.
AGGGACGCCGCAGGAGCGCCACGGTGCGACTGCCATGGCCCCGCAGTGCTCCGGACCAGGGCATCCTGGACGCCCTGGTCTGCATCCCCCCTAAGGGTGCATCTGCACTGGCTCAATGCTATGGAATTCTGAGAATTGTAGTTTGTTGTAGCACCAGAGGTCTCTGACAGAGAAGATGAAATGTCTCACAAAATTACCTTTCCCACAATTCCATAACATTGGGCCATGGCAATTAAAGTGGTGTCAAACTGGATTATTACTACAGTTTATTACTAGGGACACCAGGGTTTTTGGTTTGTTTTAATTATGGTTTTATGGTTTTATTTTATTTATTTATTTATTTATTTTATTTTAATTTTTTTTGTTTAATACTTTCTTAAGGGGGGGAGGGATTATAATGTTTTAATGTTATATTTTACTCTTGTTATATTTTACTGTTGTCAACCACCCGGATTGGTTCGCCACAGGGCGGTATACAAATAACTATTATTATTATTATTATTATTACAGTGTGGATGCAGCCTGAACCACAGAAATCACTTGAGAACATAGTCCCATACCACATAACCTGAGTGATCATCCCTCTGTCCCTAGTTCCACTTCCACTATGAAGGTTAAGTAGCAGCAACTTGAAAGCTTTGAGTTTGTCTGATCCTAGTATTATTGTTTATAGGAAGAAAGAAGACTGCGGAATCTGAAGTGGATGAGGGACAGGTTTTTGCCTGAATCTCAAGAAGTGGTTGTGAAAGAATGTCTTCTTCCTCGACCCAAATCAGGTACAGTATCACCTTGCATGATACTACAAACCTGATTATTTTTAGACAAATGGTGCCAGTAGGTAACACATGGTAGTTTCTATGGTAGAGCTGATGTGTGTAATTTCTGGATTTGATTTTCCTTTTTTCCTTAACACACAGTATTGTCAACAGTTCAAAATCTGGAAAACAGTTGTGTGGTGAGAAGAAAGAGACTACAACCTCTGAAAGAAGTCATGAGCACTTTTGTATTTGCCATGACTGCCAGCCATCTTGCCCAGCATGCCATTTACACTAGTTCTGCACATATGGGGGATATCATAATGTTTTAATTATCACCTTTTAAAAAAATTGATAGAAGGTTTGTTTTCATTTCTATTTGTTAACTTATAACTACTTATCAGCATCCAGATTTACACATTTTTTCCCCAGCATTTCTTGACCCTCTGAATGCCTGATATTATAGAAGTCTACAGATTATATCAGGATTCTATGTTTCTCATTGGAATCTGACCACTAAGGGATGATGCTTGCAGTGTGTGTGGGGATAATCAAAGGTAATGGCAGATGGGCATTGTAAATACTAGATGGGACATTGAGGCAGGTTTATGACTGGGATGAGAGTTTGCCTTCTGATCCTAGATGAAAGGAGATGGACCTGGAAGAACTAAACTTCAAAGATCCTTTGATATGGACAACCAAACCACTGAGGAGGGGGAAAGGGGTTTGGTCAGAGGGCTTTAAAGTACTGGTTTGGTGGGAAAGACAGAGAGTTGTTTCTAAGAAGATTTCTGTGATTAAAGCTTTAGTGAATTTATACTTTAAAAAAATGTTTCCTGGTTCTTTGGGATTCTTGTTACCAAGCATGACACTGAAACAACTCTCCCTCCAACTTCACCTCATCTGCAGCAATTGCTTGCAGCTCGAGGCAAAGCTGACCTTGAGGAACCTTCCTAGGGAGAATGACATGCCAGCTAGGTGGTCACAGCCTGGCAAGGCAGAGTGAACCCCAGCCAGGTGGCTAGAGCAAGGAGACTCCAGGAAGCTGTGGAAGGCCCTGGGAGTGGCAGCCAGGCTCAGGAAGAGGCCCAGTGGACAGCATGGAGGCACAGAACAAAATGGGCCCCAACTTACCTGGACTGGGAGGACTAGTCCACAAAAGAAGAAGGGCCTCAGGAAACCTCGAATGGGCTGTGGGAGGATGCCCCCGTGGATCTGCTGGATGAATTAGGAGAATATGAGTGGTTCAGGACCCCAATGTCTAGTGGGGGCTCATCGTGATGATGAAGATGGTGGAGAAGGTGGGATAGGGATCCTGGCAAGGGGCCAGCACAGTAGGCAGACACTGCAGTGGAAACGCCAACCCATGAAGCTATATGATGAACCAGTTCCCAGTGACTCCAGCCACTCCAGTGCAAGCCACAAAGGTGCAACAGCCAGCATGGGGAGAAGTGACTCTGTGAACAACCACAATAGTACCCATGAATTGCATTCAGAACCCAGTTGTGCAACAACTGGGGGATGCAGTTTAATAGGAGATCTAGTATGGTATCCTACTTCATGGCCCAGGTAGTGGCCCACATGCAACAGTGGGAACCCACATTTCCTATGGATTGCACCAGAGTAAGGTGTGTGACTGCACACCTGGAAGGTGACGTGGCAGACTGGCTAGTGCAATTGTTTGATGCCTGAGCTCCATAATTGGAGAACCTGTCTCCATTCATGGAGGCCCTGTGAGCCCACTTCGAGGACCCTTTCAAGATCAAGAAAGCCTGGGCTAAACTTATGGTGCTGACTCAGGGAACACGCTCTGTGACTGAGTAGGCAATGGAGTTCCGAGGACTAGCAACTCAAGTCACAGACTGGCCCAAAGCTACTAAGGTGCAACACTTCAAGGCAGGCTTATGAACAGAGCTGTTGAAGTGAGTCCAGATGACCGACAACCTGCAGACGGTGAGAGAGTGGATCCAGTTGACAGGAGAGGTCAAAATTGTGCAACAAAAGAAATAGAAAAGGAGAAGGAAACTAAGCCCCAGGAGACAGAGCACAAACAACAGAGATGACTGGGATTTTGCCTGACCTGTGGTCAGAAGGGTCATCTGATGGCAGTGTGCCCTGAAAGGAGGGATGGTGCCATGATGAAGGGGCAGCACCCTCCACCACTACCGGGAGATCAGCGACGCTCCAGAATGGGTCTGGGCAGTCAAGCCCTCAAGGCTGCAGCTGTAGCTGTGGATCCAGAGATGTTCTCGGACACAAAGGAGTCAGATGACAATGCAGAGCTGGTGGAAAAGTTCAATGGCTGGCCTTGGGCAGCAGCGGGAGGCCAGCCATAAGATCTCAGTGCCATACCATGAGGGTGAGTGGCAGGGTTTCCTTATACATCCTGTATGTGAAGGTGGAAGATTGGGGTGGAAATAGAAGCATGAACTTAGTGGCTGCTATTGATTTGGGGTGCACATGGTGCTTCATCAATCCCTATGTAGCAAGGCAAATGGGACTGAAAATCTGCAAGTTGAGGTGCCCCATCATCTTTCATCAGATTGATGGCACTTCAATGAGGACAGCACCTGCTGGTGAAGGAACAGAGACCATTTGTCTAGGAGTGGCAAAACATTGGGAGAAGATCCAGTTTGTGCTAGGCCACACTTTGGACTACCAAGTGATCCTAGGCATAGACTGATTGCACTTCCATAACCTGGGGCTCTAGTGGGGGTTGAGAGAACTGGTTTTTGATGATCTGGGATGCAGAGCACACAACAGAGACACCAGACCGAGAGTGGGCAAGTGCACAGTTGTGACATTGGGGAAACCTGACTCACTGCTAGAGAGGGTCAAAAGCACAGTCGCGGAGGACTCGCCAGGCTATCTTCCAGAATATAGAGACTTTGCAGAGATGTTTGAAAAAAAATGTGCAAACAACTCCCACCCCACTGGGAAACACACTGCTTGATCGAACTGATGCTGAGGACAGAAGCCCCCAAATCCCAGCTATACTCCATGACCCCACTAGAGATGAAAACCTTAATGGACTTTGTGAAAAAGAACTTGGCTAGGGGCTTTATCCTCCCATCCACCTCCACCTTCGTGGCCCCAGTGTTCTTCCAGGAGAAGAAAGATGGTTTGTTACTTCTGGTAATGGACTACATAAACCTTAATGAGATTTGCAATACAAACAAATATCCAATTCCATGATGGACATGCTGGGCTAGCTAGTCACCAGCTGGATATTTGCCAAACTAAATCTGAGAGATGACTACTACCGAGTGCACATATGAGAAGGGGACAAATATAAGACTGATTTAATTGCCCCCTGGGGGCTTTTGAATATTTCATTCTCCCTTTTGGGCTAGCAGGCACCAGACATTTTCATGAGACATGTAAATGACATTTTACACAACTTGTTGTTTGAGGAGGTCTAAGGAGATTATCGTAGTGCTAATAAAACTGGCTTAACTGACCTAGACAATCATCTATATGTGAAACTGCCTACATGTGAATTTCACACAGACAAGTTAGACTTTCTGCTGGGTGTCCACTCAAGGAATAGGAATGGATCCAGCCAATGTGCAAATGGTCCTAGAATGGGCCTCACTTAAGAAACGAAAGCAGGTGCAATTTAGAAGCCTTGCAAGCTCCAAGAAAACTAAGCTTAAAGAGTTGGTGGGCTAAAGAATTCTACCACTTCAAATTCAAGCTAAAAGCCTTCTCAGGAAAGGAAAATGTGCTTGCGGATGCTTTATCCAGATTGCCTCAACATGAAAGCCAAAGAAAAATGCTGGAAGAAATTATTTTTACCCCTGAACAGTAAGGGCTGGCAGTGACCACTTGGAGTCAAATACACCAAGAGAAGGAGGACCTGGCCCAAGTCACCCATCTGATCCTTTGTTTCAAGACATCAGAGAGTCAGGGGAAAAAGATCAATAGCTGGGAAACCATCTGGACACCCTAGAGTTCAAAGACAGGCTGTGGTGCAAAGGAGATTGGATCTACATTCTGGAAGAGCTGAGATCCAGAGTTCTGCAGTTGTGCCATCACTCTAAAGTGATGGGACACTGGGGTTTCCTGAAAACCTGGCTCGGGTAAGAAAACAGTACTGGAGGGAGGGAATTTGAAGTGATGTAGAGACTTATGTTAAAGGCTGCCCTGTGTGTGCCTACTCCAAGCCAGTGATAGGCAAGCCTTTTGTGTTGCTCCAACCATGGCAAGGGGACCCTGGAAGCATATAGCTATGGACTTACCAGACAGTAAGGGAAGAAATATCATATGGGTGGTCATAGACTGGTTCTCAAAACAGGTACACTTTGTGGGGTGCAAAGGATTGCCCAGCAT
>CM034701.1:201535226-201557292 GCA_020142125.1 Phrynosoma platyrhinos
GAGTCTACCTGTCCACCAAGCATTTAAAGACTCAGCAGCCTTCCAAAACACTGGACCCAAAGCTTGTGGGACCTTTTGTGGTAAAACAAATCATCAATAAGGTGACAGCTGAGTTAAATCTACCAAAAACCTACAGACATGTACACTCTGTATTCCATTTCAGTTTGTTAAAGCCAGCGCTGGAAGAGGACCCTTGAAAAGAAGGGCCTGAACCTCTGCCTCCATTATTGGTTGAGGGGGAACAATACTTTGTGAGGGCTAAGATTTTGGATTCCAGGTGGCATAAGAAAAAGTTACAATATTTGGTCAGCTGGCAACACTTCCTGGACTCACATAAAGAATGGGTCTACACCAGATATGTAGATGCCCCAGACTTGGTCCAACAGTTTCATGAACAATATCCTGACAAGCCGGGAGGGGATTCATATATTTAACAAAATAGTATAAAATAGTTCAGGGGTGGAGGAGTGTCAGGATTCTATGCTTCTCTTCTTAGGAATCTGACCAGCAAGGGGTGAAGCATGTAGTGATGGGAAATCAAAGGGAATGGCAGATGGGCATTGTAAATAGTAGATGGAACATTGAGGCAGGTTTATGACAGGGATGAGAGTTTGCCTTCTGATCCCAGGAGATGAAAGGAGATGGGCCTGGAAGAACTAAATTTCAAAGATGTTTTGATATAGACAACCAGACTACTGGTATGGGGAAAAGGGGTTGGTCAGAGGGCTTTAAAGTACTCAGAGTTGTTTCTAAAAGGATTGCTGTGGCAAAGTATCTTGATTCTGGAATAAAGCTAGAGTGAATTTACACTTTAAAATGTTTTCCTGATTCTTCAAGTTTCTTGCTACCAAGCATGACTTGTGATTGTGACTTACAAGGGAGTATAGTAGAGTAATAATTATCACCTGGAAGTTATTATGGTATATTGATGAAATTTTGTCAGTGTCATCATTGGTCCCTAAGTGCATGTTGTGGAGCTCACTTTTATTTTTGTAACAGGTGTAACAGAAGTGACTAAACTGTAAAATCCTTGTAAGGCGCAATCTGCAGACTTCTACAATAACAGTACTAGAAGGGACAAGGAATGCTGGACCAAAAACTTATAAATCTGGATGGTGACCATGTAGATATAAGTTAACAACTACAAATCAAGATAAACTTTCTGTCATTTTTTTAAAGGTGATAATTAAAACTTTACAATACTCTCTTGTATGCAGAGGCAGTTGGGTGACAAGAAGGAACCAAATTTCTGTCCATTTTTGTTCTGATAGAAAAATGAGTTTATTAGAGATAAGAAAGTTATTTTTTTAATATTTTTATTTATTTAAAATAATTTACACAGACACATAATAAAAAAGACAAAAAACAATAGACATTCAAACAATATCAATATATCATACATCAATCAACCCACCTCCCCAACCTCACAAACATAAACAATAATAAGAGATAAGAAAGTTAGTGGGAAAAGTCCTGCTATGTTATGTTTACAGAAAAAGCTAGAAATCTTATATTAATTATCTTTATGTAGGAAAGGCTTACTTATTACACTTATACTAATTATAAGTTGACATTTAAATTCACATTAAATTACTCCAGTATAAAATGGAGATGAAAAATTATATCCATTAATTTATCTTTTCCATTTTCAAGTTGAGGTAGAAGGATCCATTTCACCAACTGGGGGGGGGGGGAAATCCAAAGAATGCATATATAATTGATAGATATTATTTTTGGAAAAAACAACAACCAACTAGAATATTCACAGTCCCAAACACTTTGGAAAAAGTCAGCTAAGAACTCAAATTACCCAGTATCTGCTTTTTTCCTGGAAGGACACCACACTGCTGCAGTTCATCTCCTTTTTTGCATCCTCTCTTCCTCCAGTGAGCTCTTTTATTTCTCAGGAGATATTCTCTGAAAAGCAAAAGAGAACTAAATAAACGCTGGGACAACATTGGAAAGAAATTTACTTCACACTTGCACATTCAAAATACCAAACAAATTTTTCATCGTTATGTGAAAATCTGAAGCAACCTAGGGGAAGAGCACTACAAAGGCTTAATTTTAAAATGTTGGTGTACATCAGGGGTAGGCAACCTTTCCCCTTTAAGGGCTGAGGGACTTCAGCTTCCAGAAGCCTCAGCCATGTTGGCCAATAGTCCCATGTTGGCCAATAGCTCCTGGGATTCTGGAAGCTGAAGTCCCTCGGCCCTTAAAGGGGAAAGGTTGCCTACCCCTGGTTTACATCGATTGGATGATCAGAATTGCCCTTCATCAGCAGATCTTTCCTCTTAATGTTTATAAGGATTATAACTGTTTCATATGTGTACCACATATGAGGGGATGGTTGTGGCCCCTTCACATTTTGATGGATATCTGGAATGACAGCAGCAGCACATCTGGAAGAAAGAAAATAAGTCAGTCAGTCTTTCTTTGTCAATGCATTTATTTTTAACAATCATAAACAATCACAGTGTAGTATAATGATTACTAATGTTTCTGTTATAATTAATAAGAATATATAATGAATAATGATATTCAAAATACAAAAATATTTTCAGACCTCCAAACTGGACCCAGCTACCTGCAACTATACTTTTCAAAACTATAATCTCTATTTCAAAGGGAAAATACACTTGCTAAAATATTGGGAAACAATTACATTACCGACAAAAGCATATTACCTGTTTTTGTGAATCCTATTAACTTTTCTCCATGCTCCTCCTTGGTCTTTTGCTTAGTAAACCTATGTGCATCTCACATCTGCCCTCTTGCACCACTTTCACTCCATATTATTTTTTCCATCTTTCTCTCTGTGTTTCTTTTTCTCTTCCTCCACTCCTTCATTCTGTCTCACCTGATAACCTCTCTATATTCTCCTCCTGTCACCTTTTGCCATCTTTCCATCCACTCCCTCCCCACTCTTGCTCTTAATCCTTCTCCCCCTCTTTCTGCACTGTCCTCTCCACATGTATAAACTGTACCACAAGAAAACATGCTGTAGGCTTCCTCTTCCTCCTCTTTTCTCCCTCTTGTTCTTTGCTCCTTGTTGCCCTTTGCATCACTCATTCTGCTGCAGCTGCCACACCACAGTGAGTGAAAATTTTGTGGCAGAGGAAGTGGAATGAGGAAGAAATCCATTTCAATGCTCATGCATGGAAGCATTCAATGCTTCAATGTGCAAGTGGAAGGCACCTAACTTAACAATCATCAGACTTCCTCTAATTTCCACTGAATTTTTTTATGGTTCCATCATTTCCCTCAAATGTTCTTTCTTACAGACATACTTTTAGCTTCTGTACTGCCATTGTAACTCAGGCTAGTGCAAACATCACAGAACAGAGAGACCTTGTAGCACCTTTGAGATTAACTGAAAGAAAGAAGTTGGTAGCATGAGTTTATTTAGATTTAAGTCTACTTTCTCAGATGCATTTATAACTAACACAGCTATATCTGATTCTTCCACAGAACAGAGTGGTCAGTTGTGAATTTTATTTTATTTTATTGAAATTAGAAATGGAAAGAAAAAAGATGAAAAGAGAAAAATGCAAAAGATTCTAGAAGACATTGAGAGAAAAAAAGAGGAATATTTTTTAGATAGTATCCATCAAAGAAAACTACCTCACAATGAATTAAATAAAGAAGCATTGAGAGAGATTGAGAAAAAAATTAAAATTCTCTGGACAGGAGTACTTCAAACAGGCAAATGAACCAAGAAAATCCACACTGTAGAAATAATGCAGTTTGGCACCACTTAGGTGCTGTAGCTCCATCCTATGGAATCCTAGGATTTTGTAGTTTTACAAGATCTTCATCCTTTTCTGTCAGAGTGCTAGTGCCTCACAAAACTACAAATTCCAGGATTCTGTAAGATGGAGCCATTACAGTTAAAGTGGAGTCAAACTGCATTATTTCCACAGTGTAGATGTGGAAAATTATTTGATAACCTCCTCAAAGTGAGAACCCATGATCTTGTATTCTGAAACTATGGCATTGTGGGGAAAGGGATGTGGCCACAGAGAGACAGACACAGATCCTGGATAATTTGGATTTTGTCCCAGTTCCTCTGGTTTCTTTCCTCTTCTGTCATGTATACTGGTGGTTCTACATCAGACAGTCATAATCTTAAGGATGAGTCTTATATTATGAGAATCCCATGGTTACTGCAACCACATCAGTTCATTTTGCAGGTGAGGAACAGTGTCCCATAGAAAGAACCACATCATCAACTACATGGGGAAGCAGTTTCATTGGAATTGCTCCATGTGATCACTCCCCTTCAACTTGGTTTCTATTCCTTTGTCTTAGTGGAGCAAAGTATGGAGTTTGTCACATGGGAGAGAATTGGCCAAATCCTGTGCAGAAACGAGATTTAAATGCACAAAAACAGGATTGTTTTCAGATGCATTATTCATTAATCTGAAATTAACCCACACAGAAAGTGGACAAATCCCACAAAAGCAGGACCATTTTCAGACACATTGAGGGCATTGAGCATTAATCAAAGGCAGCACACCAAATAGATAACACTCAGAGAAAATTATCTCCTACTATCTTCAGAGTCCTTCACCCCTGCTCTGTGGTCACATCTGTATGGGAAAGGCAAGATCCCACCTAGAGAGGCAACCTATCTTCTTTCCATCACCTTCTTTCCTTAGATAGTTTCCTCAATGAAGAAATTAATTACACAATGTCATGCTTGATTTTATCTGATTTGGAAGCAATTCATCACTCTTTTGCTAGTTCTATTAGTCCAGGCGATCGGCATATTAATTCATTTGTGAGACTAAGCTCAAGGGTAATTACAGCAGAGAAACTTAATGCCTAAACGTGTTAATGTCTGTAATCAGAACTATTTTCTCAGTGCAGAACAATTGTTAGACAATTACAGTTGGATATGATTGCCCTCCCAGACAACAGAGGCCATGTCAAGAGGGAGATAGCGGAGGCTTGTTTTGCAAGTATGGTATTATACGCAAGCTCATTTTCCTGCAATCTCTTTTGTCTGGCTTCTGCCAATCCACCTCCTTTCTAAGATATCACATTGTTAATTACACTTCAAAGTTTGCATCTTTTATTTTTATTTGTGTGAGGGCAGAAAGGGGGCAAAAGGGATACTGGAAACTAAAAAAAAAAATCACTTGCCTCTGTAAATATCATCAAGTTTTGCAGTGGCTCTCTTGGGTTATAAATTGGGATAGAAAAGGGGCCCCCTACTTAATAAGATAGCTTCTTATTTTCTGCAGATCCTGTTCAGAAAAAAGATGTTATGTAATTAGTAATGGATGAAGGGAATTATTTTTTATGCTAATAAAAAGGAAAGGGTTCATTCCCACAGAATAAATGAATTGGAATAAACATTTTCATAGACACACACATACACACCAAATATGAGGAATGGCAAGGAACAGAGATGAGGGTAAAGAGAATTATAAATAGAATTAAAAGAGGGTGTTTGGGTTTGTTTGTTTGTTTGTTTTTGCCTAATGAAGAAACACTGAGAAATAGTATCTGACCAATTTCTTCACAAACCCATATTTACACATTATAAAGGTTATCATAGGCCGAATTCTGACTCAGGTGTTAATCCTGCATTTGGGATGTGCTATTTCAGACATAAAAGCTTAATTTATTGTATACATCTCCACAAAAAATATAATAAATAAACAAAATTTCTTTGTGTCAGGGTGAACAACTCCACATAGAAATGAACCTTATTTCAGGGCCATGGCACATATGGAAATGAAGATGCTTAAAGGTCTTTTTTAAATAAAAAAAGAACAAAAAAAAAATAAAATGTTTTAATTTTTTATATTAAATTTTCATTAATATAAAAGCCTCCCTTTTTTATTTGTTTAACTGGAAAAATTAATTTCATTATTAACAAGTAATTTTTCCCTGATTCATTTTTTAGAAATAAAATCCCCCCATTCATATTTGATTTAGTATTATTATATTTATATTTTAATGAATTTGGAATGTGCCTTAGTTGACTTTAATGTGCATGATATTGATTATGATATTGATAATTGAAAATAATTGTGGCTATGATAGCCACTAACCTACTAAAAACTGAATGGGCTACAGTCAATGTATTAAACATATCATATGTAATCCCATTTCTTGGCTCATTTAGCAGTTTACTATCAAATTTTGGCAGTAAGTCATTATATCTTTAAAAATAATCAAGGGAGCTGGAAAAAGGCTTGGGTTGACATGTGACCTTGGGCTGCACTTTGGCTTGTTGTGTTCTGTCTGGAAAATTATTCCAGTGGTCTAGAGTCCTTTTCTTTACCATGCTAGAGTTTGTTTTGTTTTTGTTTTGTTTTTTAAAGAAAAAACAGTCTTCACGTATGGTAGGTCTGAAACTGTATTGTATAGAAACAGGTTTACTTCTTGAGTGAGAACTAACCCAGAGCTATTTTAACCTGTCTGGCTGATTCAATGCCTCTTTTACACCAAAGAATATATGCATTCTAACCACCTGTTTTCCAACTTTCTCAAATAATTGATGATAGCATGATCTGCATCTTCACTGGTCATCTCTTGTTTGTTCTTCTCAATCATGAACTTTCAAGATGCTTCTGCAGAACCTGAGCTGAGTAATGAAGGGTAGGGGGTCTTGGAGATGTCTCATCCACAGGGTCATGATGAGTTTGGGTTGACTTGAGGGCAGTTAACAACAGTGACCACATTTAAATATTTATTTAAATATTCAAAATGTATTCTGAATTTTCATATTTTGATGTCATTTTCACATTCTGAATAGCATTTTCAAAGCCAGTTTCTAAGGCTAGGGCACCAGTGTTAGCCCATATTTGTTGTTGTGAGCCTTCAAGTTGTTTCTGACTTATGGCAACCCTAAGGCAAATCTATCACAGGGTGTTCTGGGACTGAAAGTTCACAATTCACCCATAGTCACTGAATAGCTTTCCATAGCTGAGTGGGGAATCTAACTCTGGTCTCTGGGGTCATAGTCCAATGCTCAAACCACTACACCACATTGGCTCTCAAGCTATCATATATGTAACTAGATTACGGCACTCTCTGGAAAACAAATTAGTCAAGTTAAGGTATAATACATCCATCGAAACAAAAGGGGCAGATTAATGTGGCCTCCCCAGTTCTTGCTCTTTGATGCTATCTGTTTTGTTCTGGTATCTCACCAGCAAGGATGATGTAGCAGGTCAATCTGAGTCAAGCACAGTCAAACAATCAGTCCAAATAACAGTCCAAAGGGGAGATCCAAAATGTAGCCTGCAAATGAAGCAAGGTCTGAGATTATCAGCCAACACAAATCAGAAATACCGGTCAGGAAGGTTTCAGAATGTATGGTTGTTTATCAGCATGCAGCTGTTCCCTGATTAATGAGCGTTTGGCATTTAAATGCTCTAATCTATGCTGGGCCTCTTTCTCTCTCCATCTGTCTACTATGATAGGTGTTATGAGCTCTCTGTCAAGACTGCCATGCTTTCTTGGCTTTCTGTCTTACTGGCAGGGCCATCTATCTCAATTTCTGTCCTCTGTTCTTCATCTTGCTCCTCTGTCTCACTGTCTACATCTGAGTCCTGGGGGAACAGCAGAACATTTTCAAGATCCAGTTCTTGGAACATCATTGGCTAGGTTAATTTTTCAAAAATAGCAGAAAATGCCTTCTAACTAGGCTTAAACAAATAGTTTTACTCCATTCTGATCATGTTCAGTTCTAGGAAGTCTACCCCATCGAATTAGACAAAGCTTTTCTAGCCTAGCAGTGGTGGCCCTATCTGACCACTAAGGTGGTTTAACTCCTTGAAAGGTAGAGCTTCTGTTTAATGCAAGTCTGTGTAAACTATGACACACTAGCCTGAACACAGAACTCAACACCTATGACAAGCAGATAGGTAGAAAAAATGAGCTTACATAATTTGAAAAGTTCTTCATACATAACTACTGAACTACATTTGGCTTGCTAGGGCACAAGTTGAGTGTATGGAAATACCACTTGAGAGACAATGGCTGCATCCACAGTGTTCTGCTAGGGTGCCACAACAACCTACAGGTCCCAGAATTCCATAGCATTGAGACATGACTGTTAAAGCTGTGTCAAACCAGATTTTATTTCTGCAGAGTGGATGGACTTAGTAGTGATTAGCCTTTAAACATCAACCATATGACCCCCCCCACACACACACACTGATACAAAAACAAAAACAAAAATGTGAAAAGGGATGTACTTCTTGTGGCCATGTTAAATTATCATGTTCAGTTCAGTCTTCTTTTCCTGTTAACAGGCTGTGCAGTCTGCAGGAGAGCTTGTTATGCATTTGCTAACTGCATTCAGTGTAATTGCACTGGGGAAGGACAAGAGGGGTTTGGCAAGCATAGATCTAAATGTCTTTCTATGCTACCTTGAGCCAGTCACATTGTCTGCCCCCTTTCTGCCTCTCCCTAAGTGACCTCCTTGCACAACTATAAACTGACCAGCAATCTTTTTTTTCCCAGCTTCTCTGTCAGGAGTTGAACAGTTTCATTCCAAATTCTTCCCAGAGGCTGTTGGAATACTAGAAGCTACTTTGAGTGTAGTTAGTCTGTGCATGAGGTGGTGTAAATATCCCATATACAATTGGTCTCTTCAGAAACAAACTTTCTGGCATTTGAAGAAAAGCCTCCAGCAGAATTGTAATGGCACTAGAGTCAGAGGACCGTGTTCTTAAAAAAAAAAAAAAAAAGCCAGCATTTGTGTTTAACTGAGGCAAAACAAAGATGATTTTTACCATCATGTCTCCAACAGAACCCTCGATGCAAAGATCAGGCACCAGAAAAGAAGTCCCCAAAGGCTCTAATGTATTTGAAAGCCTGTCAACACCCAGGAAAAGGTGAGAATAAAACAGATAAATCAAGGTTATGGTTGGCTCAGCATTCCCTGTCACACAGTGGTTAAACAATGGCATAGAGCCCTGTTTTCTTTTATGTTGTTAGCATACCCTTTTGTGAGTTCATGTACAATTGTGCCAAATGTCCTCCAATTTTGTTGTTTGCTTAGAAATTACTAAATTCAACAAAGCCAAACAAATTATTGGAGAAAAAAAACAGCTTGACAAACATTTGCATTGTCCTGGCTACTGTTTCTTTTCAATGCCTTTTATGCTTTGCCTTCACAGTCCTCAACCTTGTATACCCACACTGCTATTTAATCCTATTGGTGTTAGTGCCCCATTCAGTTTAGGGCTGGAAAATCCACTTGGTTTTGAAGATACAAAATGCAGCAATCTTTTCTTCTTGCACAACAGCAACACAGAGAGAAAAGTTATCAGGGTGGTAGTGACAGTGTAGTCTCCCATTTTCACTGCCCTAATCTTATAGATACAGAAAAGTCTTCAACTATCACAGCAACTGTTTTTAAAGAAACTCACAATTTAATTGAATGGGCCCATGATTGTCCTGGCCTCTGAGGGAGTAATGCAGTCCCTTGTTGCTCCTAATAGCTCCTGCCCCAGTTGCCTTTGTAACTAGTATGGCCTATCAACAGTGTTTGCCTGTTAAAAGAGCCAATGCACAATAGGTTGCTTGAAAATTCCTTGCATACAAGGACAAATAATTACTATGGTTTTCTCCCCCCTGGGAACAATCATTTTTATTTATTTATTGCACAGTATTTCCTCATAGTTGAGAGTCCTGGTGGATTTGTGTGTGTGTGTGTGCATGTGTGTGTGCAGAAAAACATACAGATTTTTTTTTTTTTTAAAAAATAAGTTCCTTGCACACACATTCCCTAGGCAGGAAATAGATTTTTCTGCATTAAAATGTATAACTGTACAATAAAGCCACATGTTTCTCTGCATGGAGAAATCCTTCAGTGCACTTCAACTCATTTGAATACAGTGAAAAAACAGTGCAAAATTCTTACTACTTGATTATTCTTCCTGACAGGGTTTCCTAACAATAGAGAAACCCATTTAGAAGTTGGGAAATTAATAAGTAGACTAGACGAGAATTCACAACAGTTATGAATGTGTAACTTAGAGTTAACATATTAGTGATTGGTTCAGATTCATAACCTCAACATAGCTTTAGGACAGGGGTAGGCAACCTTTCCCCTTTAAGGACCGAGGGACTTCAGCTCCCAGAATCCCAGGAGCTATTGGCCAACATGGGACTATTGGTCAACATGGCTGAGGCTTCTGGGAGCTGAAGTCCCTCGGCCCTAAAAAGGGGAAAGGTTGCCTACCCCTGCTTTAGCGAATGCATAGGGATCATTGAAAGCCACTGTATTCTATGGGGGTCTGCTGTCCTGTCAATCAGGAAGCAGATGACTGACATTCCTTCCTTCCTTGTGCAAAAGATCTCAGTCATGAGGGGAAATTGCAACAGTGACCATACTTCTGCATGTTGCATCAGTGATCATCCATGGGAGTGTGAGAACCACAGTTAGCAGCTTCCTGATTGAAAAAGGAACAGACCTCTGTCAGTTGCAGTGACTGCTGCATGGTAAATTGAGATCATGGCATTGGGCCAGGGGTCACTGCATAGCTATGTAACCACCATGGTTATGTATCTATATAGCTGACTGAGAATTCCAGACAATATTCTTTTCATGCATACTTAAGAGTACCAAAGCTGAAGCACAACATTGCAAGGAAAATATGGATCTTCCCAATATTATATTTTCATCATAATGTTAATGAAGGGCTAGTTGCTAAGGAGCAGTAGTGAGCAGGGAGCAGAGACTTGAATCCTTTCTCCATGTCTCAGTTTGCTGGAAGACCAACCACAGGTAAAATAGCCTGGGAAATATTTGAAAGAAAGAGTCACACATACGACCCCCTGTACCCTTTCTAGTTACAGATAAAGGTAAAGGTAGTCCCTAGAAATGAATATCTAGTTGTAACTGACTGTAGGGGGCAGTGCTCATCTCCACTACTAAGTTGAAGAGCCAGCATTGTCCAAAGACGAATCCGGTGGTCATGTGGCCAGCGTGACTTCACTGAACACTGTTAACTTCCCACTGAAAACTGGTACCTATTTATCTACTTGCATTTGCATGCTTTCAAACTGCTAAGTTGGCAGAAGCTGGGACTAATGATAGGAACTCACCCCATCATGCAGCACTTGGGCCTGGAATTGCCAACCTTCTGATCTTAATTGCTAAGCCACCATATCCCATAGTTACAGATACCACTCTGAAAAATCTTCATGCTGCTACAGCTCATGCCTATGTAATAACTGGCAGACACACTTTTATGGAAACTCAATTAACTAGTATAACATGCTATCCTGTCAACATCTGTGAATGCATTAAGAGTAGAGTCCAAATATTTCCACTGCTCTCCTCACCATCCTTCTCAAGGGCAGAATCCTTTACACTCTTTCCCCTCAGTGCCATCTAGAGTAGGAAATGAAAGGCCCAACACTTGATGACTCTCCAGTAGTGTGTCAATGCAAACAGTGCAGAAGTAGAGTGTTTTACTGCTGAGGTTAGTATAGGAGTAAACTGCTGTAATTTGAAAAGCCTTCACTGCTTTAATCATGATAGTATTTTTAAGAGCCTTATGTGCAAGCTGCTTTGAAATTCTGATGTAAAACTGAAATATGTCCTCCTGAATATTTGATATCCTGAACAATGCTTAGCCCCTAATAAAATTCAAAATGTAATCAATTAAATCAATTAGAAGATTAAATTTCACCATGCTATGTGTACCACTGGCAAAATTTACAAATCGCATAATCAATGCAATCCATTAACACTGACAAAGGGAGGAGGTGATGGACTGGAAAATCTCCATCAAGGGCATTCAAAAGATGTAATTAAAAATACATTATGCCCTGAATGCAAGGCTCCCTCTGCGTTATCACTGCCTCAAAGAACACTGCTCAAGCTTCCAGCTTCAGGACTGCATGGAAATTCCACACAGATAAAAATCATATCTCATTATATTGTTAGGCAACTTTTGCCAACAAGGCAGAGATTCAGGTCACATAAGTCACGTCATCGAGGTACCTTTGTACCATTGCATGGAACTGTTTGAGGAAATCAGCTATGACCAATAGGGTGGGGTTCAAAGCTTAAGCATTCATATGGTTCCTGTCTTTCAATTTGTGTCTCAAACATTGGGGTTATTATGAATCTGCTTCTTCTCAGATCCTCTTTTAAAATTATGTGATTTCTGAGAAGGAAATTAGTTATAAGAATTAACCTGAGTCACAGGTGAATAAGAGTTTCTCTTCATGGGCTTTCAGAGAAGGGAAGTAGTAGAAAAATGTTTGCCTATTGGAAATGGCACCAGGACTGGAATTCATTACTATAAGGGTTTGAAGAGGAGGAAAAGATACATTACCTTAAGTGAGTTGCTTTCCCTGTTGAAGGACTAAAGGTGACATTCAGCAACCACTCTCTGTGCATAAAATTTATCTCACTATAATAGGTAGACTACTGATATTGTGACTAATCCACCTTCTCACTGTTTGATTTTTATGATGCTCAGGTCCATTTCAATTTATTTAAAGTGGCCCTTTTTCCATACCAGCAGTCCTGGGTGCTTAAAATGAGCAATAAAACTCCAAAGAAAAGATAGTATAACTAAATGGAAATGAGTCAAATCAAAGAATAACATTAAGATAAATAAAAACACACAGATGTCTACCAGATTAGATCTTGTGACTAAGGAACCATTTCATGGTTGAGAATTCCAAGGCCAGAATTTTTTTTTTTAAATAATACGATCAATGCTAATTACTGGCCAAGGCTGCAAAACCAATTTGAATGTCATGCTCAAGTTGAAGGCCAGGTTACCAGGTCAGATGCTTACAATGCAAAATAGTGGTCTGCAAATGGAAGGGTGAGAAGAAAATGTCCTTTCAAAGACTTCCACAAAATGGAAGAAAATGGTCTTCATTTAGGAAACCTTATCTAGCATGTCTTCCTCTCAGATGAAGTATCTTCTGGACAGGATGCCACTCAGGGTAGACCAATCTTTGGCACACCCCATCTCCTGTACAGCCCTTGCTACCTCCCATGCTGTTTGGATCTGCCAGGCAGAATGAGTTGGCAGAGAAAGGAAAGGATATAACTGAAAATTGCCTCTTCCCTCTTCCAACAGGGGAAATGATATGTTGGAATCAAAGCCTTGCATGGACAGAAAGCCCTGCCCCAACAAGTTGGGAGGGGTTTCTTGTTGTGCTGGCCAAATAAGGACAGGAGATGCCTGGTTGGTCAAGGTGTGTGGGGGAATAAGCACACCTGTGCACCTTGCCCAATAGGTTTGGTGTTTGAACCAGTTCTCATGGTGTTTCTGGTTTTGCAAGAATTCGGGCGAGAGTTTGTTATTTATAGCTCTGCGCTGCCACGTGGAGGCAGTCATTTTAGAGTTGAGACAGAGAGAGTAACATCGCTTTCCTTTTTGCTTTTGGCTTGCTTGGCTTTGGTCTAGTGCTCTTTTGGGCTTTTGCTATTCAGCTCTTAACTATTTAATCTTGCTACTTTCTCTCGCTTGCTCCGGGGGCTCAGGTATTCTTGAGCAACCCGTGGGGGGGGGGGAGAGTGAGGCCTTCGCGCCAGCCTTCTGGACCTGTAGCACCTCCGCATCCCCAATTCTCGGGGAAGCACACCTGAGGAGGGCTCTGCGGCAGGAATCCTCACCAGGTGCGTGGACCCAGTACCTGTTTTCATGCCCAGAGATGCCCCGGTCGCTCGATCTGGTAAGGTCGGGACCCATCGCTAGTCTGGGAGGGTTTATTGCACTTCTCCCCAGTGGTGAGTGTGTGAAGATAGCTGTCTTCAGGTGAGGCATCCATGTAGGACCCTCGGTGGACACCTTTCCCACGGTGGTTGCCAGTGATGCTTCCTGGCTGTGGTGTCTCTTGTGAGACTTGGTAAAGGGTGGCCTGCTAAGGCCTGGTGGTGATCATCCACGGTTGGTGATTTGGTTTGGGCCCACATTGTTTTTCACTGAGTTCAGGATACCACGCAGTAAGGCCCAATCTAAATGGCGCACGGCTTCTTCCGTGCCTAGTGCAGGTCACTCTGTTTCAAAAAGGCCTTCAAAGCAGCAGAGAAGAAAAGATTGTTGCCCAGGTTGCACAATTGGGCAAAATTGTTCAGGCTTGTGTGGTGCTCTGCAACCAACTTGCACAGAAGGAACTACAGGCTACAGCATCCACCTTGAGTGCCAGCCTTTTGGGTGCTAGTAACACCAAAGTGTCTCTTCCGGTGGTGGTACCTGAGTCTCAGCTGGCTATGGCTACAGCAGGCCTGTCGGTGGTTTCGGCAGTGGAGCTTGGGCATCCCACTATTGCCGATGTGTGGGATCTCCTACAAAGAGTCACGGGTTTGGGGACACAGGGTGTGGTTCCTCCTGTGCCCGGGCAGCCCACTATGGCTGATTTATACAACCTCTTATAGGGGGTGGTTCTTCCAGGTGGTGCAGTGGAGCAGACTGGTGGTGAACAAAGAGGTGATCAAGCTGCTGCTGCCTCTGCTGCCTTGGACACCCGAGCTGTTGTGAGGCCACACTTCGGGGGACCACTGCGGTCATTTGGTGAAGCTTCCTAGCAAGCTTCAGGTTCGGGTTTGTGTCCTAATATTGCACATGCTAATTGGCTTACCTCGGTATGGGCTCCAGGTAACCAGGCAGGTCAGAGTGTGGCTGTGGAACGGCCCAACCCTGTGGTTTTGAATACATCCGTGAAGGCACCTGCAACTTCACAGATCCTTGACACTCGGGGTGCAGGGTGGTCAGCCTTCAGCTGTTGCTAGAACCACATCTGTGGTGTCTATTTCTGGTGCTCCTCTGTTGTCTGGAGCGGTGGGGAATGTGGAAGCTACATACTCCTTACGCTGGTATGTCTACACCCCTTGGTTCACACCTTCCTCTCTCCACTAAGGAAAGGATTTAGAAGGGTGAATATATTGATTTATTTACCTTGACTTTTAGGGATCCCGAGCTAAGGATTATGGTGAAGGATAGGATCATTTTTAATTTGCCAAAAGAGTTTCAGGCACTCAAACGCCCTAAGCTAGAGTGCAATTTTGTTAATTGGATTATGGGCTTCACCATTTACAGAGGTGTCATAGAGGGAAAAGAGCCTCTCAGATCTCCTGATTTTTCTAAATATCAGGAGATCATGATAAAAGTGTATACCAATTGCCACCACAATTCAAGGGGTGCAGTTTGGCTCCAATATGATGAGCAGTTTAGGATGAGAGTAGCACAGGATCACTCCTTATCTTGGAGGCATGTGCAGTCCGATCTTTGGGCTGATGTTATGGTAGGGGGCTCCCTCTTGAGCAGGTGTGATAACGGGTTTGTCCCAATGGTTACCATGCCGAGAGGGCCGAATGTGAGACCTGCCATGGGAGAGAGAAGGCAATTTAGCTCATGCTGGGACTTTAATGCTGGCAAGTGTAAAAGACAACCCTGCAGGTTTGATCACAAGTGTTACACCTGTGGGGGTGGCCACCCTGGAAATTCCTGTTAGAGGAAAAAGAACTGGAGGGGGTTCTGCCCCCCCCCCAGCCAGGATCGCCTGGGGGAAAAGGCCCCATCACCAATTAAATTGGACATTATGGTGGCATGGTTAAAGGTTTACCCTAATAGAGAGGCTGCTTTATATTTATTTCAAGGTTTCTCTGTAGATTTTCATATTCCTTATACAGGCCCTAGGGTTTATTGTTTTGCACCCAATGCTCATTCTATGAGGGACTTGCTGAGTGTGGTAAGGGATAAGTTAGCTAAGGAAATAGCAGCAGGAAGAATTTTGGGACCCCATGATCACATGCCCATCCCCACACTTTGCTTATACCCTTTGGGCGTAGTTCCTAAAAAGCCCCTGGGGAATTTAGGCTGATTCATAATTCATCATACCCAAAAGGGGAGTCACTGAATGATGCTATTCATCCTGGGCTTACTTCATTTAGGTACACATCTTTCAACTCAGCAGTTAAGATGATATTATGAACTTAGGGGGGGTTGCAGACTGCCAGAAATAGTGCAAATTGAGTCCACTTTTAGGGTTAGGGTTAGTGCATGGGAACTGTTTTTTTTTCTTTTTTCCTGAGACATTGAGCCTTCTCTGTCAGAAAGCTCTGGTGCCACAATAAAATACAGTTCTCATGATTCCCTAACCCTAACCCTAAAAGTGTATTCAATTTGCACTATTTCTGGCAGTCTGCAGCCCCCCTTAGGCACAGGAGCCCTGTTGGCTAAATGTGATATTAAATCTGCATTTATACTCCTTCCTGTACACCCAGATGATTTTGACTTACTGGGTTTTCAGTTTGAAGAAAAAAATTATTTTGACAAAGCTATGCCTATGGGATGCTCAATTTCTTGTTCAGCTTTCGAGACATTCAGTACCTTTCTCCATTGGTGTGCAGTTAAGAGAACTAGTAATAGAGCTATTGCTCATTATTTAGATGATTTTCTAATTGCTGGAAATCCTAATTCCTCTCATTGCCAGGATACTTAGTTCAATTTCAGGAATTGATGCAGGATCTTGGTGTGCCTTTAGCGAAGGAAAAGACAGAGGGGCCACATACCCAGTTTACTTTTTGGGCATAGAGATAGATAGCATAGCTGGAATTTCTCATTTGCCCAATGAGAAACTAGTGGCTATGAAGCAATAAGTTGGGATCATGTTAGGGAAACAAAAATCTACCCTTCATGAATTTCAGTCACTTACAGGTCTTTTGAATTTTGCCTGTAGTGTGGTGGTTCAAGGATGAGCATTTTGTGCTAGACTGCATAGGGTACTGCAGGGATAGTGGCCCAGCATCACCACATTAGAATCACAAGGGGCATTCGTGAGGATCTGAAGGTTTGGTACTCCTTTTTGGAGCATTTCAATGGCATATTGTTTTGGAGATCTGAAATGCTGCCTCAGGCAGATTTTCAGGTGCATTCTTTTGCTGCTGGTGCCCATGGCTTTGGAGTTTATTGGAATGGCCAGTGGGCTGCAGAGGCATGGCCTGCTGCATGGGTTAAAAGCGGTCTAACTAGAGACCTTACATTCTTGGAATTGTTTCCAATTGTGGTGGCTGTGCACTTGTGGGCAAGCCAGTTTGCTAATAGGACTGTCTGGTTTTGGTGCAACAACTAGGCAGTTATGTATGTTGTTAACTCTCAGTCCTCCAAGTCTCCTAAAGTTATGAGTTTGGTAAGGGCAATGGTATTACAATGCTTGAATTATAATGTGTTATTCAACATGTTCCTGGTTTGCTTAACCCTTTGGCGGATGCCCTTTTTCTTTTTCAGTTCTCCAGGTTCCAGCAGCTGGCTCCCGAGGCTTTGACACACCCATTGGAGGTACCAGCATCGCTCTGGAACCTTGGAAATTAGAAGTTCATAGGACAATATTAAACTCCATTGCCGCATCAACACCCAAGAACTCGTAACGATAAATCTGGCAGGGCACTACTAATCTCTGATATCAACTTAACAGGACAGGGGATTCAAATTCACATTAGTCATTCCAAGACTGACCAGTGTGCAAAAGGTCAGTCTATCTTCCTGGCTAAAGTGCAGCAAGGTCAAATTTGGCCAGTGGTAGCGATGGGTAACGATTTGAAAACTGGGCCTAATGTGGCTGGATACTTGTTTATTCACTTGTCTAGTTTGCCCTTAAGCCAATTCCAATTTAGGGCTGTGTTAAATGAGACTGTAAGGAAGGCTGAGTTGCCTCAGGAATGTTTTTGTTCGCACTCCTTCCGTATAGGAGATGCGACAGCTGCGACCACTCATGGTTTGAGTGAAGCCGATATTTACAGAATTGGCAGGTGGTGTTCACATGCATTTTAATTCTATGTTAGGCAGTTGGGTAGTGGGATTCCTGATAAGCCATGTTGATTGTTTTGGTTTGTTTCAGTTGGCTTTTAACCCGGCAAAACCTGGATAGTGGGACACAGCCTGGTCTTCTGGGCAGAATGCCACCTGTTGGAGCATCGCCGCGACAATACGTTGGGCCTTGCCCATATTGGACTTACAGATTGGTTTGGACAAAGGGGAATGATGTGGCCATTTCGCCTTCCATTTATCATGGAGTTGGCACGTTTGCATCCTTGACCCTGGGTTTTGGTAGTACACCTGGGGGAGAACAACCTTGTTCAGATTCCATGTTTGCAGTTGGCCAAGCAGATTGTTAAGGACATGGAGGAAGTCCAAAAGATCTTGTCAGGCACTGTGATCTTGTGGACCAAACTTGTGCCAAGGCATTGCTGGCCAGGAGCACAGAAGGACTCAGCTATTAATAATGCTCGATGCTGGCTTAACCACTACATGGCTAAGCACCTTGCTAAACTGGGAATTTTCTTGGTAGAGCACGGCATTAAGCTTGACTGGCCGCAGCCATACAGGGGGGATGGGCTTCACTTCTCTCCAGAGTGGTCAGAGATGTATGTAACTGCACTCTATGACCAAATTGCAAAAGTGATCTGTGGGGGGGGGGGAGAAAGAGGGGATGCCTAGCTAGGCTGGCCCTCTCTTGTGGTGGGTAATGACCCCAACCCCACAGAATAATTTAATTTGGCTAATTAAAATTGGGGGAAAAATTTGGTATATAACAAATTGAAAGGAAATGAAGTATGCATTTAAGGCATGATGCCATAAAATTGCATGACATCATATGATGAAATATGATGTCATTTCTGGGGGGAGGGGTTTGTATATTTGTTGATGATTTTGTTTATTTGCTTTGTCATGTGCAGTAAAGGACCACCCACTGGAGTGGTTACATCTTCACTTACACATGTGACAAATTTGTTATTGTTTATTGTTTATCAATAGACCCTGTACAGGTAAATAAACGTTGTGGCCTGTTTAAACCCAAAAAGAGACATCTTCTGTTTTTTGTGCCAGTGCAAAGACACCCCCGACAAGTTGGGAGGGGTTTCTTGTTGTGCTGGCCAAATAAGGACAGGAGATGCCTGGTTGGTCAAGGCACACGGGGGTATAAGCACACCTGCGTGCCTTGCCGAAGAGGTTTGGTGTTTGAACCAAGTCTCGCTGTGTTTCTGGTTTTGTGAGAATTGGGGCAAGAGTTTGTTATTTATAGCTCTGCACTGCCACGTGGAGGCAGCCATTTTAGAGTTGTGACGGAGAGAATAACATCATTCCGCTCTTTGCTTTTGACGACCTATCCCACCCCCCCTTTATAATAAGTTTGTAATTCTTACTCTCAGGCTTTGGCTGGTTGCCTTCTGGGGCCGGGAGGGAATTTTTTCCTAGGGTTCTCCCCTGGGTTTTTTGCCCTCCCTGAGATTTATTGTTTGTTGATGTTAAGTAACGTAGTTTGGGAATGGGTCATGGTGTTAATTCATTTAATTTTAAATGCTTTGTCACAACTGGGGAATAGGGTCTATGAGTTGAAATTGTAGTTGTATTGTGGGGCAGGTAATGCTGGAGCATTCCTGGATCTTCATGGAAAAAGTCCTGGATAAGTGCAATGTATCTGAAAATCTTCAGCATGATCACGCTACTTTGCTGGGAGTATGCCTTTTACTTCCCCCATCTGATAATCTCCTTAATCAATGAACCAAGAACAAACATTCAGATTAGAAGCTAGTGAAACACTGGCTAACATGAATATAATCAGTAGGATGTAGAGGCATATTATGCTATAAATTTACAAACCACTAGTGTTTCTGAAAAAAATTCTTAACAAAATTTCTCACCTTGTACATTGTGATATGCAAAGGGTGTTCTCCATATATCCACAGGCCAGGGTTTAATTCTTAAGGTAAGTGCCAGGATTCAAGGGTTTAAAGTGCCTAAATAACATATCACATGTCCTGAAAACCCTGCTACTTAATTTGATCTAATGTATATGTCTGGGGCCATTTAGTAGTAGGGATTGTTCATTACTTTTTTTCTCAAAGGAAGTAATGAGTAATTTTATCAATTGCAGAAATCAGTATTTTCAGCACAGAAAATGCTAATTTCATCACAAAACAATCACATGCATTTTTCACACAGGATAAACCCCCAACTATAGCATTTTTGAAATTTTGTTTTATTTGCACAAGAAACATTTTAGGTGCAGAAATAATGCTGTTTTCTATGCAAACCACTATGTGCAAATTGTATGTACAGTAAATCCAAAATTTCAAATATTCTTATTAATCCAGGATTCTTTTCATTAAGATTTCTCAGAACTTATGAAACACTTTGCTGACCAATTCTTAGATATTTTTAAATATTGTTTCTCACCCTATTTATTAGTTGCAGGGCAGAGGGCAGGAAGGTCTGTCTTCCAAGTAAGGTTAGAACAACAGTAGGCAAACTTTGGGTATCAAAGGACCATTTTCTCCTTCCTGTCATAAAGCAGGCTACACCATCCCACTCACCCCCAAAGCCTGGAAGTGGCTGTTAAAGCTGCATCTGCATTGCAGAAATAATGCAGTTTGACACTGCTTTAAGAGCTGTGACTCAATGCTATGGAATCCTGGGATTTGTCATTTGTTATGGCACCAGAGCAAAGCAGCTTCATTTATATACCGCTTCATATCACGCATGGGATGTCTAAGCGGTTTACAACTATGAGCTGATTGCCCCCCAACAAGCTGGGTACTTATTTTAGCGACCTCAGAAGGATGCAGGCCTGAGTCGAGCCTCAGTCCTGGCTGGTATTGAACTCGCAACCTTGTGGTCTATGAGTGAGTGGCTGCAGTACAGGCATTTAATGACTGTGCCACCAGGGCTGATATTGTAAAGGAGAATTGCTACTCTGGGACTTCTGGGAACAGTAACCCATCTCCACCCCTCGTTTTCAGTGTGTGCAGGTCCAGAGCTGTTTGACAGAGAAAGCTAAATATCTTGCAAAACCACAAATCCCATAATTCCATAGCACTGAGCCATGGAAGTTAATATGGTGTCAAATGGCAATATTTCTGCAGTGCAGATACAGCCTAAGACTGTTTCTGATTCTGTGATGCTGCTTTGTGTGAAAAGGTATGGGTGGCTGCACCTTATTGTAAAGGAGAATTGCTACTCTGGGACTTCTGGGAACAGTAACCCATCTCCACCCCTCCTTTTCAGTGTGTGCAGGTCCAGATAGGGCCAGAGCCCACAAATATATGTGGTAGTACATGTGAATCAAAGCTCATATGCTTCCTTCCCCAGACTTAGAGAAAGACTATTACTAATGATTCAGTTTGGCATTGAAACTACATTGCTTCAAAGGGAGGAATGACTCCTTTGTAGAAAATTAATGCTCTTTTGCCACAAAATATAAAAATGTATAAGAAAATATTTTCTTTTAATCCCGTCTAATTCTACATAAATATACATGCAATCATCATACACATAATGCAATCATCTGGTATTAAAGACATAGTTCTTGTTTATTTTTGCACTACAGTTGTTCGCATCAGCACAAAGGACATTGAACGCAATTATTTGGGTAAAACATTTGGACATAACTTTTATTTTGTACAGGGTCTTGAAATTAATCAATTTTTTACAATTAAATAATAGTTTTAGAAAACCAACATTTGTTCTTGACGCATGTGCTCATGTGGTTAAGCGCAAGCGCTGTTGTTTAATTTGTCTTCCGCACATCATGCATCAAATCTATCAGTTTATGTAATTTATAACATCAATAACTAATCCCTCCCCCAACCGGATATGATGTCATAATTGATCTTATGACATCTTAACATATGACATCATCCAAGTTTAAAATGATGTCATACCATTTTGGTTAACCTAATGACATAAAGCTAATTTAGAATTTTTATTAACCCAATTAGTATTTTTCAATTAACCTAATTATACCCCTGAGGGGGGGGCTGCCCACCACAGGAGGGGGCCAGCCTAGCTAGGCATCCCCTCCCCCCCAAATCACTCTTTTTATGTATGACTCCAAAGAAGTCAAGTATATGTCATTCTCCCAAGGGGAGAGATGCACACCATCACCCCTGTACAAATGTACAAATGTGGCAATGTGACCTGAATCCCATCATGCTCCACGATAACAACTCCCAGTCCCCCCAAAGTCTTAGCCAAAGATCTGTTCAGCCAGACTCGAGCTCCGTTGATGGCTGCATCGCTCCGAGCTCCATACCAAGATCTCTGTGGCAGCAACTTTGTCC
>CM034701.1:201565050-201592233 GCA_020142125.1 Phrynosoma platyrhinos
TTCTTGCCACTTTTGAGAGCAGCGTGGGATAAGGTCCTAAGTCTCTCTGTGCTACTTCACTAAAATTCCTCCTTGTAAGCAGTACAACCACAACAGAGATGTTTTCATGTTGTTAGATATTTTGCTGGACTTGTTACAAGGATGCCACCCACAGGATTCCCAAGGATCCCTGGAGGTCACTGCAAATGTCCAGCTTAAGGTACCACAGTGGTTAAAGCACTTGCCCAGTGTAAATTAAAATGCATTAGGTGCAGGATACCACCTTGAAACACTAAGCTGAAACAAAGGAAATATTGTGCATGGCCACATTCAAATTGCTCTTTCCTTTTACACAAGTGAAACTCATTATCATGTTCAGCATGCATATACCAAGATTGATCTTAGTTATATTGATGGCATTGTTTGCCTGAACCATGATAAGAGGTCCCTATCCCCTTATATATCAAACATTGAAATAGCATCCCCTTTCTGTTGAGGTACATGAGCTAAATGTAACACAAATTATATACAATTGAATGGAGACATGGGAAATGTGGCATTTCTTTTGTCTGCATCTACCCCCTTTCCTGGTTATGATTCAGTTCCTTCTATTTGCAGGTGTGAGCTTTGCATTAATCACAGCAGATGGTACTGGTGCAAATGGTTCAGCACTTGTGTCAACTGGCACATGCAACGGTTCAGTGCTAATCTAAATGATGTTTGAATAGTATGGTTACAAACCATACTGCAAGAAATCCTCTCCATTCTGAGTTATGTATGTGTTTGCCTTTCAGGTTACCTTCCCAGTCTCCTTGTCATGCTTCAGCATGTAACGCATACAAACAGGGCATTGCGTCAACAAAAGAATTGGGGAAACCCAAAGTGACTGTCTCTAAGTGGACTAGGAAGCTCCAGCGCAAGAAAACAGGACATCAGGACCCATCATCTCTTTCTGTCTGTCTCTGTTGACTGCTGAGATAAATTTGTCTTGCCAGCCAACAAAGATGAATGCTCAGCTCTTTTCAGTTCAGCATCCTCTGCTCGTGGGTCCTAGCCTTTTCTTTTATATAAAAAAAGACCTGTTGATAGCCAAAGCCTGAGTAATTGAAGCCACTGCTGTTCCAGGAAAGTCAAACGTGCCTCCTTTGTTATGAACACTCCATAGGCTTCTTGTATAGAGCCATGACAGCATAAGTCTTTTATAACCAGGACAAAAAGTAGGTGGCTGTGGGGAAATGACACAAAGAAAACCCTTTCTCATTTTGCTGTCATTGTAGATCTTGTTTGTTTGAACCCTCCAGGATCAAATCATACAGATTTCCCCCCCATAGTACAGTCTTCAAACAATTCAGAATGCTGTATTATACAGATGTATGCATGCCAAGAAACCCTGAAGTGGCAACTTAACACAATGGAGATGTTAAGAGTCTTGTAAAAACACAGTGTTATATATTTAGTGCCATTTTGCAGATACTTGTAACAGAAGAGGGGCAAAGTTACTATGTGTATGTCCCACATATGGGTTTTCAAAAGCATTGTATTAGCTGCTATTATAAATATGATGTTACTCTACATAGACCTTTGATTTGATTCAAAAGATATTTCTTGTGGATGTTCTTCTGAGTGCTGCAATGCATGCCACTATCACCCAAGAGAGATGCACTATACAGAATTGAATCTTAGGAAGGCAATCATTCTGGTGTTAAGGCATTTATTCACTATATTTCTTCTTAAGAGTATAATTCATAATTTCATTCTTGAAGGAAGGAATGGCTAATTTTAAACCTTGTCTTTCTGCCATGAAAAAAATTGGGGGACTCCCCCCCCAAATTACACATTTATTTGTTTGTTTCCTTTTTTCGCATAGAGAACAGTATTTTCTATGCATGAAACAACATTTTCTGCATGTGAAATATTATTTATGCATAGAAATATTATTTTCTGCACTGGAAATGCTGTTCCCTACAAAGAAAATGCCGTTTTCTACAAAGAAACTGCTATTCTCTGTGCAAGTTGCTGTTTTCTCGGGTAGGGGAGTGTGAATTTTACATGAAATAAGTTTTCACCTGGAAATATTCTCATCAGCATTTTTCTTGTAGTTTTCCTGACACTCAAGAAATGTGTTAGGTTTTTTTGGAGGGGGGGCATTTTCTAAATAAATAAATAAATAAATAAAATATTCTTGCCATTCCTATTTCCTCTTGAGAACTTTGCAGCAGCTATGTGATAGTAATTAAATAGGCCTAGGTCCAAAACACACTGCAGACATAATCCAGTTCAGGACTGCTTGTACTGCTCTGGCTCAATGCTAGGGAATTGTGGGAACTGTAGTTTTGTGAGATATTTAGTCATTTAGCATGCCCAAGAGCTCTGGTGCCACAATAAATTATGATTTCCAGGATTCCCTAGCCCTGAACTGCCAGGGCAGTTCAAGCTGTCTCAAAATGGATTATTTCTGCAGTGTGTTTTAGACCCTAGACTGCAAAACATATCTAGACAAGCACTGTCTTTAACAGTTCCAAAACACACTGTACCATGAGATCCATTCAAAGGAATAGGAAGAGCCAAAGTTTTACAGGCCCATCTCATTAACTAGCCCATCAGCTTCCTCTCACATCTGTAGCACAGTTGTGCTACTCAGTTGGTACAGCTTGCAGTTTTTGTGTTGAACAACATTGAATGCACACCTGAATGTGCAAGCAAATGTGCATACCCAGTTGTGCATGTGCTTCTGCATGCACAATACCACCACATGTGCAACTCCTCTTCCACATCTTTGAATGAAATGCAGAAGTTCTGCATTGTCCAAAAATGACCAGCTGTTTCCCTAGGGGAACATACACATGCATTAAGGTTCTGACCAGTAGATTCCTTTAAGCAAGGGGTTCAGTAGGTCAGCTTTCCTCAAGTCATTGGTTCTAGAGATATCATGACTCAGCCTCTGTTTTTCAGGTAATATTTGCTGATCTACAACTTAAGTAAACACAACTTTTAATTCTATATTTTACCACCCCCTCCATCCATCTAGCTCTCAAATTATTTTTACTAATCTCCTGTCATTTTGTTCTCCCTTCTCCCTTTATCCTTGTAGCTTATACCCAGCTACCAGTTTCTTTCATTCCTTCCTATGACTACTTTTATATTCACTTCTTCTTACATTCACTTTGGCTACATCTGCACTGTAGAATTAATTCTGTTTGACTCTGCTTTAACTGCCATGGCTCAGTGCTATGAAATTCTGCAATGTGTAGTTTTGTGAGATATTGAGCCTTCTCTGGCAGAGAGCTCTGGTGCCACAATAAACTAGAAATCCCAGGATTCCATAGCATTGAGCCAGGACAGGTAAAGCAATGTCAAACTGCATTATTTCTGCAGTGCAGATGCAACCTTCCTCTTATGACACATTTCTTCTATTGCTGCATATTTCCTTTTTATTCACACTTTGCTGTCCAGCCCCTATTATTCAGTTTTACAAGTTTCCATTCTCTTCCCTCTCCTTGGAAGGACTCCTCTCTTTTAAGCAGGGAAAGAAGGCCATGAGACCTGGTAAGGTGGTCACCTCAGTGGAAAAAGGGCAGGAGATGGGAATTGCACTGCTGCCTCATTCCAGCACTGTTGCCACTGCCCAGATGGTACTGGTCTGCTGCAGAAAGTTCCTGCTTAAGCTGTTTTCTAGATCTGGCTAGTTTTTGAAGACCTGACTGTGAGTGGTCCTGGAACCCAGGACACCATGGGAAGGGTGACTTGGGAAACTGGAAGTACAGGCAGTTTTTCTTGGTTACCTGTCCAGAAGGTCTTGTATCCCTGATGGTGGTCCCTGAACCATCACAGGCTTGTTTAGTGAGGACACAGGAGAGAGCCATGTTGGTGGCTGCTCCCATACTGTAGAATTCATTAGGAAGCTAGATTGGTCCTCTTTTTGTTGTCCTTTGGGCAACAGGGAAAGACTATTCTGTTCACCTAGGCCTTTGAGTGTTAATTGTCTGTTGCAGAAGGTCTTTTAATAGAGGTGTGTTATATTTTTATCATTATGACTTAACAGATTTTTAAAACTGTTTTAAATCAATGTTTTGAATATTGGGTTGTTTGTCTTTTAAAACAAAGTTCTGTTATTCATTGTTTTAACTGTATTTTGTTTCTACTTATATTGTGAGCTGCCTTAGTTACCTAATTAGGAAAAAAGACAGGATGTTAATAAATTAATTAATTAAACATTTGCATTTGCCTGAAACCAGGCATTCAAAAAGAGCACAAATGAATAGTGGTCATGCTGTGTCAGGTATTCAAAAAAAAAAAAAAAAGTAAGTGGAACTATTGAAATAGACTAGACCTGTACCATGTAACCTTGCAGGTGAAATTTACCAATCATATTGTGGCCTGTCAAGGGCTTACTGCCCATCCTTGAAAATCTAGCAGCAGATCAAGAGGTTTATTGAGCCCTTGTTGAACTGCCATACATGGCTGGTAGACAGCATTTATGTGTGCGAGTCAACCATTTTACAGGTCTGCCTAGACTTTGTATTATCCATAGAGAGATGTGTGAAACACCATCACGGCATTAGTAAACTTTAGAAATACTTTTTTACTGACCTTCAACATGGTTCTCCAGATTTTCTGCAGAATTGGCATTTGTATTGCATTTGATGTTATTTATGTTTGGCCACTCTCTACCTCAAGCCACTCAAAAATATTTCTTGTCAACTCTTTACTCTTTCTATATTTTCCATTCCTGCCACTTCGAAGAGCATGAAAGCATGCATGCTGCTATATCAACAGAGCACAGGCTATTAAAAGGTATCAGTGTGCCCATTTGTGCCTCTTGTAAGAGATAATTACACTAAGCACCACAATTAATCAGTTGGAGACTTTTCTCTGGAATGTGTAGCATGTGGGCCCTTTTCCAAACCCTTTAAAGTAAATGGAAAACTTCCCTATGACACCAGTGAGGTATAAGCCTAAGTGGTAGCAAAGAATGACAATAAATTATTAACTATAAGTTATTGCACTGTTGTTTTCCTTGTTGGGTATTCTGTGATACATAGCAAGGCTTTAATAAGACAGTATGTTGGCATAGAAGTGGGCCAAGGGCTGGAAATAGGAACAAACTGTTCCCAATTCATCAGACCCAGCAGATGTGCCAGTGTGAAAAGCTGGGGAAATGTGTTTTTTTCTTCTTGCTATTGTTGATGTGGGCAAAGAGGAATACAGATCCATCCCTCTCATTTCCATAAAGCACCTTCTGTTTTAGCTCAAGCTTTCAAAAGCACTGTGGTTCTCTTTGGTGCCCCTGAGATATAGAATGGAAAAGAACTTTAATCTGGTTTCCCAACAGAAGTGCTGTGTGTTTGCATATGTGTATGTGTGTGCATGTCCTGAAGGAGTCCATTCCACCCAGTAAATGGAAGATGTCTGGAAGGAGAAAGAAGGCTTCAAAAAGAACTTTTTCAATGCCTCACAAAAGATAAGCTGGCATTTCCCCTCCTCCACCATCACTACCTTGGGTAATTCACACACCAGATGGCCATGTGCTGTCCTCATGCACTGGTGCAGTACCAAACCTTTTCAGATTGGATTTGTGTTCATTAGATTGCACTCAAGTGAGGCAAAGGGCATTGTTTCAGTGTAAATCAGGAGCATGGGTTTTATTTAAGCCCAGATAATTCTTAACAGATCCCCCACAGGTAACAAAAAAAAAAAAATGTGGTTCCTCTCAGCTTCCTCCTCTTTTCACTGAGTGGTTTGCCCCTGGAAAGCTGCTTACTCATAATAAGAGCTGACATTTACACAGAGCTTTGCATTTTGAAAGGTCTCTACAAACATTAACTAATTAATCCTGAAAGCACAGGTAAGAGCTGTTCCACTTTGGAGGGAAAAGAGAAAACAGGCCAAGAGCTCAAATCTCTTGCCTAAAGTCCATGTAGAAAACTGGCAACAGATGTCATTAAAGTTCACTCTGTGTTCCAAATAAGCCTTGGCTCCTGCCACACTTTTTCACAATAGTAAGCCCTATGTGGATTTCTGCAACAGGCAAAGTAAAAAGAAATAGATTTGGAAAATGGTACTGAGTTTGGGCATGCACGTGCCCAAAGGAAGACTCTTGTGTGACCTCTTTCCTTTACTTAAGGATTGCAGTCAGACATCACTCAAGTCCCTGAGAGATGGTAAGGGTTTGATATGCTGCATGCTTTACCAAAGAACCTCTGCTCTTCAGAGTAGAATTATTTTTAGAAAGCCCACTGTTAATCAGGAAAGATCTCATGGAATGTTTATGTGTGAGTGTGTGCCTTCAAGTTGTTTGTTGACTTATGGTGACCTTATAAATTTCATAGGGTTTTCTTAGTCAAGATAAACTCAGAGGTGGTCTTATCAGCTCCTTTCTTTGAAATATAGCCTATAGCACTTGGTATTCATTGTCAGTCTCCCATTCAAGTTCTAACCAGAGCTGACCCTTCTTAGGGGGGAAGCAGACGAGGGCGTCCAGGACGCCCTGGGATGGTGCGCCGCGGGACCGCGGCATCCACACCGAGGCGCACCGTTGGCACCTCTGAAAGGAGCGCTAAATCAGCGCTCCTTTCACAAGTCAGTGAAAGTGCGCCCTAAAAGCGTAGGGCACACTTTCACTGACTTATCCACCGCAGCGTGTGCGGACGCTGTGGCAGGAGGTTGCCCCCGGAGCGCCGGCCGTGCAGAGGGCTGGAAGCTCCAAGGGCAACCTCAGGAGGAGGAAGGGGCGTTGCTCGTGTGGCTGCCCCTCCTCTTCCCTGCTTCGGAGATGACTTTATTAGTCGTCTGCTAAGGCTGTTAGTTTCCAAGATCAGATAGGATCTGGGGCCTTTAGGATATATAGACCCTAGGCCATATTTTTCTGTGTTTGGAAATCTCTTTGTGTGTCTTCTACTCAACTTATGGTGACTCTAGGCAAATGTACCATGGGGTTTTCTAGGCCTTCTTTTGAGGCTGAGAATATGTGATTTGCCTAAGATCACCCAGTAGGTTTCCATGGCCAAGTGAGGATTTGAACCCTTGTCTTCCAGAGTCCTAGGGCCTGAGCAGACAGGCAGGAAAATCTGGCTCGATCCTGCTTTTTCCCAAAATGAGTCAAACCCCCCCCCCCCCCGCCGCCTGCACAGCTCACTCCCAAGGTGGGCCGAATGTGCATAGCCTCACTGTATGGGGCAGCACCAAGCTGTGACACTGGGTAATTTTTTTATGTTGTCTCCCCACCATATATGTGCACCATTGCATGAACACACTGCCAGCGACCCCCATGTACTTTCCATGTGCACCCAGAAGCCAGAAAAGGGGATAAACAATTGATTGCATGTTCACATCTTCACCCCTTTTGTCACTGGGGGACACTGATCGGGAGTTGCACCTGCAATTGCAATATCTCAACTCTCCCACCAGCCTTGAGTCCCCACGGGACTCCCAATCCTGTGTTGTGCAGCACAGGAAGCCATGCCCATGAGATCCACATCCATGCTACTACCCCTGGAAAGTTGTGATTGTACACCATAACCCCCACAAAACCAGAAAGAGGGCAGGAGGGTGGGGAGAACCCAACTGAAATGGTATCGCATGCTCAGCTACATGGCTTTAAATAGGCCAATCCACCAATCAGGGAAAGGGGGCAGGCAGAAATCCTGCCTCCCCCCCAGCCTCCCAGCCAATTGAGAAGGCCACCACTGGGCCAAAGGTGCTTCCATCCTCAAAGCCCATTGGGAGTCATAGTTCCAAGCAGTAGCCAGAAGTCCTGCCCACCCAAGGCCCAGGGAGCCAATCCGGGAGCCAATCCTCCAGCAACCTGGCCGTCCTGATGAGTCGGGTGGTCCCATTTCTTCTACAAACATATAATGACATTTTGTTTGAGGTTTCTTCATAATCTTTCTTCAACCATTAACATTTCACTAAGCCTCTTGCAGGCTTGGAATGTAAAGCGTTTATTTATATTGTTATTCCTTAATTTTAAAAGTGTCCCTGTCAGTGAAATTCTACATTTTGATTCCATATGATTTTATATGATATAAAATTTAGTGTATTCTTTTATTAAGTTTTCCACATATATATAATATAACACTAACACTAGCAATAAAACATTGGCAGGGAAATCAGAAGAAAACAGATACATAAAGAGAAAGGAAAAAGGAAAAAATAGCTATATAAACAAACAAAGAAACAAACAAACAAAAGTAGCTTTCAGTCTTCTCCACAGTGTCATAAACATATATTCCTCTGAAAACTAAAAAACAAACATTTCAGTACTTCTCTAATACAATAAATCACAAAGTATAATTGTTTATAGTCAAACTCAAAGTTTACATAATCCTAAATAAGTACCATACATGAAATCCATCTAACTTTTTATAAATTTCATTAAAATTATTAGTAAATTTTCTTAACAACATATAAGTAATTTTTAATTGTTGTTATTACTTTCCTAGCCTATGTCAATCAAAACTATGTCACTTTGGGCTTTTGCAGACTGCTAGAAATAGTGCAAATTGAGTCCACTTTTAGGGTTAGGCTTAGGGGATCATGGGAACTGTATTTTATTGTGGCACCAGAGCTCTCTGACAGAGAAGGCTCAATGTCTCAGAAAAAAAAAATTACAAGTCCCATGATTCCCTAGCATTAAACCTAACTCTTAAAGTGGACTCAATTTGCACTATTTCTGGCAGTCTGCAAAGGCCTGTAGTCTCTTATCTATACCTACTTTAAACTAAAATTATCCTCTTTCATCTCTCATTTAACAACCATCTGTCACATCAGCTTAAATAACACCTTTTACAGTGATAAAATAGGTTATCCCTTAATTCACTCAATTTTCCCTCTCCCCTATTCTTATATTCATATCTCTTCTAAATATTTGTCATCTTTTTTTTTTTGTTCCCCACCTCTTCATAAATCTATCCAATTTATTTTAATTACCATTTTCTGAAGACAAAGGGCATGCATAAATGGTCCAAATATAAACGTCTCACCTAGTTTTTACAATGAGCTGTCCAAACAAGAAACAACATAAGTGACAAATGGGGATGAATCTGGGCCTTTTCATCACCTCAGGGCTTGAATCTAGAAAAAAAAACGTAGGTATTTATTCTACTTTTGAACTGAACATCTAGATATGCATGTGTGTGCAGACTGTGTTCCATAGTGACATCAGTGTCAGACCGGGGGAAAGGAAGTACCAGTTTTCTATTATATAAAATTAGGTATAAATTGGCTCATTCTTTCTCTAACATTATTTTTGGAAAACTGTTTTTGTATAATTAAGGTACCTCTTCCTCACATCATTGTCATTTATTTTTTAATGTAAACCCTAATTGATACCCCACTGTACTGATCCCAGCAAGAACTGACATGCCCACATTTGCTCCCATTTGAATTTTTAATGTGATTTTTAAAAAGTAATTCTAGGTTGGCACACTATAGATATTCCCAGTAAAAAAAAAATGTATGGCTTATGTTAGATCTGATTACAATCTGAACAGAACAATGTTGTCCCTAAGTAACATTAACATTATTAGACAAATTTTGCAGCTCAAAATACAGCAAAATTGTGGCTTTCATGAAGAAATACATCAATGAGACTTCCCCCCCCCCCATTATGCAATTTATTTTCATGTTTTCTGTAGTTCCCTTTGCATTGTGCTCTGCACTTCTTAAATTTGGGATTAACTAGGAAAGTTTCTAAAATTAATTCTGAAACAGAGACCTACATTATTTGCCATAGCATTCAGTACATCACATCTTCCTGAGCAGAGGGATCTTTCTTGTATCTCCTGCCTTGTTCATTTCCTGCTGTGACAAATCTCTTTTCCCAGGCTGATCCCCAAATTTTAACCCTTAGAAATCCTGCCAGTCAACCTTCCTTTGTTCCCCCAATTCTTTTCTTTCTGGATTGGGTTACTGGGCCTCAGGGTGACCCCTTATATGTATAGACTTAAGGTTGTGTTCTTGTGTTGGTTCTTTAGCTTGTTATGTATGACCTGGTCAGGTTTGACAGCCAGCCAGAGACAGGTTTATAATGAGACGAATGATAGATTTATTGAACACAGTATAAAAATATAATAAACTCACAGTATAAAATATAATAAACTCTTCTTTAGTCTCCCCAATATCATAGGCAATATCTCTTCTTCCTCAGATCCAAACCTCTGTCTCTGGCTGTACCTGGTCTGCAGAAATAATGCAGTTTAACACTACATTAACTGCCATGGCTCAGTGCTATGGAATCATGGGATTTGCAGTTTGCTGAGGCACCAGCACTCTTTGAAAGAGAAGGCAAAATGTCTCACAGAGTTCCATAGTATTGAGTCATGGCAATTAAATCAGTGTCAAACTGCATTATTTCTGCAGTGTAGATGCAGCCTCTATCAGTTCAACACGCTAAGAGTGCCAGTTTCAAACCCAGTCTCAAATCTAAACCCTGTCTGTCTAAATTTCCAGATCTATCTGAATCTTTCCAGAAGCAAACCTCTACCTTTCATACATTCTGTTGCTTTTGGAATCATTCACAAATGCCATATCAAGATCATTTATAAATCTTAACTTTGGTGGCATGATTTGTTTTGTTAGTCCCAACTAGAGCAGATATTTTGAATCAATGGGGTTTTTTTTTTACCGGTTGTCTCACTATCAAGTGTTGACTGAATAGATCTATTCTAGTTCAGACTAATTATACGATTCCAGCATGAATGTTTGAGATAATTTCTCACCACCATTATCAATGGTGCCACTGTGACATGGCCATAGTGAAGCTTAGCTTCAGCTGCTGCATTAGAACCACAGAGCAATGGAATAGTGTCAGAAGGAGATGGCCATTGTAGATGGAGCTTTTTATGCTGTAAATACCACAACAGTTTTCAAGACCAGTACTACACTTTGATTTCTATGCTGATAGTTGTAAAGCATCCCAGGCAAGCTAAAACAATGTTTCTGCAAGATAAGATAAAATTCAAAGACATGGCCATTTTAGTCTGGCAAAGAGATCTTGCAGCACTTTTGAGACTTGAAAGATAGAAATTGGTAGCATGAGCTTTCATAGACTTCAGTCTACTCTTCAGATGAATTTGAGGAACTAAGCTCAAGTTTATGAAAGCTCATGCTACCAATTTCTATATTTCAGTTTCAAAGATGCTGCAAGATCCCTTTGCATAATGATAAAATAAGAGTATT
The DNA here is from genome assembly GCA_020142125.1 of Phrynosoma platyrhinos. Classification (NCBI taxonomy): domain Eukaryota; kingdom Metazoa; phylum Chordata; class Lepidosauria; order Squamata; family Phrynosomatidae; genus Phrynosoma; species Phrynosoma platyrhinos. Next base: position 201,576,208 of record CM034701.1, read on the forward strand.
CCAGGAACCACACATACCTGCCATAAGAGGACAGCCTCTGCCTGACTTTTGTCATGGACAAATGTTTAGAAGTGCTCTGCAATGCAAGCCAAAATAAGCAAGCAGTGTAACCAACAATCATTTTTCAGCTTCAGTCTTTGCCAGCAACCTGGGATGCACTGATGGCTTCCAACAAGTTCATAGTGATCCTCTCCATATTTATTTGTTGCTTGCCTGAGGCCAGCTGTCACAGTCTTGCTGTGTTGTATGTCAAAGTTTTTTCTGGCATGCAGAGACTGAAATTTAAAATGAACAGAGTGCAGCTACTCCTAGTGAGCTCCCTATTTCTCACATCAACATGGGGCCGAGATTAAGTCCTACTGCAGAACAGACTGTGGTTGCCAGTACATTGCAAGGTGGCTACTAAGTATATTCAGAATGTCTGCAAGATGAGATGGCTGCTGTAACACAAGGATATGGAATATGCAACCCTCCAGATCTTGGACTGCAATTTTGGACTTTGTTCTTTAGGCCACCCAGCTGCAGACCTGGCAGAGGCTATTCTTGAACAAAGAAACTTTAAAGAAAGTTTTTGGTGCAAAACACCTGAACAAAATGTTCAACTAGTTTTTTTACTGAATGAATTCAGAATCATCTCACTAATCCAAAAATGTCCTTGTTGTCACCATACTTTGGTTATTAATGACTAATGTTAAGGTAATTATTATTCTCTGTATATTCTGCATATCAGTTTCTTGCACTCCCACTATGAACAGTCTATCCCTACCCACAACCATGCATATTCCTTGCAACATGTGTCTGATGAAGTGAACTGCATCCACAGAGGTTTAGGATACAAAACACATGCACATCTGTAACAAATATGGACAACTGTAAACAGGGTGGGGACCCCCCACAATGGGCCATACCATCTTTCCTGTTAAAGTCAGAAGTAATGGGATCTCAGATTCTGTTCTGGGGTTCAGTTGCAAAACAGCCAATTTTAAATATTTTTTTCTAGAGTTTGAGAGTGTTGGGGAGCATAATGGAGGAGAAGGGGTTCCAAATTGTCTCATAAATGTGGTGGTTTAGGTTATCTGGGAATGTGTTTTGGCCAAAGGGTGTGTTTTTTTTTTTTAATGTAATGTTGAGGGGTTGATCTGAGACCTTCAGGAGTCTACTTTGGGATTTCAGGGCCAAAACATACCATCCCAGAGTCTCATGCACCCTCCCCAAACTGTAAGGTGACACAAGATGTTTTGCTACAACAGATTAACATGGATGTCTCTCTCACAGTTTTTTTTAAAAAAGTCCAAAATCCAACAAAAAAAAATATTTTAAGGAAAGAAGTTTGCCTGAGGCCCCATCCATCTCCCATGAAAATCAGATTTCCCATTAATTTTGTTTTTTAAGTGTTATCTGAGCCAGCCATGTAATGCAGGAGAAGCATGGAGGTAAGTTCAAATTGCTGACCCAATGCCCTCTCAGACTATTGGAGGCTCCTGCTGTGCAGCAGAGATCTAAGGAAATTGGGAAAGTTTTATGGACAAGGGACAACTATATGTGGCCACGAGTGATCTGGGATGAGAAATTGAGGTCGTGTGGGAGAAAGGAAGGCCTGGCAGGAACAGAGTGAAGGGTTGTTAGAAAAGAAGGTGGGATCGATGTTTGAAAGCGATCCCACCTTCAGTTCACTCTGTTTCCCGGAATGGACTGGAGAGCGTACCAATCATTCCACAGAACCTTACCTTGCTCCTTTGCAATGCCAGGTGAGTTAAAAATAAGACCCATATTATTTATGACTTCCTCCTAGATGAGGATGCCAACCTGGCTTACTTTACAGAGACCTGGCTGGGAGAGGATAGCACAATAACTTGGCCACAGGCCCTCCCAGCTGGGCAATCTGTTAGTGAGCAAGTAAGGGGAAGTGTGTGTGGGGGGGCAGAGTGGCTCTACTTCATAAGAACAACCTCACCTTGACCAGGATACCTGTCTGGAACACAGTCCACTTTGAGTGTATGTACCTAAGCCTGAGGACTAAGGGCCTAAGCAGACCAGGGCGTCCAGGACACCCTGGTCCGGAGCGCCTCGGGGCCACGGCAGCCGCACCGCGGCGCTCCTGCAGTGACCCTGAAAGGAGCACCAAATTGGCGCTCCTTTTAGAAGTCATGGAAAGTGCACCCTAAACGCGTCGGGTGCACTTTCCCTGACTCTTCCACCGCAGCGTGTGCGGTTGCTGCGGCGGGAGGTTGCCCTCAGCGCACCGGTCGTGCGGAGGGCCGGCAGCTCCGAGGGCAACCTCGGGAAGAGGAAGGGGTGCCGCTCGTGCGGCTGCCCCTCCTCTTCCAGGCCTCGGAGACGACTCTATTAGTCATCTGCCGAGGCCCTAACTTAGTTTGGGGATTCTGTCCATCTCGTTGTCTAACAGACTCCTTAACCGAGCTGACACAATTGGTCTCAGAGTTGCTGTTGGAACTTCAACATTCCACTCGAGATCAGTTTGTCAAATCTAACAAGTGTGGCTCAGGAGTTCATGGAATCCATGACAATCATGGGCCTATCCCAATTGGTCATCGGGCCCACTCATTGTGCAATTCATACCCTCCATGTAGTCTTCAGTAAGGAACAGGAATATCCATGGGTGGAGGTTATTAAAACCACCACATTGTCATGGATGGATCATTTCCTGATCAAGGCTGAACTAAGAGCCACTGTCTGCCCCGCTGGGAGTGGTAGACCCATTAGAATGGTCCGCCCTCAAAGGCTAATGGAACCAATTGGATTCCAGAAAGCCTTAGAGGTTTTAATGGTTGGAAATTTCTTTATTCCTATAGAGAGGCAATACGTGCAGCACAGAAATCTTTCTCCTCTGTACGTATTGCATCTGCAGAGTCCCATCCAGCAGAGCTGTTTAGGGTGGTAAGGGAGCTGACACTAGTTCCACCTGTGCAGAACGCACATTTTTAATAACTTCTTTGCAGGTAAAATCTCTCAGATAAGAGCCAACTTAGACACCAGTGTTGTAACAGAATCAATCAACGAGGTGTCCAGCAACTCCATTGATGAAATTATACTGGTTCAGTTTCAATCTATGAGCACTTATGATGTGGACAAGCTTCTTGTTAGAGTGAGGAAAACAACCTGCCCTCTTGATCCTTGCCCTTCGTGGCTGGCCATCCAGAGGGGAGATGCCTTGAGGATGTTTCTTAGAGATATCATCAATGCATCCCTTAGGGAAGGTCATGTTCCATCCTATTTGAAGGAAGTGGCCATCAGACCGCTACTGAAAAGACCTTCCCTGGAACCCCTGGACATGAATAGCTATAGGCCAGTTTCGCTACTACTTTTTTTTCAGCAAAGTAATCGAGAGGGCGGTTGCTCTTCAACTCCAAGCTATCTTGGAGGAAATTGATTATCTAGATCTATTTCAAACTGGCTTTAGGTCAGGATATGGAGTCGAGACTGCCATGGTCCCCTTAGCTGATGACCTTCATCTGGGCATCAACAGGGGTAGTGAGATCTTATTGGTGCTATTGGGTCTCTCAGCAGCTTTTGATGCAATAGATCATGACATCCTCTTGAATCACCTGAGAAGGTTAGGAACTGGAGGCACTGCACTGCAATGGTTCCCTTCCTTCCACTCGGGCAGACTCTAGAGGGTGATGCTCAGGGGCAGCCGCTCTGCAAATAAAGAGCTTAATTGTGGCATCCCACAAGGAACCATCCTCTCCCCGATGTTATTCAATATATATATATATGAAGCCATTGGGAGAGATTATCAGGAAACATAGGGGTGGGTGTTATCAATTTAATATGAATATGAATTATTATGAATATGAATATGAATTCTTAAAATTTCCTAATTTCACAACCTAAATTCTAATCAAATGGGCATCCCATCCTAAAACAAACAACAAAAATAGAAAATATATATATAGTGGTATTGTAAGTTGGTGGTTAAATCTGGAAACATGCAACACTGTTACTCTTATCCTAGCATTTAAAGTTTATTCTTGACATCAGTAAATCAAAACAGAAAGTAGTACAGCCCACTCATCCCAGCCATGGTCATGCCATCTGCAGATTTAAGCAACCATAGATGAAAAGCCCCATTATCCCTATGACAGCCAGACTGGTCTCGGGAACATCAAGGAGAGACCATTTTAGACTGATTTTAAGATCACTTCACTGGCTGCCAATTAGTTTCCTAGCCCAGTACAAGGTGTTGGTCATTACCTTTAAAAGTGGCTTGAGTCCAACCTATCTTCGGGACCGCCTCCTCCTGTATAACCCACCCCACACACTCAGGTCCTCTGGGAGGAATCTGCTGCAGCCTATAAAAACTAGGCTGTCTGCAACCACCCAGAGTACCTTTTTGACAACCGCTCCCAAATTATGGAATGGCCTGCTGGATAAGATCCATCATATTACCACCTTAAACGGCTTTAAAAAGGCTGTTAAGACAGATTTCTTCTGGCTGGCCTTTCCTAAATAGATACCCAGGCCATCAAAAGATAGCCCAACATGTTCCCCGGCTCCGCTGCAGTTATTGTTTATTTGTTAACTTGTATTAGCATTTTATTGTTTAATAGTATTTTAAGGGGTGGGATTGTGGGATATGTATTGTATATTTTAATGTTGTAAGCTGCCCTGGTTGCATTATGCAGAGGGGCGGGATAATAATAATAATAATAATAATAATAAAATAATATTAAAAATAATTATTATTTTAAGTGATTAAGAGAGGTTCTTAAGGGATTAGAAAATCCAGTGGTGGGCTGATACCACTAAATACACTGTACTAGTGTCATGCTCTGCCTGGATGAGGATGAAGAGGATGAGTCAGAACTTCCTCCAGGTCCTGAGTCTGCAGAGGAGGAACCCCAGCCTGGTCCTAGCAGCTCTGCTTTCCCAGCTCTAACAGTAGAGCCTCCAGCAGAGGCTGTGACTTTGCGAGAGGCTCCATAACCAAGCCTTCCGACAACAGGGCCATTGGACATGGAGGAGGATCAGGGGACCGTGCCTACCTTCAGTCAGCATAGAGCCGAAAGGGCTCCCAGCGCTTGAGGAGGCTTTATGAAAAACGCTGAGGTCATCAAGATGATCAGTCCCAGCTGAGCTCCAGCAGCTCAGGGATTTAAGCAAGTAGGGAAGTGCTGCCTCAGTGCCAGAGGTTATCTGAGCTCCCTGGAGAAAGCTTCTGTCTCTCCTTGCTTTGAACCCTGGACTCATGCTTATCTTGGATTCCCAGTATCCTTGACCTTCGGACTGCTGACTATGTTTGGACCTCTGAATCCCTGAACCTTGGACTGATTTGTTTCTTTGCCTCTCTTGAACCCTTGACTTACAGACTGTGTTTGACTCGTCTCTTGTTGCTTCCTCGGATTGGTAACCAGGCCTTTGTTTGGGACTCTCCCTTAACCCTTTGGCTCGCAGAGGGAAATGCTTGGTAGCTTTGCCTGAAAAGTTTTCTGGAGAGAGGACAATGCTGGATAGCTTTCTGGCTAGCTGCAAGCTGCATTTTAGAATGAGAGGGGAAGATTTCCCCATGGACTCCCATAAGGTAGCCTTTATTATCAGTTTGCTCTCTGGGACTGCGAGCAAATGGACTACTCCCTACCTCATGCAAGAGAGTCCTCTCCTCAATAGCTTGCAGGACTTTATTGAGGATATGCAAGCTACCTGGGGTGATCCTGTGAAGGCTGAGACAGCAGAGCACCTCATCAGGACTCTTCAGCAAGGCTGAACTGTAGCAGAGTACGCCACGGCCTTCCATCAGATAGCTCAGGTCCGGTCATGGAATGATTCAGCTCTGCAAGCCCAGTTATATTTTGGGCTTTCAGATCCTGTATTGGATGAGCTGGCTCATTCTGTACCCCCTGCTACCTTACCTCTGCTGATCCAGCAGGCCACTCGGATAGACTGCCATCTCTCCACTCACTGGCAGGCTCATCAGAGCACCCTCCCATCCTCCTCCTGCATGCTGGACTCCCACTGCACCTGCTGAAACAGTCACCCCCAGGTCTCTTGAGGAACCTATGCAGATGGGTGGGGCTTGGGCTCAGCTCACCGATGCCGAGAAGGAGCACAGGAGGAAGGAGGGACTCTGCCTGTACTGTGGCCTTCAAGGACATTTTGCCTGGGAATGTCCCTTCAAGGCCCCCCTAGAACACAGGATCTCCCAGGTGTAGAGTGGGTTCCCCACCTGGGAGAGTCTCTTGAATCCGCTTCTTTCAGCTCAGCTCCTAGAAATGACTCTTTGCTGGTGGCTGCCAATCTTAGGCTCCCCACAGCGGAGCTTCTTCCCGTGGGAGCCATGTTGGACTCAGGGGCCTCAAACAATTTCATAGACCTGGGGTTTGCAAAACACCACCAGATACCTTTGGAGGCCCTAGCTGATCCCAGACTGGTGGAGACTATCAACGGTCGGCTCTTCCAGTCTTGCCCCGTGACCCACCAGATGCCTGTGCTCCACCTCAAGATCCAGAGCCATGTGGAGAAGACCTGGTTCCTGCTGGCTGCTATACCTCATTTTCCATTGGTCCTGGGAATGCCCTGGCTCACGAGGCCTGACCCACACATCTCGTAGTCTTGTTGGGAAGTCCTGTTTGCTTCTGAATACTGCCAGGAGCACTGTTGGCTGAAGAGGATCCCTGCAGCAGTACTGGCAGAGACCCAGGAATGTCCAATCACACTGCAGGCGAAGTATCAAGACTTTGCTGACATTTTTGATAAAAAGGAAGCCGACCAGCTTCCACCATACCGACTTTATGACTGCACTATTGACTTGGTGCCAGGGGCCCCTATTCTGGCAGGGCATCTCTACTTTCTTTCAGAGCCTGAGCTGGTGGCTCTGAGGGACTTTCTGGAGAAGAACCTCCAGAAGGGGTTCATCCATCCCTCCAAGTCTCCTGCAGGTGCCCCTGTCTTGTTTGTGCGCAAGAAGAGCAGGGAGTTGTGCCTCTGCAATGACTATCGGTACCATTCGAAACCAGTATCCCATGCCATTGATCCCAGAGATATTGGAACAGCTCCGCCATGCCAGGGTCTTCACCAAGCTGGACCTCCGGGGGGCCTACAACTTGGTGAAGATCCAGGCTGGAGACGAATGGAAGACATTCCAGACGCGGTATGGGCATTATGAACATACTGTCATGCCTTTTGGTCTATGGAATGTTCCCACCACCTTCCAACATTTTGTAAATGATGTGTTCCGAGACTACTTAGACCGCTTTGTCATCATTTACCTGGATGACTTCCTGATTTACTCTCCTAGTCAGGCAGCCCATTACATCCATGTTCATGCTGTTCTCCAAAGGTTCCGGGAGCACTGGCTCTATGCCAAGCCGGAGAGGCAGCTGAAGGCCAGGGAAGGTCAGGAAGGAGGAGAAACACCTCTTCCTTCTCTTCCCAGACCTCTGTGTGCCAGGAAAAATGGCTTTGTGTACCATCTCTGGCACATGTTTGGAAAATCCCAATGAAAGAAAAAAGGGATCCAAGAAGACTGCCTAACTCTCCCCCTCTAGGAATATGCTAGGGAATTTAAATTGTGACACTGACCTATAATTTGTAGTTTCAGGTAACTATTGTAGTGTAGTTCAAGGGTCTGGAAGGAGGAAGGTTATTGCCATCTGAGGACACATTGTCTCTGACACCAGATCCCCTCATTCTTTCCATCAGCCTATGAATTTTTTCTCCATTCAGTTCCATTGTCTTTCTTTTGGGAAGGCATATTTAAAGATGAATAAAATGGGATCCACTGGACAATCTCCAACTGTCAGCATAACCATTCTGTGTCTGTGTCTCTGTTGTGTAAGTGCCATGACTTAGTGCCTGTCTTTTGTGAGCCCCAGAGTCTGTCACCTTAGAACTGGTTGGTGTCAAACTTTGTTGCATTGTAAGCTCAGAATAGCAAAAGCTGACAATTTGTGCTGAGAAGCAGCACTGCTGTGAGAGAAACATACTGACTGCTACATTCAACAGTGTTCTGTATTGCCTGTGGCATTGCCTCTGTGAGTTTATGTATTCCTTGCATTGGGAGAAATTAAAAACACATGTTTCAGAGCAGGCGCTGCAGTGAAATGGGCTTAGTTTTTTGCTCTGGATGGAGACAGAAGCCCACTGGGGTTTATTAGCTATGTCAAACTGATTGCAGGAAGTTTTCTAAAAATGATATACAGCATGATCAAAACAAATGAATAATGCAAAAATTGATTTTATGGTCTTAAAGATTTTGCAGTTGATGTAGACTTCAGTTTTTTAGGTTAGATGTTGAGTCAGGCTGTAGAGTTTTTTCTTATTTTTCATATATTTTCACATATTTCTCATTTGCTGGTTTACTTAACAACACCATATCTGAAAGGGTCACTGCAGGTTATTCACTTCAAGTGTTTACATTATTTTATTAACAATAATTTATTTATTAAAATATTTCAACCCCATCCTATATCAAAAGATTTCAGAGGAGTGTACAAGTAAACATGATGCAAAGAAGTTAAAACTATTTAAAACAAGAAAAATAATGGCTGCAATTCAGGATAACACCTATGGATGTATCCCCTGGGATGCAATGGCTCAGTGGTTAAGACAGTGCTTCTTAGGATTGAAAGATCATCAGGGCAGCAGTTTGAAGCCCAAGCACCACATGACAGTGAGCTCTCATCACTAATCCTATTTTTTGCCAACCTAGCAGGTCAAAAGCATGTAAAAACACAAATAAATAAATAGGTACTACTTTGGTGGGAAGGTAATATCATTCCATGCACTCATGCTGGCTACATGACAATGAAATCATCTCTGACAATGCTGCCTCCCTCAGCTTAGTAAACATAGGACATTTTCACACTTGAACGTCCAAAGCCGCCTGGAAGCAATCAAGAGCCATTCCAGAATGGATCCTGCAGCTTCAGACCTGTGAAAGCAGCAGCATTCCGGAATGCCTCTTGATTGCTTCTGGCAGCAGCAACTTAATTCCTTTAAAAAAAAAAAAAAAGGAATTACAAAGACCGGGGCTGATGCCGCCCAACGCTGGGGATGGCGCTGGATGGGGCGGGGCGGGGCGGGGACGGGGCTTGCTGCGACGTCGTGTGAACACACGGAGCAAAGCCCTAGACTGACGCCGGCTAGCGCCGGGGATGGCACTGGATGGGGCGGGGCTTGCTGCAACGTCGTGTGAAAAACTTTGCAAAGGATCCGGACTGGGGCCGGACGGAGGTAGGATTGCGTCTGCCTAAAGCCCCGTGTGAAAACGCCCATAGATGGGCACCGCCCCCTACAGTTGGACTCTACTTGACAATAATGTCTCTGGGGAAACCTTTACCTTTACCTTTACCCTGGAATTAGCAGATCTGTATTCACAGTCTCTACATAGTCAAAACTGTGAAACTATTGCCACATTCATAATCCCTGTTCAAAGCTATTCTGCCAGGCATCAACTGCATGGAGAGATAGAGATCAATTTTGCTGGAGATCAAGGTGTGGCTGGATAATATTTTCACCCCATCCTGCCAGCCAGCAAGGCTGCAATGATCAGAAGCAAGGTCCCTTGTTGCAATCTCTCTGGCTAGTGGGGTGTGTGTGGAGATGTCATGGTGGGATGGTAATGGAAATATCATACCCAAATCCTGATCACCAGAGTAATGGATCCCCTTATCTCTGTAAGGTTGAGTAGGTTTTTAAGGGGATGAGGGATGTCAAGCAATGAAAGACTATTTTGCTATGCAACTATAATTACATAACGAAGGAGTACATGTAGAATTCCAGTCAATTTAAATAGACTAAACATATTAAATGAGATTACGGGCCTCGGCAGACAACTAATAGGGTCGTCTTGGAGGCTTGGAAGAGGAGGGGCAGCCGCACGTTCGGTGCCCCTTCCTCTCCCTGAGGTCGCCCTCGGAGTCGCCGGCCCTCCGCACGGCTGGCGCTCCGGGGAAGACCTCACGCCGTGGCAGCCGAACGCGCCGCGGCGGAAAAGACAGCGAAAGTGCGCCCGCCGCTGTTAGTGCGCACTTTTGCTGTCTTGAGGAAGGAGCGCTGATTTAGCGCTCCTTCCAGGGTCGCCGCCGGTGCGCCGAGGTGCGGAGGCTGCGGCCCCGCGGCGCGCCGGCCCAGGGCGTCTGGGAAGCTCTCGTCTGCTTCCCCCCTAAGACATTAACACACATTTAAAGGTTTTTGACATGACCAGAAATGACTTCTCTGAATTGGAATTCACAAAACATATGTGGATAGACACAAAACCATCATGATATTTAACCCAATATACAAATGTACAAATCTACCTGTAGCTTGAAGTTTACCTGTATTTGTTATCTAGGACACAACTGCAATTTGAACCTACTTCTGTTGAGGACTCCAGTTAGTCAGCCACCTGCATCCTTTTCTGGGATGCTCCATTCCATTTCATTCCTTTTCTATTTTTCCCTTCTAAAACAAAACCAGCCTAACCAGCTTGAGGTACAAAATAAGGATGTAAATCTGTATTTATGTCATATTTGGGAGCAAGAACAAATAATTTCAAAAGTTTTTTCCTCACCAGGTAAGAGTACCAGACGTTTTGCATATATATATATATATTTTTTTTATGAAAATGAAGTGCAAAAAACCCACCAACAATTGCTGGCATACTGTTATGATATCTTAAGTCTTTCACCCCCATAACACACTTTTTGATCACTGCAAAAGTTGGCATGCCATCATTTGAGGTCACTCAGTATGATATTATTGTTATGTATCCAGCTAAAGAAATGGGCATGTGGTTGGGGTAAGGGGATAGCATTGAGAGATGTATCATAGCTATGTGCTGGAGATAATTTTCAGATTCAAGATCTCAACTATTTCCCCCCAAACCTCAATATTTTTTGCATCAAAACTAAAACATTTTTGGGGGGGTTGACCATTTTTGAACACCCTTTCTCTTTGGACAAGCAAATGTATGAATGTTCTTTCCTTTTCTAGTGCTAAAGTTATACCTCTCCAGCAGCCTAAATCCTCTTGTTACTCCCAACTAGAGGAAAGCCACAAATTGATCAGATTTACCTGTTGACTCACCATTCAAGGATTTGATTGACTGGGTTTACTGTCATAAAGACTAATGAGTTGGATTGCAGCCATTATGTGGGGTTATCAGTAACTTCCTGGGCCCTGGGTGCCTCATTGACCCTGGGTGAGTGAAGCAATTCATGTTGGCAGTGGCAAACAGCAACCTGCCATTGCAACAGAGGGCCCCAAGTAACAGAGGGAGGTTGGGGCAGCTCTGGAGCCAGAATACGCTGGACTGCCTCCAGAGTATTCTGGCCAATGCCAATGCAGATAGATTTGAAAAGATTCAGAGCAAAAAGGTTTCTATTCCTTTTTAAGAGGGGTATACCATGATTTCAGTGCTGAATGATCTGACCATTGTCTGGACTGTTCACACCAGAAACAGGGTTTGGACTGTTTGGACTTCCTTCCGCGGGAGGCTAGACTGGCCCTCTCCCTGTTGGTCTTTCACCAGCAGGTAAAAATGTTTCTATGCAGGCAGGCTTTTTAAAATCACGCAAGCCTGGTTTTATTTTGAGGGGTTGTTTTAGATTATGTTTTGTTAACTTTTATATGTTTTAAATTTTAACTTTGTAGTGTTTTAATTAGGTTATTTGAATTGTCTTAATTTTTTTTTTGTTTTGTTTTAATGTATTTTACATTGTGAGCTGCCTTGAGTCCTTTTTGGGACAAAGGTGACATAGAAATCAAATCAAATCAAATCAAATCAAATCACTAATAAGTTGTCTGGACTCCCATGGAGAGAATGCGGGGGAGGACATTTTATTTGTCTTGTGTACACAAGGCCCTGGTCATGTTGGTGAACCAAGCTGCTATTAAAGCTGCCCAACCGCAGGACAGTAAAAGAACTGGCAAAAGTCCCTTCATTTTTAATGTAGAAAAATAATAACTATTATTTATTATGATTCTGTTTATTTATATCCCACCTTCCTCCCAGTACAGGGATTCAAGGTGGCTAACAAATCTAAAACAGTCCAAGTTAAAACAGTATAAAACATTAAAAATATGAAGTTTAAAAAACAATTAAACAATTAAAATATTACATTATTAAATTTTAAAGTTTAAAACTCTTTAAAACAAAAACAAAACAGCATCCATGTTATGTGAAGGCCTGGTGGCATAAAAATGTCTTTACCTGCCACCAGAAGGACAGCAGGGATGGAGTCATCCTGGTCTCCCTAGAGAGGGAGCTCCAGAGCTTGGGAACAGCCACTGAGAAAGCCCTCTCTCTTGTTCCCATCAAACACACCTGAGAGGATAGTGGGACAGAGAGAAGGGCCTTTCCCAATTACCTCAATACTTTGGGGGCCTCATACAGGGAGATACAGGACCAATGCAGATGGCCCATTTGGGCTGGCTCTGGACCTCCCCTCCCCTGGGAGCAACAGATCGGGGCCATGGCAACCACATGCTGCAGTCCCAATCCTCCTTTTTGCTGCCCCCAAAAGAGCAGCAAAATGCCACTCCTTTTGAGGGTGGCAAAAGGCCACCCTTAGAACCACTGCCATGGCTCTTTTGCACCGTTTTGGTGCAATGTGTATGCATTCTGTGCCAGGAGGGTGCCCTGATGCCATGTGCCATGCAGAAGGTGCACAGCTTCAGGATGATGTCGGGGTGGAGTTGGGATGACCAACGTGTGGATGCCCCACCCCAACTCCACCCCAAGGACAGCCTATAGTTTAGTCTGCATCGGCCCACAGTTCATCAAATAGCCTGGACCCAAGCCATACAGAGCATTATAGGCCAAAATTAGCATGTTGAATTGTGCCCAGAAACAGACTGGCAGCCACTGGCAATAAGGGAGTTGTATGCTTCCTGTAACCAGCAAAGTCTAAAAATAATAGTCTAAAAATAATAGCATTATCTAAAAATAATAGTCTACAAATAGTCTAAAAATAATAGCATAGTCTAGTAGCATTTTAAAGGCTAATAATTTTCTTGTAACCTCACTTCCCATGGACTAGAATAAGTTCCATTTGGTGGAGGTGGTGGTGGTGGGAGAAATATAAATAATACAACCAAAAGGCCATGAATTTTAAGGTACTGGTGACACTTGCAAAGCTGCATACATAGAAGAACATTGAAAATTCACAACAGTTATACTGGCAATAAAACAATCTTTCTGGTCTTGCTGTCTTAATTTATCACCTGAAACAGCACAGGAAACCACACTTGTGTTTCTGTTTTCCTGGCCAATGACATGGACAGTTTTGACATTTTCTTGGTTTTATATTTTAGCTCAGGGGCACTTAGCTGTGGCTCACTCTACTCAGAACTCAAAGCACTGAATTGCCCTTATCTTCCCTTTGTTACAAATTTATATTTTAAAACCATTAAATGGTTGATAAGGTTACCAACTGACCAGAAGAGCCTGCTGTGTCCTGTTCCCTTGCTTTTGACAGCAGCTTGTGCTGCAGGTAGAATGCAATGATTTTCATGGTATGGAGAGAAACCTTATTAATTTCTCCTGATGAAGCTCACTGGTAAAGGCACAGTGCAAAGATGAGTGAGGAAGATGATAGCTTCCAATTTCCTCCTGAAAAATAAGCCTTTGTGTTAGAAGTTTGCCTAGCAGGTTGTCCTATTAGCCAGACCAGAAATAAAATGACATTGTATTCATGAACTTAAATCATAATAAGAATGAAGTTCAGATTTCTGAATTAGGACTTCCGCTGTCATGGCGCCCTGCTGAGAAGCTTTCCTTGTTGCCTCCAGAAAGCTTCTCTGGATCCGCGGTTCCTGATTGACAAAGAAATCAGTTAAAGGCATTGGGGGCATCCCCTTGGAATTGGGGATTTGGACGTTTCTAACTGGGATTTATTGATTGGCTAAGAAGCCTTGGAGCCCCTGGATGGACTTCGATTCAACAGGAGGCTAAGAGGCTGGGAGCCCTCAACCCTCAGAAACCGCGACCTCGCTTCTGATCATCCTCCCTTTTTTGGAGGACTTGGGACGCCAGCAGCTTTTTAAATTAACTTCAAGGAAGTGTGAGTAAAATTGATGTTTATTCAGAAGTCTACTACAGTCTTGGTCACAAAACCTCTTAGATGAACTGACCATTCAGAGACTTTTCTAAACGCTACAAAATAAATACTTAAATAAGTGGTACATTGCCCTCGCGGGCGGGAGAACGTAAAGATAGAAGAAACCTTTATTGGTCACCAAAGACTAGTGAGCTCTTATATCCTTAATAATACTGCAGTGATACTTGGATTTGATTAAAAACTTTGATAATATTAGGGTCCATAAGTGACTTATAAGAGACGTCTGCTCTAACTCCGGCAGCCTGAGAAAAAGACGCCAGCAATTTAAAGTGGACTATTTTGCTCGCCTGGTCTTAAAATTGTAAAATATAGAAAGTGGTGGGTGGACACCTTGATAATTTCTCTTGTATGTCCTCTCATTAACGAAATATTGAAACCTCCTGCTCAACGAAAGAGTTAATATAAAAAGATTGATAATCTACCTTGGGGGAGGACATGGGAGGAGGATTTGCGAGGACGTGAAGACCTTGGGACGCGGAGTTGTTGATATGAGAGAAGGACGCTGGGACTGCCCCCGCTGGAGTGGATAGAGATAAGAAATGAAAGATTGACCGTCGCAGATATATCCTGGAGAGAGACTGCGCAGAACAGGAAACAGTTAGTCATCGGGATCATAGACGCGGAAAGATAGAGGGGCGTCGAGGATAGAAATATACCAACAAGACTAAATAGCAGAGCATTACCTGGCTAACAGAGGAATAAAACGGCGATATAGGGCGGAAAGGAGGAGATGAGATCTGTGTTCCGTGTGGCTTCCTGTGCTTCTAGAGGGGCGTTGGGAGTGATCTTTGAATAAGCTTATTGGCAGAGGCTTGATACGGATCGGAAGAAACAGAAGATAGAAGGAGGACAAGCTGTAAAAGGACTCAATTTAGAGACCACTGGTTTTTGGGGGGCATTGTTTGTTTTGTAAATTGGTGCCTTCTGGAGGGAAAAGGGGGACGAATAATATTATAATTGGAGGTTAGTTTGTTGTCAACGCTTTAAAAGAGGGAGGTGGAAATCTACCCTTTTTATTTTTTCTTTTATTTTTCTTCTTTTTTTCCTTCTTTATTGTTGATGTGATAGGTAATATTGAATTTTAAGAATTAAAGAAATGTTGACTCCTAATTCTTGAAACAATATTGATAGTAATTGAGTACTGACAGCATTTGAGTATTGAAGAAGGAATATCTTATATTTTCTCTATTCATCTATATATTTACTTATTTATTTTTCTCTTTTCTTTTTCGTTCATTTTTATTTTTAATTATTATTACTATTTATTATTATTATTATTATTATTATTGGAAGTATTGAAGAAGGAATTGTTGTTTTGTTGCTACCACTACTCCTATATTAAAACATTACTATATGAAAGGAAATTTAAAATTTTAAGTAATATATAACTTGATTCATTATCGTTTCCCTTTGTCAAAGTATTTGTTTAAAAGCAAACAGGATAACTGTTTTTTTTGTTTTTTTTAGAGAATTAACTCTGTACTTCCTTTCTTGTTTCATCCCTTTGCGAAGAATGATGTCTAGGAGCCAATCAACCAAAATACAAGCCCCGACGCAATATAGGCGGGTTTCATTTGATCAAACTAAATATGCAGATCCTAACCCAAATCTACTAGATGAAATTCGTAAATGCATCCGACAGGAGATGCAAGAGATTAAAGCTGAGGTTCGTCAGGAAATTAGGGCAGAGCTCCAAGAGATTAATCAATCTATAGATAAATTAGTAGGAGAGATCTCGGCTGTGAAGCAAAGAATCGGTACCCTGGAATATAGGGATGATAGACTGGCAGAAGAATTAGAAGATATTAGAAAACTAAGAGAATTAGACCTAGATGATAGAGCTGTATGGGAGCAAAAATTGAGAGAAAAATGCATCAAAATTAGAGGCTTGCCTGAACTTAAAAGTGAGAATCTTATGGAATCACTAATACCTAAATTGGCTAAGTTTCTAAATAAAAAAGAG
>CM034701.1:201594526-201611065 GCA_020142125.1 Phrynosoma platyrhinos
AAATGGACCCTAGGAATTACAGGCCTATATCATTACTCAACAATGATTTTAAATTATTCGCATCAATCTTAGCAAAGAGATTTAAAAATTGGCTAGTAACATGGATTTCAGATGACCAGGCGGGATTTCTCCCTGATCGCATGATTAAAGATAATATCTGCCATTTGATTAACCTTATTGAATTACATAATAAAATGATTAATAGGCAATTGGCATTAGTTTTTTTAGATATAGAAAAGGCTTTCGATAGCTTAAGCTGGGAGTTTATGGAAAACTTATTAGGAAGATTGGATCCGGGGGAAAATATGTGTAAATGGATATCAGCTATTTATCAGGAACAGGAGGCTAAAATTATAATAAATGGAGAGACTTCTAAACCAATAAAGATAGGAAAAGGGGTTAGACAAGGTTGCCCCCTATCACCCCTACTTTTTATTCTGAATTTTGAGACCTTATTGAATAGACTCAGAATAAATGGAGAAATACAGGGAGTAAAAATCAAAGGGGAAGAGTATAAAGTCAGGGCATTTGCCGATGACTTGATGATATCATTGTCGAGCCCATGTGAAAATATAACATGTTTATTTAAAGAATTAACTATGTTCGGAAAGGCGGCTGGCTTAAAGATCAATAGAGATAAAACTGAGGTGCTTCTTATGAACCTAACTTCCAAAGAGAAAGAAGAATTTGGACGGTTATCTAAACTTCAAGAGAAAAAAATGGTGAGATATCTAGGAGTAAATTTTACAATTAGAAATGGCAATTTATTTAAAAATAATTACGACAAGAAATGGGGAGAGATAAAAGAAGATTTTAAAAAATGGAATAAACTAAGAATATCATGGATGGGTCGAATTTCGGCTGTTAAAATGATGGTTCTTCCCAAATTAATCTATCTATTTCAAAATATTCCGGTGATTCTTAATGATAAACCATTCAATAATTGGAATAGGGAAATTTCGAAATTTATTTGGGCGGGGAAAAAACCAAGAGTGAAATTTAAGCTCCTACAGGATTTGATTGAACGGGGAGGCCTAGGCCTCCCAAATTTGAAAAATTATTATTATGCTTGTTTCCTCTTTTGGCTCATAGATTGGTTGAAACTGGAAAATGAAAAAAATCTTAAATTAGAGGGATACGACAACGTGTATGGATGGCACGATTATCTATTTTATGAGAAAATTAAATGCCATCAATGATTTAATGATCATTATATAAGAAGAACCCTTTTAAGAGTTTGGAATAAAGTTAAAAGTAATTGGCAAGATGTACTCCCACTTTGGACTGCAATTGGAGAGGTAGTGAATAAAGA
This sequence comes from Phrynosoma platyrhinos, assembly GCA_020142125.1. NCBI lineage: Eukaryota > Metazoa > Chordata > Lepidosauria > Squamata > Phrynosomatidae > Phrynosoma > Phrynosoma platyrhinos. The sequence continues at coordinate 201,595,839 of CM034701.1, forward strand.
AAATAAATTTAGTAATTCTAAATGGTGAATGTATAAGGAACTGTTGATAGAAAAAACATCAAATATTGAAATCAAAACGCAAATGCAATTGAACCAAGAGGGATATAATTACAATTGGTTTTCCTACAGACAAATAAAAGAACGATTTAGATTAGATCAAAGAAATAGGAAGATAGGACAACTAGATCAGCAATTAGAGGATATTATTTGGAATAAAGAGAAGCATAAAATTTCTAAATTTTATAAGGTTTTGCAAACAATTGAAATGGAATCTGAAATTATTAAACCCTCAATGGTTAAGTGGGCCCAGGATTTTGGGAAATCTGTGGAACTATCACAGTGGGAAAAATGTTGGACTAGGAGACTGAGCTTCACTCTTAGCTATAATATAAAAGAAATTTTTTATAAGTTGATGTATAGATGGCATCTCAAACCAACCCGTCTGGCCAAAATTTATAAGTCATATCCAAACAATTGTTGGAAATGTAAAAGAGAAATTGGAACTTTTTACCACCTATGGTGGAAATGCAAAAAAGCACAAAGTTTTTGGGAAATTGTTAGCGAAGTACTAAGGTTTAATATCAACTTGGATCCACAAATATTTTTGTTGGGAATAAATTTAGATGAAACCTTAGAGAAAAATTATGGAAAGTTGATTTTTTATTCTCTCTCCACCGCTAGAATCCTTTATGCTGCAAATTGGAAAAGAAAAGACATCCCGTTAATGCGAGATTGGTTTTAGAAAATTATTGAGTTTATGGAATTGGATAGATTGATGGGTTTGATCAAAGGAACGGACTATGAACGGTTTAAAAAGGATTGGCAACCCTGGATTCAGCACTTTGCACTGCGGGATATTAAATTAAAGATATAGATGAAACACCTAGAAGTATTACCGATAGGGGTTTCCTCGGACAACGTACGGTTAATTTGCTAATAAACTATTATATATGTGTCAATATAGATATGTTACTAGTAGGCTTTAGTTTCTTTATATTTCTATATTTCTGTAATTTACTTTAACTTGAGTATTGATAGAGAAGCTACTAGTTTAATCAAGTCTTGAAAAATTTATTGACAATTATACTGTTTGGTCACTTAGTACTCCTGTATAGGAGCTCATGTTGAGGTCAAAATTACAGGCTAAAGCACAAGATGTATTAGACACAGGAAGTCTTTCTATTTTTCTGTTTTTTCTTCTCCTTTTTGAAATATGTTGTAATTTGATAATTTGTTTATCTATTTTCTTTAGAGTATTAGCGTATTATATAACATTAATTGTAAAAAATACTTTTTATTATTTTTTTAATAACTTGATGTACTATATGTTCAACATATTCTGTGATCTTTTTTTGTTTATGCATGGAATTAATAATGTTTTTAAACAATAAAATTTATTAAAAAAAGATTTCTGAATTAAAAAAAATTAAAGAAATGGCAACCAATAGGTTTATATATATATATATATATATATATATATATATATATATACACACACACACACACACACACACACACACACACACACACACACACACACACATATATATACACATACAAACAAAATGGCTGTGTATTATTGTGCTAATTTGTAGGATACATTGATTATGATCTTTCATTGGGAAATGGGGTGTAAAGTTCCACCCAGGTGGAACTATGCTTCATTTCCCATTCCATTCCCTCAAAACCCACTTATCTTATATTTGGACCCCCAGATACAGCCATTTAGTGACTAGTGGAGAGTGAGATGTGTTAAAAGAACATCTGGCCATTTCACTATAGCTGGATGCACAACAATAAAGGCATCCTCCAGTCCTGCTAATTGTGCGCCTATCTACAGGAACACCAGCCCTCTCTCCCGTGCCCTTAAATGACTATGTTGCATGGCCTCATCATGAGTAAAATGGGATTTGAGAGGGTTGGGGATCATTGAACAAGACAAGTGTTGAAGTCCTCCTTTCACAATTACCAAAGAAAGCTCAGGATTGGGGTAGGATACTAGCTGATATTTGTAGAATTGGCAAACATTCTGCATAAAATTATGTAACTCACACCAGAATTGATGCCATGAGGTTCAGGAGACTTTATATCTAGAAGTGATGTGTTCCCATAGTCAGAAGAGAAGGCTGGACTGCCTCCTAGTCCACAAGAACAATGCTGAGTGAAGGATCTGACTTGGCTTGGAGCTGCAAGGCACCAACTCAAATAGTGCAAATTGAGTCCACTTTAAGGATTAGGGTTAGTGCTAGGGAATAATGGGAATTGTTTTTTTTTTTTCTGAGACATTGAGCCTTCTCTGTCAGAGAGCTCTGGTGCCACAATAAAATACAGTTCCCATGATTCCCTAATCCTAACCCTAACCCTTAAAGGAGACTCAATTTGCACTATTTCTGGCAGTCTGCAAAGGCCCAAAAACTCTTTCAGATGTCAAAGGATGGGCCCTCCTTTCAAGAAAACTGGCTGCTGATATGCCTGCAGCTAAGTACTTCATGGGTGCCAGGAATTTCCGCAAAAAATCAAATAGCAGTTACAGGATAGAAGTGTTTTGAAAACAGGATCTTTAACTAATGCAAGACTTTGCTAGCTGTTTCTCCATTCCTTGGCTTTTGTTGTGACCAATTTGCCAATCCTGACCTTGGACTCAATTACTCAATTACTGTCGCATGGTTGCTGTGTGAACTTCACTCATGTCTTCTTGACTTTGAATCATTTTTACTGACTTTGCCTGCTGTCTGGTAGGACTCTGCTACTTTGATTCCTGAATTATCTTTTGATCCTTCATTTGGATAGCTGCTCTGTTTTCATGTCCTTCTGACCTCAAGCCTCAGACTGCCTGGTTTTTGCATCCATACTCCATTCAGCCTTGACCTTTTCTGAGACAGGACAATGCTCGAACTTAAATCCAATACCATACTGCTGGATCACAAGCCCAGCTCATGCATGCACAAATTAAAAACTACATCAGCAAATCCTTTTATTTGTTTTGCATCACTATTTATTTTATGTATTTATTTATTTGGAGTATTTACACCCCACTCTTCAGCCACAAAGGCTGCTGTCAGAGTGGCTTACAAACAGTTAATTAGATGGTTCCCTGCCCTCAGGCTTACAATCTAATAAGACATGACACTGAAGGAGAAGGGTATGGCAATGGGGAAGGACATCAGGTCCAGCAGTTCTTCTCTCCCTACAGTAATATTTACTTTACTCCTCCTCAGACTGGCAAGGGGGTAAAACTCATCTCGCTTCAATGTTCTGTATATTTCTGAGGGTTATGATATATTTTGGCAAAGAAAAAAATGCATAATACCATATGTGCATTTTAAAATGTATATTTCTAAAATTATGCATTTTATCTTAAAGCATTTTGTAAAATTTCCAGGATAGTCACCCAAGCTGGATGTTTTACCTTTTTTATATACTGCTTACTGTTTCAGCTATTTCTGAATAAGTCAAAGGTTTCTTAGGTACTCTTGCTAAGCATATCTGTAAGCCCTGGCATTTCACTACTATACAAATGTTTATTGATTGTATCCTCTTTGGGGAATATATTGTTTCTTTGAAGTTCTAAGTAAAAATATATCCATAATTATTTATGTTGGTAAAGGAGATAATGCCTTCCAAGTAGTATGTATGAAGCCATCATTTATTTTATCCCCAAGCCAGAAAGAGATTTACCATATTGTTCCAACTATAGATCAACTCCTCTTATAATTGTTGATGCAAAGATTACAATACCCTCCATTGCTACATAGTTTTGTAATTGTCTCTCAGCTATTATACATACACCTGAGGAGGGCTTTATACTTAAGAGGCAAGGCATAGACAATTGGTTTGTTTCTTGTTTAATATTATGTCAGCTGCAGATCAGAAATATTCTGATTCTCTCTTCTGTTGTTGGGTATTTTTAATCCCATTCATTACAATTCTTGGTTCAACACCTAATGCAAATTTTCTTTTATATTTTATAGCTTGGGTCCTTGTAACTATCATGGTGTGCTGGATTGTTGTTGTTGTTGTTGTTGTTATGTGCCTTCAAGTAATTTCTGACTTATGGCTACCCTAAGGCATGTTTTATTCAGAGGGAGGTTGCCATTGCCTTCCCCTGAGGCTGAGAGCATGTGACTTGCCCAAGGTCACCCAGTAGGTTTCATGGCCCAGCAGGGAATTGAACCCTGTTCTCCAGAGTCACAGACCAACACTGAAACCACTATGCCACACTGGCTCTTCAACTCTAGAAACCAGGGTTCAAATCCCCTCTCAGCCATGGAAACTTACTGGGTGACCTTGGGCAAGTCACACACCTTCAGCATCAGAAAATGCCATGATAGGCTTGCCTTAGGTTCACTGTAAGTCATAAACGGCTTGAAGGCACAAAACGATAATAACAATTTTGCAAGTTATAAAATTCTTCTAGCCTCTGTTTTCCCTAAATAATTTTGGCAAATAACAAATACCTATTTGGTGATCCCAGCTATATCTCTTGGCCCTTGTTTCCCTTTGATATTACTTTAGAACCAACTAGCTTGCACTACTCCACTAGCAAGGAGTATTCAGATGATTTAACTCTCCCAATAATTCATATGAAATAATCAATGTTTCAGGTAAATCTCACAGAGTTCAGAGGTTAAACCACATATCATATGATGAGTTACAGTTACCTATATTACAAGGTAGTTTTAATCTTTCTAAGTACTAGTAGGCTTGTGTGGAATGTGACATTCTGAGATGGTCTAAAATGGAAGCTGCTATGATGGCTCTACTGCAGATAGGTGGCACTAGGCATAGTGCATCTTTCTTGCATGTCACATTGTAATCCTACTGTGAACAGGTATGGAGATCCCTTTTATATCACTGGGATTCAGATACATAATCAATTTATTATTTGGTGCAATCCCCCTTTCCTTATTGCTTGTAATCCAATATATGAAAAACCTGGATAAATACGGGAATTATACATTTAATTTGGCTACTAGCAAAAAATAAAGGCCTAAATCATATTTAGGTTCTTGATGAGAGGAGATCCACTGAATTAAACAGATTTACCTATTTGTTGACTCACCATTTAACAATTGATTCCAAGGTGTTCTTCTAACTGGGACTAATCAACACAACTCCAGCTATGGCCTTAGATAAATTGCAGATGGAATGTGAGTTACCCTCAAGAGTGGTGTGGCAATACCTGTATCTTAACCATATTATTGTTGAAAATTTGGTCCATGTGTGCATCTGATCCCCCAGAGTTTATCTCATTGGTTCAAAGAGCAAGAGAAGATTTACATGTTTTATTGGGCCATATGCTCAATTTCTGGGATTTGAAGATGAACAGTGAGAATGGTTGCACTGATGGCTTGGCATATAAACATGAATCCAACTATTAACCCTACTAGGGTAGCCCTACTGGGGAAAATTATTTATAGTACTGTTTATTTACTATTCAACAATTTATATGTTTGGTCACCTTAGATAGGACTAGCCAATGGGCTTGAGGCTGTAATTTTGCAAAGCTGAAAATCTAAGACACTCCCCTCAATATTCGTAATCAAATGCTTCTAACAATGGTTGGTCCTGAAAAAAATACATTACACTGAAGTACAAGAGATCAAATTTCAAACCATTTGGCATAATGTTCTCATATTCTATGAAGAATAAATACATGTGTTTATATTGTAGTATATCAAGATGTATCTATCAATTATTTAGTTTCCACTTGCTTTTATCTTTTCTTTATTTTTTATTGTTTTATTGTTGTTGTTGTTGTTGCTTCAGTTAGTATACAGCAAATGTAATCACTTCAATTTATGTTTCAGAATTGCAAATGTGAAATGAAAATAAAGTGTCCTGTGAGGGGTGGGACGGGGTTATCAATCATTTGTTTTGGAAAATGCAATAAAATGTTTCTTAAAACACTTAGTTTCTAAGTTCAAATGTGCACAAACACACTTTATGTAAAATGTAAATATATATAAAAAAAACTTTGGGAAAATACATGTCAAAAAGTATACAGACATTTCAGTCTGACAATTATATGGAATGAGAAAGCCAATGAGATTCTGAGAAAGGCAGCAGAACCAAAACTATTTATGAAAACAGGTTTTCATATCCCTAGTCATAAAAGTGGGAGATCATTTATTTGACCATCCATTTTCAGTAAGGTGTAGAGTATTAGATAACAAATTATCTAACAAGGTAGCACACAGACAATGATGTCAGCTGTGTGCCAGTTTCCTTGGACAGAAACTGCCTTCATTAGCTATTGAGTTGTTTTTCTAAAGAAGCACCTCTGGACACCAAATTAGTGTTATTTTCTACAATAAAATGCTAGTCAGTTAGTCTTATTTTGTTAGCTACATAACATTTTGGAAAGAAATAAATACTAGCAATAATTTGGTCTCCTGCATATTTTCAGGTGCCGTGAATGTATGGCTTTTTGATAATTTGCCAAAGTCTTACAGCAGTTATCTTATAACGTCTAAGTTAATCCCAGTACATCTGTCAGAGTAGATCTTCTCTCCAGACTGAAGTATTCATTAAGCATGTAGATCTCACAACTTTTTACTTCACGGCAATTCATAAACACCTCACATACCCAAATCTTGGTTGTGGGGTGTTGCTTTCTCTCTTTTCTGTATCAAGCTGATGTTAAAATTAGTTCTTTGTTAAATTCTATTTGCATCACACCAATGGCTTCCATCAGTATAGACCAGGGGTAGGCAACCTAAGGCCCGGGGCTGGATGCACCCCCCCCCCGAGGCCTTTGGACCGGCCCCAGGCCAGTCCTGCTTCCACCGCTGCTGCCGCCCACCATGATGATATTGATTATTGTTATTATTTGTTCTTGGAGTTTTCTTGGCAAAATCTCCACAGGGGTTTTGCCATGGCTTTTCTGGGGCTGAGAGAGTGTGCATGTATATTTTTGTAATTTAAAAAAATACATTTTTTATTTTTATTTATTTATTTATTTTTGGTGCTTCAGCCCCCCAGTTGTCTGAGGGATAGCAACCTGGCCCCGGCTCAAAAAGTTTGCCTACCCCGGTATAGACATACTGAAAGGAACAGTAGGCCTGTTTTTGTGTACCCGCCTAAAACTAAGCCCTCCTGAACATAGAACATAGGTTAATTCTGTATAACCATTGCTGTGGAGATGCTCCAGAGAGAGCTGTAAGAGAGGACTTAATTGGTTTTTCCTTCCACTTTTAATATTTTTCACCTCCTGGATGGTGTGATTTTTCAGGCTTTGTATGCTATGTTTTATTTACTGTTTTGTGCCTTCAAACTGACTCCAGCTTATGGTGACTTTGTGATAAGGTTTTATTGACAAGATTTATTCAAACAAGATTTGCTACTGCCTTCCTCTTAATCTGAGAGAGTATGGGCCTTTGCAGACTGCTAGAAATAGTGCAAATTGAGTCCACTTTAAGGGTTAGGGTTAGTGCTAGGGAGTCATGGGAATTGTTTTTTTTTCCCTCTGAGACATTGAGCCTTCTCTGTCAGAGAGCTCTGGTGCCACAATAAAATACAGTTCCCATGATTCCCTAACCCTAACCCTAACCCTAACCCTTAAAGTGGACTCAATTTGCACTATTTCTGGCAGCGGGTTTCTATAGCTGAATGGGGATTAGAATTCTGGTCTGCTGGAGTGCTACTGCAGTACTGAAACCAATACACCAAGCTGGCTTTTCTGTGTTTTATTATGCTCCAGATTTGTTTTGTTTTTCATGTCTATTTTGTAAACATCATAAAGAGCCAAGGCTATTCAGTGGTACAGTGAATCAAATAAAACAGTGACTGTTACTCCTCTTGATGAAAGGATATATGAAATCAAGTCTCCTTTGATAGGAAGAACTTCTTCCTATTATGTGTTCTCTCATGAAGCTGACTGGAATCATTAAAGAGAAGAGGAAGCCTAAGAGGAAACCAATGGCAAACCTCCTCTGAAAAAATCCTGCTGAGAAAAATCCCATCATAGTGTGGCCATAAATCACAGTTAACTTGAAGGCTCATAAGAATAAACATGACCTTTATATTAGGATAGGCCACCAACAGGATTGGACAGCAGCCATAATGGCTCTGAAGTCCTTCTTGCTATGAGTGCTCCAGTTGACTTTGATGCCTCAGCAGTTGGACCTAACTTGGTTGAAGAACAGCCAAAAGACCATACTGGCCTTTAAACAAAAGGTACATTTCCTCCACTTAGAGATATGTATCTTGGCAATTAAGACTTGTGAATTAAGTCTGTGATTACTTTCAATCAACATGCAAACTAACAACAAGAAACACAATTGAGGGAAATAAGGAAAACTGTGGAAAATCTTTCTTCACTTGAAGGGGCAACTCTTTTAAAAGTGTAATCTTCTCCTCTACCTGATGTTTTCTGGCGTATAAGACTACTTTTTAACCTGAAAAATCTGGGGTTAAAGTGGGCGGGTCGTCTTATATGCCGGGTATAAGGAGGTTCATGATAGGTTTGCCTTAGTGTCATCATCAGTTGGAAATGACTTGAAGGTGCACAGCAACACCAACAACAGTTTTGGAAGTCATACTCTTCCCAAACTCTATATTTTAACTGGAAAAGTGGGGGGTCGTCTTATATGCCCAGTCGTCTTATACGCCGGAAAATATGGTAAATGTATAAGAGAGGAAAATGATGGAAATAAGGAGAACAGGGAGATGGGAGGAGTAAGTAGATAAGTCAGGGCCTCGGCAGACGACTAAAAAGGTTGTCCTCAAGGCCCGGAAGAGGAGGAGCCACCGCACGAGCAGCGCTCCTTCCTCTTCCTGAGGTCGCCCTGGAAGCTGCCGGCCCTCCGCACAGCTGGCACTTCCAGGGCAACCTCCCACCGCAGCGACCACATGCGCTGCGGCGGAAAAGACAGCAAAAGTGCGCCCTACGCGTTTAGGGTGCACTTTCGCTGTCTTGAGGAAGGAGCGCTGATTTAGCGCTCCTTCCAGGGACGCCGCAGGAGCACCACGGTGCGGCTGCCATGGCCCCACGGCGCTCCAGACCAGGGCGTCCTGGACGCCCTGGTCTGCATCCCCCCTCAGTTACTCCCATTGACCAAGTTGTAGTTCAAGGACTACTGGTTTAAAAGATAGCTCCCATTTATACCTCTTCTTTCTCATTCCATCTTGTACAGCTGATGAAGTATCCATGTCATGATATAAAACACCTTGCTGAGTGAGTACTCTGCCATAGGCTGGAGTAGGTGTTCTTCTGAAACATGTTTGAAGGTTATAATTTTTAGTTAGAGAAGTAAATTTCCACTCCTACCACACTCCTCATGCCTAGAACATGACATTGTAACACAATAAGCTGTCCTTCCAAGACATTTGTAAAGAAAAACACTGTCTCCAATAAGGTCCCAGATGAAGAAAATTTCCTCTGCAACAACAATTTTGCTTCCATGTTGTTCCTCCATATACAGAAATGGCTGAGAACACTGTAGTGCCTGAAGGGAAAAATACATGACCTCTCCCTCAGACCCTGGTGGTAAACAAAACATAATGTAATGGCAGCTTTGTGCTGTCACACTGTAGCACTTTTTTTAAAAAAGAGATCAGAAAATTCAGAAAAAAGACAATTTGCCTCTCAAACTATAGTATCAGCTCAGCAAACCACCCTCTGTTGTTGTTGATTTTTGGTGGTCTTTTTTCCCATGGAAGAGCCCTTGTGAAGATCCAAAAAATCACAACAAACAGCCATTCCAAAGAATGGGTTGAGTGGATGCAGAGGCAAAAACAAACCTCAGAGAACCCCCAAGAACTCATCTCAAAAGAAGTCATATTTCTTTGATCAGTCTAAAAGATTTCTGTCTTGTGATTCTGCATTGACATGGAGTACATCTACATTGCAGAATTAATGCAGTTCAGCACTGCCTTAACTGCCATGGCTCAATGCTATGGAATTCTGGGATTTGTAGTTTTGTGAGATATTTAGCCTCCTATATCAGAGAGCTCTGATGCCACAACAAACTACAAATCAGAGAATTCTATAGCATGGAGCCATAACAGATAAAATGGTACCAAACTGCATTAATTCCGCAGTGTGGCAGCACCCCAAAACAAGTTTATCTCTACTGGCATGTCTGCAATGTGTTGTGACCAAGATAATTGATCTCTTTAATGGTAACCTAAGAAAGGTTGTTTCAACCTCTGCTCAACAGCACAAGTAGGTCTGGAGTTTCTCTCAGAAACATTGGTTTGAAAATATGGCAACTCTAGAAGAAACATTGCATCACAGTTTTCTTATGGAATGTCTATATGACTATTTCCAACTGAAGATTTGTGTTTTATTGGAAGCTAAAATATTTAATAAAACTGCAGAGGTTAGAAAGCAATCTTACAAATGGTCTTGATAATCAATGGGGTAAAATTCAACAACAGAAGAAAGCAGAGTAGGCATGTATGGTTAAAAAAAGAAAAGAAATTGCATCAGTTGTCATTGAAATGACAAATAATACTGAAGCTAAGAAATAAATTCCAAATACTGAGAGCTATATATGTTTACCATGCATATGTGTGTGGGGATTGGGGTTGGGGGGATTGGTATATTGTCTGTGAAATGACCTTTCCAGGCTACTGGGCAGCAGCCCAGGCAGGATTGAAGTATTTTAAATGGTGGCTTGAAGAGCATAATAATCTTTACTGTTTCACATTGGATTTAAATGGCTCTCATGAGTGCTGGTGTGCTTGACTTCTTGCAAGGGAAATAGTCCTAAAGGCAGGATTGGTGATTATACACATGGAAGACCTACCCAAATGCTACATTGTCCCCAATGGGACTTCATCCTGAAAAGGAGATACAGCTTGAATAATATATCCATCTAACTGAGTAAATGTATCTGCTTTTACTTTCAACCCATCTCTCTTTCTTCATTGGCTTTTTCTCTAGCTCTTAAGTGTGTTTTTATATTTATATATTTCTGTTTGTATCACTTTTTAAACATATATTTTCAGGATGGATAACCATATTAAAACAAATTGCACTTGACTTGACTTACTAGGAAGTGAGTTTGTTGTCAGGGGGCATGTGCTGGGGAGCAGGTAGCACCTTTTTTTTGCCTGGCACTGTATACGCTTCTTCTTTCTAGAAGCCCACATATCTTTGTGTAGGCTCTGGGAAGGTGGAAATCACCAGCCAATGGAACTTAAGCCAGGTGAGTGGGACCTGAAGGAAATAGAGGAATCCCTCCCACCCCCCGGGTCTGGCACTGGGAAATATAAACAAATCCCAGAACACACCAGCTTCAGTCTGCTTTGGAGCTTCATCCCACCCACCCACCCACATAGAGTATATTACTGTGCATGTACAATTATTATTATTATTATTATTATTATTATTATTATTATTATTATTATTATTATTATTATTATTATCCCGCCCCTTTGAGATCAATCGGGGCAGCTAACAACAATAAAATATTACATAGGACAAACAAGTCAAATTCCCTTCCCCCCTTAAAATGTTATTAAATCAGTCCAAGTTAAAACTATGACATACAATACAACAATAATTTAAAAATTAGTACTTTATTGTCACAACTTTTGTAGCATTTAGGTGTGGGATCCATATCAAGGATGGAGATATGTTGGGAGGCCCAACAAAGTATTGGAGGGCCTCTTTAGGGAATTTGGTGGCATCAATGTTAGGAGTCATGCCCAGCTCAGCATTGGGTTTGTGTCCCCTCAAGTAACAGGGAAAGCCAAACAGTGGCATCTGCCCACACAGAATCCCATAGCTCTCATCCTGCATATCAGCTCATCAACCAACAAGTGAGTTGGTCAATGCCTAGATCCACTCCCATGACAACACAAAGCTTACATACAGCCACAAGCAATAAACGTTGTGGCATTATTTTCTCCAATTCTTGTGTGCTGTTGTGTTTCTTTGGAATCAGAGAACCAGCAGTTGCCCCTTTGTATCTGCAAATATTATATACACTATTAAAACAATATATTCCATCACATCAAAGGGGAAAATAGATATGAATCAGCAGAGAATAATGAACACCCAACCAGCAGCCAGAACATCTTCATTTTAGTTTGTAGCTTCCTTGGCACAAGGACTTGTGTTGTTTGTTATCCTACAAGGCATCAGATACATTGGTGTAGCAATATTAATGCCAATAATAACAAGGCTAGAAGGGAGTCATGGAATCATATCATGATGGATTACACACAAGACTTTGTGCCATCAAAACACATGTTGAGAAGCACTGTTTCCAGTGGAGGCAGCGAGCATAGTTGGGCATTTGCAGAAGCTCCAAGGCTAGAAAAGGGCTTGTTGCCTTCATGATAATGTCATGTTAACTTTGCACAAAACAACTGAGAAGATCAGAGGTGACAAGTGCACTCACTTTGTTTGCCTCCACCTCTTGCAGGGTAATGGAGGAGCATTAAGGAGTGTTCTTGTCACAGGATCTTGAAAATCTTGTTTTTGATTGGCAATATATTGGGAGCACAACATGGAAGATTTACTTTTTGGAGTTTTATTCCCCGAATCCCTCAGCCAGCATGACCATGATTCTGGGAACTGTAGTCCAAGAGTAATTTTTATAAGTCTGATTGGGAGAGTAGGAATTATACTATCTTCAGATCCTATCAAAAATAATGGGGTGTAGATAGAAGAAAAAGAATTGCACAGCACAGCAACAGTAATACATACTAAAACTCTGCAGGTAGGTGTTTGATGACATAATCTATTAATGTTGGAGCTATTCAATTCAATTCAATTTATTCGGTCTTTGACCAGTATAAATTATAAAAATATATGAAATATACATTAACAGATTAATATACAGATTAATATACAAACTGAACATAAGCTGTATACAATATACATTGTCAGCCAAATCTATCTAGACTGTAATAAAATATCCATTTGTCAATTGAGGTCGCAATTTGCAAACAATATAACAAAATTTGGCCACCACATGAGATACTGTATGGTCTTTGTTATCTAACAGAAAGCGTAAATAAAAGGAATCAGATCTACCTGGGAATTTACTTACTAATGGGCTAATCAGTTGATGGCGAATATCCCTGTAGAATTGACAATAAAGTAGAACATGCTCATTGGTCTCAACAGCGCCCGAACCACAGGATGTTGGAGCTATTCTTTCCACAGATAAGCCCATTCTTTTTGTGTGTGTCTGACTCCAGTCAAACCATTTTTTGAGGGATTTTGTGGCATTATGAAAAATCTAATTTACTAGGCACTGAAATTAACTTCTGCACTTGTGGGCAGTAGTTGTTCTAACATATAGTGTTCATCCAGATATGATGTGTGACACAGATATTGTTCCTAAACTACACTTTCTATAAATACTTTGGATTTGTTGTTGTTAGCCAGTTAAATAAAAATGTACTTATAATCTTCAAGCCTCTAAAAAAAAACAGCATCTGGTCCTTTACACTCTGGTTCTCTGCAAATTGGTAAACACCAGTGTAGACCACCGGGACAAACAATGTCTGTGTGTGAATAGGGTATCTGTAAAAAAGGTAGCTATGCAAGGCTAGATAATAGTTACCCAAAATGCTGGGGCTCCTGAAGGGGACCAACAATTGACTTCAATGGGGAAATAAATTTAGCTTAATAGGATATAGCAAAAGGACTCAGGATTAAAAACTGGGATTTCAGCCTATATATGATGGTTCCAAACCCAGAATTCCAGACAACAGATTCCAAATTATAACACATAGGGGAAATCACTCATTCACACATGCACACAAGAACTAATGATGTAAAAGGTAATAGTCGACAGTAATTTCAAAAGATTTTAGGAGCGGGAGAGACATTACTAGATTCAGGCATGGAGGTCTGATCTGGAATGTGCAGTGGATGATTCTGGCTCAGCATGCAGCCAGGATGTTGTACCAAGAAGTCAAGGGAGAAATTGACAAAGTGTCTGTCTGTGTTCAGCTGAGAGTGAAATGAGGCTGCCCTAAACAGGCATATTTATAGGGACAAATGGGATCTGAAGCAGTTTCCCCTGAGTTGAAAATATTCTAAGAGGAAAAATGGCCATAAGTTTGGAGAAAATGCCAGGGCAATCAATCTAGATGTCTCACACAAAAAGATGTCAACTCCAGAGAGTAATGTACTTTGATTCCCAATCTTTTGGCAAGTGCAAAGTCCATTGCCTTCCATCACACACTTGAGTGAAGGGATTGTGCAAATTCCAGCCTAAAAAGATGTATCCTGTCTACATGCGCTAGTGCTCCCAAGTCAGGTCTACTGGATCTCCATATTTGAGCAGGCTGGAGCATCTTTGGTGGTCATGTGAACAAGCCTCCCTTGTAGTATCAAGCTAATATCAAAGGTGACTAAGGGTGAAGGAGGGCTGATCTCAGGGATATAATTTCTTTTTGTATAGGTGCTTCCCTATGTGGTGAAAGATAGCCGTCATAGCATGTAATTTTTTTCACCTATGTGTCTTGCATTTTGTTTTGTATTTGGTCACTGGAAAGTAAGGGAAAGCCCCCCCAACAAGGTGGGAGGGGCCTTCTGTTGCATCGGCCAAATAAGGGCACTGACGTGTGATTGGCTTAGCAGACTGGAAGGCCCGCCCCTTCCAGTCTGTTTGGCCATTAGGTAAGAGATCTCACTCCTGAGTCTCGCGAGAGTTCGAATCTCACGAGACTTTGGGAGTGAGATTTGCAGGGCTATAAAGCCCCGCGTTGCCTTGTGGCATTCAGCCATTTTGTTTGAGATGAGCAAGGAGCACCTTGCTCGTCCACTGTTGGCTCTGGGCCTTTTTTCAGACATTTGAGAGCCCAGGCCTGTTTTCAAAGCCAAGAGGCCTGGAGAACAGGCACGGCTGGTGCCGTGGGGACGCCTGGTTCCCAAGGAACCTCTGTGGCTTTCGGCCTATTTAAGGCCAGCGCGCGGGCCGAGCCCACCTTTGGAGTGCGGAGGTGTGCCGGACGGGCGCAGCAAAAGCTGCTTGAATGCCTCGCCAGCTCCATAGGAACTCGCCAGGCAGTGGGTTCCCGGCTTGGCCGTCCTCAGGAGAGCCTGAGGACCTTTGTGTTGTACATATACAGTGGAGTCAAGCACGGCACGTGAAATAAAAAAAAAAGGGTCGCGACTCCTCCGCTGGGTGCGGGGCACTGGACGCTGCTTCCAGTCTTGCCCCTGGGTGGCCTCTTAGGCCTTTTTGGTATGGTGCCATTAGACACAGGTATAACAAGAGGGACAGGCCCCGGGTGGCAGACGACCTTGGGAA
>CM034701.1:201620798-201670032 GCA_020142125.1 Phrynosoma platyrhinos
GGGGGGTTGGAGAAAAAAACCTGGAGTGACTGTGAATACTGAGATGTATCAGATCATGTGTTGACAGTTCTCCCAAACTCACCTCAGTGTGTGTAGACAAGACTATGGTTTCTGTGGATCAGAGTAACCTACAGTTAAAATGGATTTTATTGTGTCAGTGTAGACATGCCTTAACACCTATATATGTGAGTTTAAAAGTCGAGAAGATGTCTCTTTTCTGGCACAACAGTCACTCTTCTTTGTATTGCATCCATTTCAAGGATGGTACAAAGGATCTGATACCTATCTTAAACCAACTTAAGACTCTCAAGCTCTTTCCACTCCATGGCTTTCACTGACTAAGGAACATTCCATGGACTGATCTGTATGCAACCTGAAGAAAGAGACTAGCACGATCTCTGAGAGATTGGCTGTTCTTTTAAGCAAACTCTAAAAAGAAGTCCTCGGCAAAGTTTCTTAGGGGCTAAGCAGACGGCACAAAGTGCCATCTTCAGAGCAAGGAAGGGGAGGGGCAGCCACATGCTGGGTGCCCCAACCCCTTCCCCAAAACGTCCTTGGAGCAGCTGGCCCTTCGCACGGCTGGCGCTCCAAGGATGACTTCCCGCTGCAGCTGAAGAGTCGCCGAAGATGCTCCGGCAGCCTTTTGCGGTGCACTTTCGATGATTTGTGGAAGGAGAACTATTTTAGTGCACCTTCCAGGGGTGGCAAAGCTGTGCCGTGGGGCTGAGGTGTGCGGATACCTCGGCCCCACAGCACAGCTTCCTGGGGTGGCCCTGTGCTGCCCATCTGCTTCCCCCCTTAGTCTGGGGATTGGTGGTCAGGTATTTCCAATTCCACTTAGTAATTATTGTTTTGTTTAATTAACATTCTCTTTGAACTAATTTTCTAGTATATTAGGAATGCTGCTGTCATTAAATCCTGAGTTGGTATATTAAGTTTATTTGGATTCATCTTTCTAGTTTTCATATGATGCATAACTGGGAAATGAATTTCCTTGCTCCCACACATGGGCCTTGAGGTTCCAGCATTGTATAGCATCATTTTATTAAGATCTGTAAAGCTTTCACAGATAGATATATTTCTATTCATGGTCCCATACAAATTTACTCAAGTAGCACTTCTTACTGGATTTTTAGTATGCAATTTCAAGAGATTCTCCAATACAATACAAAATGTGGAGAAAAAAAAATGTAAGCATGCATGATTTTAAGTGTGTATATGCCAACCACAGAGGCAGAGGAAGAAGAAATTGAGAGATTCTATGGAGGAGTCAGAGGGAAATTGTCAACATGCCAACACAGGCTTTCAAACTAATTATAGGCAACTGGCATGCTAAATTAGGCTGCAAGGGAGAATCAAAAACAGTAGGAAGATTTAGATTAGGAAAAAGAAATGAAACAGGTGAGAGTCTAACAGAATTTTGTGGGGCCAGCAACATATTAATTGCAAAGACCATTATAACACAACCAAATAGGATACTATACATATGGACATCACCAGTTGGCCAATGCAAAAACCAAATAGATTATATAATTGGATGCAAAAAAATTGGAGAAGCTCCATTCTGGCACCAAAACTAGACAAGGTACTGATTATGCTAAAGATCACAAATTACTTATATCAGAAGTCAGTGTAAAGCTGAAGAAAACAAAACCAGTTATTATACCAAAATATGATACGAATAATATCTCAACAGAATTTATTGACAATGTGAGAAATACATTTGTGCTATTACGCATAATCAACCAGGAACCAAAAGAACTATAGTCAAGGAAGTCAAGGAAATAATGAAAGAAGAATGCAGAAAAACACTATCAGTGGCCAAAAAAGAAAGAGAAGAAACAATGGATAACAGACAAAATGCTTCAAGCAGTAAAGAAAATAAGAGAAGCAAAAGACAAGAGAGACAGCAATAAAGCCTGAACCATGCATGCACTGCCACAATAACTAGTCTGAAGGATAAAAAGAACTACTATAATGGTCAATGCAGAGTAGTAGAAGAAAACAAAAAAGAATGAAAGACCTCTTCCACAAGATCCAGGAACTCAAAAAGATCTTCAAACCAAGGACTGGGATGTTCTATGACAATAAAAAGAACATACTACAAGATGAAGAAGAAGAAATAAAAAGATGTTGAATGCAATACACAGAAGAGTTATATAAAAGAGATGAAAAAAAGAATGTTATATCAAACAAAGAACCATAGGAAAATGAACAGCAAATTCTAAAATGTGAGTTGGAAGCTGCAATAAGAGATCTTCTAAAAGTAGAAGAAGAGCAACTTGCCGTAGGTCACCAAGTGGGTTTAATGGCCAAGCTGGGATACAAACCCTGATACTCCAACACTCAAACCATTACCCCATAATGGTGAACTAGACCTGTTCAAATGAATGGAGCTGGTTAATCACCACTCACACAAGTCCTATAGATTTTGTTGGGTCTGCTTTTGTTGTAAATAACATTGGGTTTAGCCCACTGCATGAAATTTCCATAACAAGAAGTGAAGGGATTTCGGTAAGAAGTACTGATCATTATCTTCTGTATACCCAAAGTACTATAAAGAGTCTATAAGACATATTATCTTATATAATTGTTGTAACCCCTAATAACAGATATTTCAAGGAATATTGGATGTATAGATACTCTGGTTTTTAGTTTTGGTTTTACTTTCAGCTTTAGTGTTTAAAATTTTGAGTGAATACTGGAAACAGTTTGAATCATATTAAAGGATTTAGGTGTTAATATCTTCTGAGCATGCCTTGGTTTTCTATTTCACTCTTTTCTTATTGTGTCATTCAGAATGGCATAAAACAATGGCCCTACTGTGTCCTACTTAGCACAAAATGAACAATTTATGTTTCTCTAGACACAACCATAACCAGTGGAGCTGGAAATTGCTACTCTAAGAGATTTAAATAGCCAAAGTTAGGGGATTAGCATTTCCATACTTAAAATTAGAATTTTATCCCTGAACTTTGTAGGCAAGGCTTGGAAGAACATTGCAATTATAAAGCATAATAAAATATATATATTTATAAATGTCAGTGGCTTCTAAGAATGTTCTTAGAGTAGACTGACATAATTCAAAGGAAATTTATTCAGGTTTCATGGCAAGGTTATGGCCCAACACACAAATATATTTAGGCTGTAATACTGCAGTCACACTTCCCTATGAGTAGACCCTATCAAAACCAATGGGACTTCATTCTGAGTAGACATTTATTTATTGCCACTCAGCCTATCAAGCGCCTCAAGGTGATATACAGTAGGCAAAAACCTTTAAATTTAACATTATATCTACAAATAGATATATTTAAATGAAGCAGTTTTCCAGCTAGATCTAATCCTGCCCCTACCAAAGCTGGTGAGTGAATTCACTTAGAGGACAGATGAGGCAGGAATTTCCTTACCATGTAAGTACATTGAGCATAGTTATATCCTAAATTATATACTATACTAATAAAGTATATCATACTTAAACATAGTATGAAAATTAAGGGGAAAAACTCACTTTTCTAAGAACCAGTGAGATTTAGTGAAAAATTATTGTTGAGGTCCTACATTAAGGAAGTGGAGTGTAACTTTACATCTCTGGAGTTATGTGCCAGTTGTGAATGGGTGGATTGCAACACTCTGTAATTGAATGTACAAACAAATGTGAGATATGTGATTGCAATGCTCAATGCAAATCTGCATCTGTAATGCACACTGGCATCACATTTACAATGGCACCATATGTGCAATGCTGCTTCTACAAGCTTCAGCTGGATATGGACTTCTGTATCAGACAAAAAATGTCCAACCTTTTCTGTTGAGGAATTTATGTATGCATAAGTCACTGATAGAAAGGAGATGTAGTGACAATGATGTAGCTACATCTCCCGATAGTACTCTCCCAGCACCTACCTTTTAAGCCATGCAGATTTCCCCAACAGAGAAATTTCCAAGGTGCTGGAGAATGGAGTGGAGAGCAATGAAGAAACTTTCAGTTTTTGCAATGGTGGTGGTGGTGACCCCAAGGTTGTGTGCCTAAGGCAAACCTGTCAAGAGGTTTCCTTATCAGATTTGTTCAGAAGGGAATTGCCTTTGTCATTTGAGGCTGAGAGAGTGTGACTTGCCCAAGGTCATCTAATGGCTAAGCAGGGAGTCATAGCCCAACCCTCAAACAATTTCATCATGCTGCTGCAACAATAGTAAAAGAGAATTGTTGTAAATATGATGTTGCAAGTTGGGCTTTCCATGTCAAAATTACTGAACAGGATCCCTTTTAAAAAAAGAAGAAGATGTGGCAGAAACACAAATTCAGAAATTCATCCATCCAGTGTTTCCTCCTACATTTTGACCACTTGCCTTCTCACAGCAGTTTACCACAACTCTTTAATGTTTTTTAAATTGAAATTTAATTTTAATTTAATTTAATTAAAAGGATTTTAAACAAAACATACACAGAGACACACAACATGAACAAATCAGCCACAAAGATACCCATCTGGATCTTGTGGACCAACACAATGGTTCTTGTGATTCCACTACTTCTGTTGGGAAATTAGCCTTATTGTGAAATTAATATTTTAACAATCTAGTACTCAGCCACCCTTCCCTTCTACACTGAGCTCTGGTGGTGCAGTGGAAAAGCCTTGGGGGCACAGTGGTTAAATGCTGGTACTGGAGCAACAATTTTGTGAGTTTGATCCCTGCAGGGCTCCAGGTTGACTCAGCTATCCATCCTTTCGTAGGTCAGTAAAATAAGTACCCAGCTTATTGGAGTTAACACATTGTAAACCACTTAGAGAATGCTTAGTTGACTATGAAGCAATATAGAAATGTAAAGTTCTATTGCTATTGCTATTGCTATTGCTAGATATGTAATTGGAGCTAATTTCTTGAGTGTTATGAGTTATGTTAATTGAATATGAATATTAGATTTTGATGCATAAGGCAGGAAACAAAGCTGTTACCAGAGTCTGCAAGAGTAGGGATGGTAGCCTTGCTCCCTTGGATGAGATGCAGGGAATTCCAATTTGTACCTTATTTTAGTACAAATTGGATTTTCTCTGCAACCCACCCTCCTGCTAACAAAAATGTAGTGTCACTGATGATAACAATCAGTGCTTAATTGTCTTGTCTAGCTGCACTGAATGGAGACCTGCCAAGCTGCTTCAGATTGTTAAATTGTCCATTCTGAGGTATTGTGCAGTTTCCAGAGATGTTTGGCAACTCATCTGGATCTGAAAGAGGGTAAATGTCTATATTTTGTTGGCTTTGTCTTGTGTATGGAGCCCATTGTTTGGCACCAGTAAGAGTCCTTTGCAAGTATGTGTTTTTGTTTTTGAACCCTCCATAGAAAACACTGAGATCATGTTTTGCCTCACTTTTAGGAGACAGCCCCCAAGTTGAGAAGAAGTTACAGACAGAGTGTTTTCCTGTCATACAGGCTTTTCTTCACATCAGAGGGTGAGAAAATCTATGTGCATATTTTATTCTCTAGTCCCTTAAGTACAGCTACATCCCTCTTAAGCTGCATCCACACTGCAGAAATAATCCAGTTTGAGCCCACTTTAACTGCATGGCTCAATGCTATGGAATTCTCAGAATTGTAGTTTTGTGAGAGATTTAGCCATATCTGTGAGAGAGCTCTGGTGCCACAACAAACGATAACCCCTAGAATTCCATAATCTTGAGCCATGCCAGTTGAAGTGGAGTCAAACTGATTATTTCTGCAGTGTGGATGCAGCCTTAGATTGGTCAAGGTTTTTAGTTCCCATCCCATTTTCCCCTCTTGTACTTTAAGAAATAGCTTGAATTAAGTATAGTATGTTCTGTTGGAAGAGACCTCAAGGGCCATTCAATTTAACCCTCTTCTGCTATGCAGAAAGACACAATAAAAAAAGAGACTCTAGCACACTCTGAGGGAATGTGTCCTACTGTTGCTGGTCACTCTGGTCAATTGTCTCTTTTTAAATCCTTCAGTCTGCAAGGTCCTGCAGAGAGTTAGCACCTGGAAGAGCTTCCTCCAACCAAACTAGTAAATCCAGTCCACAGCTCTTAACAATAGTTTCCCACCAAGATGTCCTGTCTCACATGAAATGGACAGAATCATGAGGGTATTGTATACAGTTAATTTAGATTTCCAAGTTACCCATTCCTTCATAGTTTAACTTAGGGGAAATCAGCAATGGAGTCAACTAGTTAATGTAACACACTGCATGCAATTGTATTCTAATTGCAAAGGCACTAAGAGGGGAAGCAGACAAGGGCGTCTGGGATGCTGCGGGATGGTGCGCCACGGGACCGCGGCATCTGCACTGCAGTGTACCGTCGGCACCCCTGAAAGGAGCACTAAATCAGCATTCCTTTCAGAAGTCAGTGAAAGTGTGCCCCAAAAGCGTAGGGCGCACTTTCACTGACTTATCCGCATGGAGGGCTGGCAGCTCCAAGGGCAACCTCGGGAGGAGGAAGGGGCACCGAGCGTGCGGCTGCCTCTCCTCTTCCCTGCCTCCAAGACGGCCCAATTAGCCGTCTGCCGA
This sequence comes from Phrynosoma platyrhinos, assembly GCA_020142125.1. Classification (NCBI taxonomy): domain Eukaryota; kingdom Metazoa; phylum Chordata; class Lepidosauria; order Squamata; family Phrynosomatidae; genus Phrynosoma; species Phrynosoma platyrhinos. Next base: position 201,627,326 of record CM034701.1, read on the forward strand.
GGCCCTTAGTTTACAAATAGCCCTCCCAAAAGTTATGTCCAGTTCACTGAAATCTAATGGGAGTTCACTGAAACCTGAACTTCAGCCTCTGCCCTCTGTAGAGGTTTCCTGGCCTTAGCAAAGGAATTAATAAGTCTGTCCATAGATGTCTTTCTTCCCTTCCCTCCTACTTCAGATTTGGGGGTTGGAATGGGATGAACTGGAAAACTCAACCTTGCAGAGTCTTGTGGATATTCTGGAAGGTATGGCTCTCAGGCCTGGACACTCTGGAAAGAGTAATGTGAAATTGTTCTTGGTAGTAGTCTGGTTTACTTGGGAAGATACTACTTTGGAAAAATGGAGAATAAATGAAAGAGGAATTTAATTTATTGCCTTAAATGTGCATATATGCTTAGAAATGAGCCTTCATGCAAAAATATGCCCTCTTTGGCCTTCCTTTTCAGGGACTGTTCCTAAGTAGATTGCCTGTGCACCTTCTCATGAATAAACAGCAGAAAGCAAAACCACCTAGCAGAATCCCAGAGAAAAGTTTGCTAAATTCTCATTTTCTTAACATAACTCATATTTTGTATGGTTAATTGTGGTGTACAACAGAGCCAGATGGCAACTGGAAATTACAAACAGAATGAACTATCAGAAGCAGCATAATCAGGAGTACAGCCATGGAACACTTTGCAGTGAGGCAACAATCAGGAACAAACAGCACAGAAGCATGCAGGAAAAAGTAAACAGAACGCTTGAAGTGTTGCTCATTGTTTGAATAAAAAGACACCCAATCCCAAGGAAAACATAAAGCAGATGCAACATTTATGGAAATGCTCTACATAAATCCAAGTGTGAAAACATACAAATATATAAACAAGAAAAGGGAGATTTAGTTTGAGTCTAAATCATTGTGTACTGAAGGCCTTAATTTGGTTTTTACATCAGTCTCCCTCAGCCTGAGATCCTGGCTGAGATCCTCCATCATAGAGATTGAAGTTCCACAGGCTAACTATGCTGCATCTCTTACTCCATATGTTGGCAAACCCACCTTTTGCATCCTCCCTGAGAAGCAGGGTAACAGAATTCTCTGGGACCTCCCAGGGATCCTCTGAAGGCCCTAGATAATGATTGTGCATCTGGTACAGTGACACAGTCAGATGCTTCTCAGACATCCCTTGTCCTTCACCAGTCAATATATGGCCATGTCAGGGCTGTAAAATAGGCAAAAATTGAGTTTACTGGGACATTTAGTTGTTCTATGAGTGACATAGAGGATTCCAACCTCTATAACAACCAGAACAGTAAGTTAGGGAAACATAAGTTTGACTTGGAAGCTTATCACATTCTTAAATAATATTGTTTACCTAATCTGGTTTAAAATTTAAATCAGGCAGCATCCTGATATTATCAGAAGGTTTTAGCACCAAAATTGCCACCTGCATTCATCCCGGATCCATCCTCATTCCTAGGGGTGCTCAACACACTTCTTTTTGAAGCCAGGAATTTTCTGGCTTAAGAAAATGGCCACTGCAGCGGCCCTGGGAGCAGGGATGGCTCCGGGCTGGACGTGGGTGGCAGATTTGGTGGCTAAAGCCTTCTGATAATATCAGGATGCTGCCTGATTTAAATTTTAAACCAGATCAGGTAAACCATATATTTTTTAAGAATGTGATAAGCATCTTGGTCTGCATAACTGACTAACAGGCTACAACCCCATGTGTTTTGATGGTGTTCTACATTGTAGTAAGTTTCTTGTGAGCAAGTGGAAGAAAACCCAACCCTAAAAGGATACTGAGACTTTAAAAAAGCTGGATGGCAGGAGAATAAGAATCCTCATAACTGGAATCAGAAAGGCTTAAATTCATCTTGGGGAGATCAACTGTCTTTAGAAGTTGACAGTTCTGGGCAGGAGAACTGTAAAATGTGTTGTGTGTAGATTTTAGTCCTGTGGAGGCAGGAAGACAAATGACAGCGAGATGGGGGAAAGATGAATGGAGGCACCATATCAGGATTTCTGGTCATGGAAACTGCACAGGAAATTCTAGCCAAATATACACATGGGGGCTTTCAACCTAACATGTTGTGATGATCTAATAAGCAGTCAGAGTTGTGCAAGCATCTCAGGGGCATGGCATAAAGGTGCACCCACATCACTGTCTCTAATTTAGCCCTACATGGCTACAGGTTAATGCCTACTTGGGGCTTTTGTCAATGTATGAGATGGCTTTCTAAGTATGTCCTTATACTAAGGTTGGGAGGAATGAAAGAGAGGCGAGTTTGTTTGTAGCTATTTGTAAACAAGAGGGCAGGAATGGGCAATGTATGGCTGTGGGACTTCATGATGTTCTTCCAAAGTGTTTTTTTGTAGACATCAGCTCCTCTAAACCCTTCAGATTGTCCCTTTTATGCTCATAAAATAAATGAATTGCATCTCTTGAAAGCCTTCAGGAGCAGCAACCCATTTTTAAAAACAGGATCAGGATCCTAACCCAATCCATGGAAAATACCAATTTTTCATAACCAGAAGTGGACTTCTACTCTTTTCAGTGCCTCCCTCTCTCTCTCTCTCTCTTTTTTTTTTTTTAAATTTTAGGGAAATTGTGGAACTCCTGGAGAATCTCAGGGGAGATATTTTCCCCGCTCCAGGACTTGCTAGAGTTGCCCATTCCAAAGGTATTTTACTTCTCTGCTTTCTCCCTTAGGAAACACAATAGACAAGATGGAGATATTCATGCAAATCATTTCCACTCAGTGGGGCCATTTTGTAAGCTGTTGAAAATATTAGACTTTGGGGAGAAATTTGTTTATGAAACCTGCCAGATGTTATCAATAGTTTCTTTTCACAGTTATCCCTTCCACAAATTTTTACCATTTTGATGAAGACTAGCAAAGATAAGAGGTGTACATAGAAAGGGAAGGTTAAATGAATGTTGCAAAAGATCCTCCATGAAGAATTATTGTACAAAAGCAGCTCCCAGGGAGGTTCAATTGCCAGTTGAATTTTGCAGTGCTTTAAATTTAAAAGTAATTTATAGGGGTCAATTTGTTCACAAAAACAATGCCCAACATAGTCCATAACCATGCATAAAATCAAATTTATTGCAGTTACTTCAGTGCATTGACTTTTTTGTTCTTTCCACAAAAAGCAGAAGTTCAGGTCAGTTGTGTGGGACTAAGATGGGCCATAGTTTATATGCTTCTTCCAGTTCAGTGGCCAATGCCAGGCCTATCACAATCTCTTTCTGCCACAGATCTTGGCTTGTTGCTGATGCCATCATTATTTCCATATTACCCTTCTTAATAATTGTATACTCACTCAACATTTATATGAAGTAAAGGTAAAAGGTAAAGGTTTTCTCTTGACAAGATTTTCTAGTCATAACTGACTGTAGGGGATAGTGCTCATCTCTGTTACTAAGCCAAAGAGCCAGTGTTGTCCAAGATGACTCCATGGTCATGTGGACTCCACAGAATGCTGTTACTTTCCCACCAAAGTGGTACCTATTTATCTGCTTGCACTTTTACATGCTTTTGAACTGCTAAGTTGGCAGAAAGTGGTAATATGGAAAAATAAAGGGTAGAGACAGCAAGTCTGAAGATTTAGTAGAGTAGAGGAAGCAGAATGGAGTCCAATGGGTAGAGTCTGAGCTAAATCCAATCTTCCCCTAATCTGACAAACATTTACCTTTCTCTTATTTGATGTCATGCAGAACTCTGCTTCCAAAGATGTAGGTGAATCTCTTGGTAGTTTTCAGGGTGGAATCCTTCTGTGATGGCACACAGACATAAATACTATTTCATAAGCAGTTTCACTTTTTTTAGACATTGTGTTAAGTATGGCATGCTATTCAGGCATGCACAAGCCAGCAAAAGCACAGTTTAAGTGGCTTTGTAAGTGACCTCCTTAGTGGCATGAGGTGAGCTGGATTGTCTACTGCCCTATACATTGCATGGCAATCTCACCTTCTGTATGATCAGTTGTGGAACAGTATGATACAGTGACTTCAGCATAGCTAAAAGGGTGTGATTTTACATTATGCAACTATGGTGAACAGGATTTGGGGCTTTTGGTCTAAATACTAAGTAAAATTTCAATCGCTGGAAGGTTATATGTAACAGCCAGAATCCTCTTGATGACTGATGCTGACATAAAGGTCTGTATGCAGTGGGAAGAGAGAAGAAATAAGCATTTCTGTTACTGTTTTACTGCTGCTGCATTGTGGCCTATGTGGTCATCTATGTGGGCATAACTATGCTAACAAGATCATGACTAATAAGTTCTAAGCTCCCTTTGAAGCCCCCACCTCAATTCCTGTTAATGTTGTGATTTTTGTTTGGAAATTAATCACTTTTTACATTGCTTGTCACAACCATGTTGATTTCCCATTCCTTATAAAAGAAAAAAAGGTAAGAAAATGGCTAAAATATGGGGTAGTTTCTCCACAAAATAGAAGTGTTTCACAAAATAATTGAAATTGCTCAAAGGAGCTAGGAGTTCAAAGATCTGCTGCTGTAATACTTACTTGTCCCCATTTTCCTTTGGGTAAGACATTTGGGTTGTGTGGTTGAACACAGGAGAGGAATTCTATTCCACAGCACTCATTGAACCACTAAGGGACCTTCAAGGGGTCACAGAAGATAATCTTGATTGTGTGTCCAGCTATAAGATCATAGCTGGACAGTATTCTTCGATCACTGATACTGTCAGTGGGTATCTGACTATGAGACCCCTCTTGATATCAAACAATCTAATGGGCATTCCCTGTATGACCCTTCTATGTGGAAGCCTATGCCATAGCCTCAAAATGGGGCTAGAAAAATACTAGCATTTCTAGAGTCACCAGACAGGAGATGGCCCCCATATACATAGAGAAGGTGTTAATATATATCAAAAAGAATGGCATCTTGCAAAGGAATTGATCCATCTATCTGGCCATCCTGTTTTCAGAAATATGTCTATCTCACACTTTCCCTTCCTTTGCTAGGAGATCAGACTTCAAAGCACATTGATACATATCAAAGGTATAGAGCTAAAATAAAATGACATCATCATTTGCCCCAGGGCAGAAAATGCCTATTTAAACCCCAGCCTCTTTTTTTTTTTTTTTTTGTCTGTGGTCTTAATTTTTTTGCAGGGAGAGGTGCTATAGATTAATAGTCCCATTTTCATACACCTCCTAAGACATTGTAATGCTCAATTGCTCAGATCACTATCCTGAAATGGAGCAGTATCCTAGCTGGTATAGTGTCTCAGTTAGGCGGCCTTAAATCTATTCCACCATCATACCTAATTTCTTTAGCTCTTGTGAGTGTGTGAGACTGTGTGTTACTGAATGAATGTGGATTTCCCCTTTTAAATAAAGACCAGTTTCATTGAGGATTTGTTTCCTGAGCCTTCTGTCTTGGAGCTTTGTATAAATAGGGATAAGGTCCCCCGACTGTGTAATCCAGTCCTGATTAATTCCCCTGGTTTCATTGGTTACTACACCACCCCCTCCCACTCTCCACTTGCCAGTAAATGGCCATGTCGGGGAGATGCAGGTGGGGTTTTGGGAGGTGCGTAGTTCTGCCTGGTAGAACTTTATGTTCTGTCATTAATTAAAAATTTAAGGTACAGGAGCCCTGTCTTATATGCAATCTGATGTTTTCAGTGTTGTTTCTGCATAGTTACCTCCTTCAGCTTTTTCCATTTTGATGAAAAGTTCACCACCAGTGTATTCAATCTATGCAATATTGAATTTAGTCTTATTGTTAAAGCCAGCAGTGGCTGGTGAAGCAAGCCAAAGTCACACACAAGGAAGCATTTGTTTTGTATTTTATTGAATTTCATTTATATTAAATTAAAAATATATTTCTGACAGATTCATGTAACAAAAAAGCAGAACATTTTTCAAATTGTTCAGCTGGGATGAATGGTGTAGGATGAAGCTAAAGCAGGTTGCAATCTACATTTGTCTGAACAAACAGGTAAAATCTGTATTTCCAAGCAACCTTGGCAAGGTTCTTGGGAGGGAATCCAAGGGGAGGGGGACAGCAGTCCTAATCACATAAAATAAAAAGGTAAAGAAAGAAAGGGGCACTGGTTTCTCCCCAGTCTTCCAAAGGGGGAAAAAAAAAAGAATATGAAAGGGAAATCATACTAAAATATATATATATATAGCTAGTAATATTAACAAAAGTCAATTATGTCAGTTTAACAGTGCATCATCCTTCATAGCTGAAAGATGGAGAAAAGTACTAAAGGATAAAGTAACATTACACCACACACGACTGATAATATCCTACTGTGTAAGCAAGTGCAGGAGGTTGAACACACCACAATAGTGCTAACACAGAATCACACAGAATGTCAAAATGAGATCTCCAATCAAACCTGCAGGGAGAGAAACAAATGGGAAGGGAGTGTGAGAAGTGGGAGGGGGCAGGAGAGAGGATGAATCACAAGCCAATTATCTATATACAAATCAAACTTAAGACAATTATGTTCCAAAGAATGATGCCCACCAAGGAAAATAAATGCTACATTATCCTTATTTACATATGCAACTAGCCATGTCTTTAACAAGCTATAAAAATACTATTCACATTTTCAAATTAACATACAGTAGGATTTTTTAAAATTTTGTTTCAAAAAAGGCAGCTAACTTTGAATGCATGGTGTCCTATGAAATGGGGATGCAGAACCCACAATAATACATGGAGGTACCATTCCCTCTTGGATGGTATTTCACAAGAAAAAGGTCTTTTATTATTTGCATTTTAAACAGTGGCATCAAGAATGCAAGAAAACATCAAAACCTTGATTGGAACCAAATCCTGGGGGATGCTGCAGGAGAAATGGTTTGGCAGCTTGACTAGATTTGAATCAGCCACAAATGTTGTTACCCTGGGAGAGAGTTGATAAGAGATGGGAGTGCAAATCTATGCCTTTAGGTACATCAGATGTGTGGAAAGAATGGTTTAGAGCCACATACAGGTCCAGCAGAATCCACCTCAGTGCTCCCCATGCCAAAATAAAGTCAACAACAACAACAACAACAACAACATTTTGCCCATGGTTGCCTCCAAGGAGCAGTTTTTTCATAACCTTCCATCTGTGCTAGCCTCCCTCCCAAAATCAAAACTAGAAATAGATGTTCTGTCCCTTCCACTTTTGATCCCCACTCTCCATTTTTCTTCATATTTGGCTATTTCTGACTTGGCATTGCCTGCAGCAGGTGCAGGGGGCAATTATCCCCCAGCATTGCCATGGTTTTCCTTTCTTAGTGTAGAGTATGATCCATGTATCCATGGGAGATACATTCTCAGACTTAACACAGAAACATGAAATTGTGAATAATAGTGACCCCTATTGAAATGAATGACTTCCAGTGGTAACTGACCATAGAGTTGTGTTGGAATATCTAGAGATTCCTGGACAAATACCTCTCTAGGCATTTCTAGATCCTTCAGCATGGCTCTATGGTAAACGTCTTCCAGATGTATACCATAGAATCACACTGGAGGACCTGGAAAATGCCTAGAGAGAACATTTTTTTTTTTTTTTGATGTGCATAAGTGAAACTACAGATACAGGTCTCATGGATATGGGGGTCATACTGTACACTATTCTCATATATTTCCCATGCTAATAATAAAACAACACTGAGATGAGGAAATTCAAATCTTTCCCTTCTCTCCCCCACCAAGAGTGTAGAAATTGTTAGAATCTTGCCCATAGTTTGAGCTTCCCCATAATCCTATATTCAAAATAAATATTCTGAATAAAGCTATTTCAGTAATATCAAAAATTCAGACATGCCAGCTTCATTGGGTCAAAATTGCTTATGGATGAGACTAAAAGATGGGCTTTGGAATCAAGATTTGGGGTCAGTAAATTAAGAGTTCATTTTAAACATGGAAATTGTTTCCATATTAAGCTTTTATTCAACAGCACAATATAGGATATTAATCAAGGGGGGGGGGATGACTGAAGTTTTTTTAATTGAGTCTGTTTTTCACAGGCTTTAATCCTGGCAAAAATATCCAATATCCTAAAAATAATTATCTGTATTGCATTTTAAATACCCGTTTCCTCTCAACTGTGATGAAATTGAAGCTAATGTGCGTGAGTTTAAAGGGAAGCAAGGTTTAGCAGCCATTACATAGTGAAATAATTGGAATTCTAAGCATTTTCTATCTTCCTCTAGGATGGCATGTTTGTAGTCAAGCTTCTAAAAGGAAAAAGAGAAGAACAACCTACAAATTCATTCTGTTTTGTACTCATTTGTTTCTACATGGGAGAGATAACCAGGAAAACAACTGGAAAAAAACAACAACAGTATTTTGGCATAGGAAAAGACAACAAGGTAGGAACCACAGATATTGTAAGGACTTTGTGTTTCATGCATAATTCATTAAGACAGACTATTTGGATTTAAGCAAATGTAGTCCCATTGGCAGTTGTGACTAGCACATGTATACAGACTCTGGGAAGCTATTGTGAATGTGCAGATTGTTGCTGCTTTTGTAGATCAAACTATACTCTCTCTTCCACAACAGTGGTGGCTTTCATCCAGTCAGGTTCACACATGAACAGAAAAAATGGCTGCCAATTTCAACAGGAATAAGTCTATAGAAATCCCCAATGATTCTTTCAACTAGATTATGCATTTTTCTTTCCCAAAGAATCATTTCCTTTTCCTGCATTCAAAGTTAGCTTACCCTTTACACAGCTGCTCAGTTTAATTATCGACCCATTTAACAGCAGTATCGTTTTTATGCTACATATTTCATAGTACCTCACTTCAAAATAATGGATTACATATCTACACTTATAAAATACCATTCACAGTTTGTTACTGTGGTTATCCTTCCAAAATGGTTTAGTCTTTGGAATGCATATGGATGATAACCCAAGTGGTCTTTTCATGCTAATGGAGAGAAACTGTTTGCCATCATTGCTTATTACAATCATCCAAAGGTGCTTTTCCTTAGGAGTACATGAAAGACACATTTGAGCTGGTCCACCTTTCAGTGCATTCCATAACCCTGAATAGTGCCTACCATGGGTTAGCCTTTCCTATATGTTAAAACAAAATAGTTAACATTATCACCCTGATTTCCCATCTCTCTCTCTCTATCTCTCTCTCTCTCATCCTTTCCCAGTCTTACATTCACCTTTTGTTCCAGTCACCTGTGTTTTTCATTTATGCCTATAGAATCTGGAAATTAGTGCAGGAGATTGGTTTGTAAGAATCTAAGATCATTCCTTTTTTAAAAAAGAAAGAAAACTAAGTTTCTAGTTTGTATGTTAGAAATTCAAGAATTGGCAACTAGGGTCTGAAAGTAAAAAGACTGCATGCAGGGAGCACAGCTTCTGAACATTATAGGACTACTTATTCCTTCTTGTGCCCTACCTCATATCCTACTCAGGATCTGTCAAAATCTCCTTACTGACTTTTACTTAACAATTGCCCACCAGATACTGCCTTTAAAACATAAGAGCGCTGGAAGAAAAATCCAGCTCCCCATAAAACATACTCTTTATAGCTCTTTTAGCATAATACATGAAATCTGAACGGAAAAAGCAAATTGACAAATTGACGAATGACAAATTCCATTTTTTCCTTGTAGAAACCTGGGTGCAGAGGAATGACCAGTCCTAGTTGTCCCTTGTTAATTTTTTGGTCAAGTACTTATCCTTTTGGAGCTAAGGAAAGCTGCCTCTGAATGAGTACCATTCAGGGAAGAACTTGCACTAAAAATAAAATGGACCAACATACATGTACAGTTCAGTCACCACTGAAATCAACAGACTGTTTAATTCTGACTGTTTTGCATCAGGTCCAAGAAGATTAAAAACAATGATGTACAGAAGCACATTTTTTGAAGAGGTAGGTTATTGCTGTTATGTTTCTTCAAGTTGTTTTTAACTTATGGCAACCCTAAGGTGAACCTTTTATGGAGGGTTTCTTGATAAGATTTGTTTAAAGGGTGGTTTGCTTTGCCTCCTGTGAGGTTGAGAGAGTGTGACTTGTCCAAGGTCACCCAATGGATTTCCATGGGTGTGTGGGGATTTGAATGCTGGACTCCCAAGTCATAGTCCAATGCTCAAGCCACTATACCACACTGGCTCCTGAGAGTAGGCTCATTGAATCAATTGTTGAATGATTAGTTAACATGTAGGTAAGTCCAATTGATTCAATGGCTCTGCTTTACTTTAGCATAACAATAGGATTTAGACCAATGACAGTTAAACTGGTATAAATTTAAGGGACAATTGTGATGTAGAGATAGTGCCTGTGTTTCTTAACCTATTCAGCCTTAATGTATCAGAGAAGTGCCTGAATCTGATTTATTTTTTCATATGCCTGAACACTTATGACACTTGCATAATACTCAGTGGTTTAAAGGCTATAACTTCTACTTGTTTTCACTTAGTGTGTGGCAAACCTAAATACAGATCTGTTGCATACCAACAATTTCCAGCAGTATTATGACATGTACTTAAATTAATGCCTACTGTAGTGGGAAGTATAAATGACAGGGACTTAATTATGGAAGGAATATTTTCAAAACAAAGAGCAAAATAAAAAGCGCAAATCTAAATTGACAAGTTTCAGTATGTTGCAAAGAAATGGGAAATTAGGTCGTAAAAGCATATATGTAGGGAGGGAGGAAAGGTGGTAAGACCTCAAGGAAATCTACAATCCAAATATTTCCCTAAAAGGCATTTCCTATTATATGGCATTGCTATTAACTTTAGACTAAACTTCTTTCATATATATTTACATAACAATTTAACTTTGCTGGTAGAAAGGGATGAGCTTTAAATGTAAATATAATTAATTAACACATAATAAAATGATATTTATGCCGTTAAGCTACAAGGACAATTACTACTAAAGAGAAGGTCAGTCTAAGATAATTGTAAGAGTTTCAGCCCCCTATTTTTCTATCTTGTCACAATCATGGACTGAATGGAAAATTTCAAACCTCTGTCATTTTCCCTTAAGTATTTGACAGCTCCCAAACTATCTTCTTTAAACAAGTTATCTGCACAAACCCTGTGACGGTTTTAATCATTGTTATGAGCAATTTTGGAAAATACCTTGAACAATGTAATCTGTAGTGTTTCTTTTGGACCCAGAACCCAAATAATGAATAACATGAAATGCATGGGCACTGTATTTCTGTAAAGACCCATAGGAGGCAATGGGCTAGTCATTTGGATATGCCAACTGCGCCCTTTCCTGGAGATCAGGGACCTCGAAACTGTGGTACATGCACTGATAACCTCTCGTCTCAATTTCTGCAATGCACTCTACATGGGGCTACCCTTGTACCTAGTTCAGAACCTTCAACTGGTACAGAATATGGCAGCCAGGCTGGTCTCAGGTAAAACCAGAAGATACCATATAACATTTATTCTAAAATCAATTCACTGGCTGCCTATCAGTTTCTGGGCGCAGTACAAGGTGTTGGTTATTACTTTTAAAGACCTAAATGGCTTGGGTCCAACCTATTTTCAGGGCTGCCTCCTTCCGTATAATCCACCCCATGCACTCAGGTCCTCTGGAAAAAATTTTACTGCAACCTATAAAAACTAGATTATTTGCAAATGCCCAGAGGACTTTTTTGGCTATCACTCCCAGACATTGGAATGGCCTGCCGGATGAGATCCATCACTTGACTACCTTAAACAGCTTTAAAAAAGATGTTAAGACAGATCTCTTCTGGCAGGCCTTTCCTAAGTAGGTAACTGGCCATTGAAAATAGTTATGCCTGTCCCTGATTTTCATTGTAGCTATTTTAAATTATTTGTTTTTGTAAATTTAAAGTATGTTTTTATATTCTGTTTGTTTAATTGTATGGGGGGGAGCTATTGGGGGATGGAATGCTTGTTTTATCTTGTAAGCCGCTTCGGTTGTATTTTACAGAGAGGTGGGATATAAATAAAGAATTTATTATTATTATTATTATTATTATTATTATTATTATTATTATTATTATTAAAAAGAGCTCACTTTCTTGAAGCATGCAGTGCTCAACACAGGGAACATGTCCCATCATAGCCAAAGTTCTCATTAGCTTTAAGGTGGGACTGAGGTGTGTTTTGGCTCGTTTGCTGTGCCCCTGCTTGAAGGAATTGTCAATTATTCTCATCTTTTTCACTATTATAAGATTCCTCTCCAATGTTAACTAGAATAATGCTTTAGTGAGGGATTGCCTATTTTTCAAACCTTTTTTCACAAATTGTCCACTATCGATACCTGTGACTTCCAAAGTGGCAGGGGATATTTTCTTCAGTCTAAAGGATGCAAAGCAGCTGGCACTGCCAACAGGGTGTCATAACACAAACAGGAGGATATCTTGCCTGAGGATAGCATTCTCACAGCAGAGGTGCAACTGCTGAGAAGACTACACTGGAAATTTTGTTTACCCTGTTGTCTTTCTAGCAGCATGATTTCAATCAAATCACCCTACACAGTAGCTATTATGCATTTAAAGAAAGGCATGTTGGTTATTAGAGAATAAACTTTTTTTAAAAAAAGGGTGAGATAAAAACTGCAACTGTACCAAGAATGCATTTGCATTTTGGCCTTCTGAAACAGATCATTTTCTTTTTCTTCCATTGCTTCCAAAAATGGCCTGGCAAAAGATAACCTGGAAAAATAGCTAGCTGTCTGCACTTCTAGGGATACCATTAGTAGACCCTCATGGGTATTTAAGTTTCTAATCATGCAACAAAGCTGGATTTCTTAGGCATAGAACAAAGGAACTATCCATTCCAAGTAAAACCTGCCCCATTTTAAAAGTCTTTCAGCCATTATGGACGTTATCATATGGGGGCAAATCTGCTGGTTAATCCACACAAATCCCAAACAGAAACTGGATTTGTGCCCCGCGTTTTCACACGCTGCCGCACAGAAACTGGACAAAAAGTGGACAGAAACTGGTGTTAACCGAGATCTTTTGAAATTCAGTTGTTTGGAGGAAATGCAAATGCTAAATTAAGGTAATTTCGCATTTGCCATAATGTGAAAAGCAAATGCGAATTTGGGAGCATTTCCCTGCTTTTCCCATTGTTCCAGAGAGCATTCCTCTACCTGCGCATGTGCAAGAAGCTCATTTCTAGTACATTTACGGGCTTAAGAAAAAAGGACCTCCTAAAATGTAATTTTACAAGTGGGCAGCCTAATACATTGCATGCAGAATTTTAACTGGCAGGATAAAATTAGAGATTACTCTGCCAACTCTTTAAGGAAACATACCTACAAATACATTATTGTTTTAGGGCTGAAGAAGTTTATATATTCATACACCATATAGGTACATTTTGATTGCTTTAGTCATTTAGGGGTTTGTTTTTTTTAAATGCTCTCAGAAATGCATAGTTTGGAATTGTTTCAAAGGTATAAGATATACATAATGAGATGTACCTGCCACTAAAATGGGCTGTGAAAGTGTCAATTTGTCATCAAAGTGCAACCCATTTGTCTAAGTGGCACCTTTTACTACAATGAAAGATACGTTGCTTTCTAGATCTCTGTGGTCCTAGGAGGGATGGCTCAGGCTGCAATCCAATGCCATAATTTTTTTAAAAGTCTTAAATTCCTTTCCAGTTCTTGTGAGTTTTTCTGAAGCCAGTGTTGAAAGAAAAAAAAAAGTATGATTTGTTGACTGTGTGGTTTCCTCTCTGGAACAAAGAAAAGAGGAACTAAGCACCACAATAATCTAGGATATGAAGATCCCAATGTCAGTAAAAGCAGTTGCAGCATAAATGTAAATCAGGTAACCAAGCATACACGTAGCTAAATATCCTTTTTTCATTGTTTTAAGCTTCTTTTAAGATCTGGCTGTAGATTGTTCTTAAAGAGTATTTTAATTAGTTTTTAAAGATTTCATCTCTGCATTGTTTTAACTGTTTTATGTGTTGTGCATCACCTAGGGAGCCCCAGTAGGTAGAGAGGCTACAGACACACACACAGCTAAAGCAACAGTTCTGGGGCTGGGGGTGGGGTTCTGCCAGAGGACAACTTGAAAATTGGTACTTAACTTTTTTCTTGTTTTAAAAACCAAATGTTTGCATAACCTTTCCATGTTTTAATAACATTTTTTTCTTAATTGCTGGCATACTCACTTCAAACGAGAGGGTATTATGAAGATAGCAGGTCCTAGAATAGGTTACTGGGAAGAGTCCCATTAACTGGAAAATGTTTTAGTCAACCCCCCCCCCCTCCCAAAACAACCCAGGCTGTAACAGCATCATAACCTTTTTAGCCTGCTTATTAATCCAGCCCTAATTTAAAATATCGCTAAATGAATACTATTTTTCATTATATCTAAGGGCTACCTGTATAGGACTCATGGGCCATTATTTAAGAACCTCTGAACTAAAGCTCAACCTGCCATTTTCAGAACTGGCTAAACCAGTGATGGCAAATCTTTTAGGGACTGAGTGTCCAAACTAAAAGGCCTTCCGGCACCAGGTGTCACACAGTGCTGGGGGTGGGACATCTGCCCTCTGAGGGTGGGACTTCCAGGGTGGGACCTCTTTCCCCACCCTCCCAAGCTGCCTCCCTGAAGGCCCGTGGAGGGGAGGGGAGAGGAGGAACAGGCTCGCACCTGTTCCTCCACTTCCCCACCATCCCAGGCCTCCAGCTGTCTCCAGGGAGTCAGTTGAAGGCACAGGAGGGCAGGGGGAAGTGGAGGAACAGGCACCCACTTTTTCCTCCTCTTCCCCACCCTCTCATGCCTTTAACTATCTCTGGAGATGCAGTTGAAGTGACAGAAGGGCAGGGGAACAGAGGGAGCAGGAGCATGCTTGTTTCTTCTCTTCTCCTGCCTTCCCATCTCTCCAAATTGGCATAGCATGCCAGAGATGGCACACATGCCATAGATTCACCAAAATGGTGAACCATCCAATCTTCCTTATTGAAGCTATGAAACCAGTTTGAGGAATCACAGTGGTTATCCAAATGTCATCATTATCTAAATCTGGTACATGGGGAACACCAATATGAAGGTGTTTTTGCCTGATCACACCAACTGCCATGAGATTCAAAGTAGTGTATTGTCCAAATCTGAACTAGTCATAGTGTGAATGATGTGAAACCACATCAGGACCTGGATCCCATTGCCTGATTCTTCTCTGCCCAATATGCTTAGGCTTTGTGCTGTATAATATTGTTAAATGTCATCTCCTGAAAGCATGACCTATATTTGTTCATCAATATAAGCCTGAAGGACATTGCATAACACTTCCTAACTTGTTTCTCCAATACATTTCTTTAAATTCTGAAAAAGACCCTGGACTTGTTTAAGTCTCTACTTTGTTTCCATGCTAAGAGTGAGCACAAAGAATAATTCTCCACACTAATCTCTTTCCATTGCATTCCGTTCTGGACTTTTATAAATACTAAAGTGCATAGGCTGGGATACTCTTGTTTCTCCATCAGTTTCCTTCAAATATATTTAAGATAGGACAATGAAGGTAATTTTTCCATGCTTTTGTGCCAGCTGGCTCTTCCACTTTCAAAGCTACAATTAAAATTCAAGCTTACAAAAAAATAATAATTCCAGCCATGAAAGGAACAAACAAACCAAAAAAATATCAGCATATAAAAGCCAAAGGTGAAGAAATATTTGTAAGTGATAGGAGAGAGCTTTGAAATTATTTACAGATATGACTGAGAACATAACAACTGTGCACAAATCTAATTTCAAAATCCTTGTTTAGTGTTTCTTCCTTGTGCTAGAGCAATCATTTTCAATAGCAGTCTCACAGTAGTCTTTTGATGGTTAGTCAAAGTTCGTCCTATACTTCTTCCCTACCTTTCCACTCCCCACAACTCCATTTTTATTTGTTCCTCTTTCCTTCATGAGACGACCTCAATGCTAATTATCTTTTCATTGTATTCCCATGAGCAGTTGCTGCACCAATGGGTGAAGTTCCAAAGACTTGATTTCACTTTGTTTTCACATTTCCACAGTCATCTTTTTTTTCCCAATATATATAATATATTATAGTAATAATTCATTTTACATTTTAAATTATTTTATTTTGCTGGTCACTTCCATATTGCTTCATTCAGATTCCAGGATACAGTTCTGAGTAAGGATAGACAAAAAGAAAAAGAAAAACAAGGCAAAACAATAACTGTAGCATAAGTGCAAACTAATCTTCCAGTGATCTGCCATGTGCATTTTGCCCAGTCAGTGTCTTCTTTCCAATTTAATTCTCCCTCTCAATACTGCGTCTTTTAGCAGCAAGTGGACTCCACAAAAGGGAGAGAGGAGAAAAATAAAATTAAATTAAAAGTTAATCTTCTCTCCTTCTCTCTATAGTCTTCAGTGTTTCCTGGAGCTTCCAAATTTTAGCTGGTAAAAAGAAACTGAGGGGAGAATTACTATGTTTTGTATTCAACAAGTATAAAACATGATCAAGAGGCTCCATGGTAAATCTTGGTCAGTGTTTTGCTGTAAAAAAAAAACCTCCCCCCCCAAAAAAAACCCCAAGATGCTCTTGTTTCTTTGTAATTTTGTTATTTGAATCCTGAAATAATTTTTGCTCTCAAAATGTTTGTTCTTTGTATTGATTTGTAGAAAACATGTGGTACCATGCACAGAAGCATGGCATAATGAGTTCTCTTTAGGATAGAGACCCCAAACTACCAAAATGATGGAGAAAGAGAATTGGCAGAAGACAAGAGTCTTACAATCTTTTGACATGACTCCTTAGATGGCCACGGTGAAGCGGATGGGTATAGCAAGCTCAGTTAGGCATTGTGTTTAGGAGGCAGGAAAAAAATTGTTAAAGAAACAAATTGGATTCTGAATCTCAATTATTATGTCATCACTGATGATATAAAAAAATTGTCCTTTTTTTAATCTCCCCCCCCCTCCAAAATGACATTGCCTTCTCTAGGAATACTCTAGCAGCTCTCAGCATTTCCTGCTGATAGAAATTGACACTGTGTGACTTTCCCTGCAGCACCCAAACTGAATCACTATATGGAGAACTGGCTTGACAGCAGGCAACACTGCCACTGGCTTTTACTAGCATTCATTGGTTTGTCTGAACTCCTGCTCCTCCAGCTACATGGAAAGTGAGAAATGCCTGGCTTTTCCTTTCATTCATTCTCTGTGCTTCTCCCCAGCTTCCTGGAATAAAAAACATTTGTAGACATCAAACTGGGGCTGGGATAGGGGGGGACTGTAAAGAAAAGAAGAAGAGAAATTAAGGGAGGGAGGGAAAAGAGAGAAGGGGAGAGAGAGAAAAAAGAATGTGCTGGTATGGATTCCTCCTTTCTTGAAGACTTCTGAGATTACACCACTGTGTTTCGGTGTCTGTAGGGTGGAGGAGGCAGCATAGTGCCAGGCTTCAGGGAGAACTCTGAGAGGTATTCAGGATTCTCTGCCACAGTGGGCTGGATCCTTCCATTCTGTTTGTAAAAATATTTTGTGCCATATTCCTGCAGGTAGTCCGGATGCTGTAGGGTACTTCTTGGAGGCAGGCTGTGATTCCAATAACCTGGGTTGTCAAATGCCTTCTTGGGCTTCTCAGGCAATGGAAGCCCATTTTTCTTCAGGTACTCAGAATTCTCAAAGGTGCTGGCAAAGGTATTGAGGTACCATGGCTCATTGACATATTCATCCTCCGCTTTGGGTGGCCCGTTTTGGCTGTTGTTGTGATATTCTGGGTTGTCCAGGGCTTGCAAGTCACCATTCTTCCTCCGAGATACAAATGGGTTCTCCTCTACTGGATGTAGATGATCTAGAAAGTATAAAAGGCAAATGAGTTAGAGAAAAAAAGCTACTGTACCAGTGGATCATTTGTGAATGGAAGCTGATTTAAAATAATTGCCTTTATATTTTTATGTTGTCATGCTTTATTTTGTTTTTAATGAATTGCAAAATATCCCCAGCTGGATGCAGGAAAAGAAAATGTAATCTTTGTCCTGTTCAAAGAATACTAGAGGGCTGGTCTGGGCCTGTGAGCTCATACAGAGCAACCGTATGCATCTCTGCTCAGAACTAAGTTCCATCCCACTGTTTTGAATGGGGCCCATTTTACAGAGTACATGAATATGCAATTGCTAATTTTTAGATAAATGGGGTAGACATAATGTATACATCATGATTTAACACCATCTATTGCTGAACTCATGTGTGAACTCAGTAGTGGATTGTGCTATGCATTGGATCCCATCCTGATTCCCACAATTGCTGCTTATAGGGCAGAAGCCACTTGGTGTTGGTCTGCTCCCGTCAGTTGGGAAGCAGCTAACTGATATTATCACCCACCCACCCCGTAATTGATCTCTGATGCAACAGACAGAAGCAGGAACTCTGTGGCAATTCCCCTTCATTCAAGAGATCATTCATATAAGGAGTGGGTAGTACTGCCAGCCAGCTGCTTCGAACAGACTGCCATCAATCACAGTGGCTGCCCCCAGTAAGTGAGGATGAGGGAATTTCACAGTCTCTGTACTGTATGATCACTATGTACTGTGAAAGTACACAGGGGTCATAAATACCTAACAGTCACAAGTGCATAAATCTAGGTTGCATAAATCTATCTGCCCAACAAGTTTCCTGCTGATAAGACTGATGGCACAGTGAGAAGGCAGTTGGCATGTGGGAACTTACTCATGATAAGGTTGTACTACTATATAAACTTTTGTGAGCTTGCCTCAGGTAAATGACACCGCCCAACTCACTGGGTCAGTATGGTTGCTGTTGGGGAGGGGGGGGGAGTTCCTTGCCATGATGTCAAGCCCAGCCCTGGCTGGGCTACAGTTGGCTGGTTGGGCCAGGGAGGCAGTGCTTCTAGCTCTGGCACTGGTACTGGTACTACATCTCCCAACATGCATCAGGCCCGAAGGTGCCATCCCATTGGTCAGCATCAGGGACAACATTAGCTGGGGATTGGCAGGGAGGCTGGAAGGGGAGGCCAGCTTCCAGGGGAGCCAGGCTTCCAGACCTCAAGGCTACTGATTGGTGGATGATCCTATAAAAGGGCACATGGCACAGGTGGATGGTGCCATTCCAGCTTGGCTCTTGGAGAGTAAGGACGTGCAGCCCAGCTGGGCTCTTGGAGACAAAGGACATGAGGCTGCAGCATGGAAGCGGCAGGCTTAAGCAGGCTCCAACATTCCTGGTAGGCCCGTCGGCAACCCTCCACTACAGTCATCAAGCATGGGCTCTTGGCCAGCATGCTTCATCTCACTAGCTACTCAGGCAGTGACTTCTATAGGGCTTGGGCATCTAAGTAGCGCCCAGAGGTTTTTTTCTTCATTCAAGCTCCCTATTTCCTACTTCCTAAACCATGCCACCAAAGGGCTCAAAACAGCAAGGGGCACCTGCCTGCCCTACCACAAGGGGCCAGGTTGGCCAGCCTAGGAAGTCCTAGGTGGACCTGGCCCTCAGGGGAAAATTCCAGCAGCTCTCAGCCCTGCTGGTGGTTTCACCTATGCCTACATCCCCTCCAGTGGTAGAGAAGAGGCCTTGGTTGATCTAACTTGCATCCTCTCAGCCTTCATAGAACACATTGGGAGGGTTAGTGCATCACCTGCCCCTGGTCCGAGTACTCTGCCCCCCCTGACACAGCTGATAGTCTGGAGCATAGTCAGACCAGAAAGTGGGGTCAAATACAACGAGACTCCTCTCTGAGCAGCTCCAGCACCAGCAGCTCATCCAGCAGATCTATCAGTTGCATTAGCAGTTCCTACACCACAAGTTCTGAGGTCATGATGACTCCTAGGGCCTCCTACACTAGAGACAAGAAGAAGGGATGAAAGTGGAGGTGCACTGCCTAGAAAAAGGAGAAGAGAGCTCTTGACAAAAGATCCAGGGACACGAGGAACGTGGATGGTGAGTTCTCCAGTTCATCCCTGGGCAGGGATGATTACTGGTTGGGAGAAGCTTTGGTTCCTGGGTTGCCTTCGTAGGCCATAAGGCACAACTCCAGACACCCGTGTTTGCAGGGTGTTTGGGTGGATCAGCAGGCTTCTGCCTGTCATGCTTGGTAGCAAGAAACTTGAAGAACCAGGAAAATATTTTTAAGTGTAAATTCACTACAGCTTTATTCTGGAGTCAAGATACTTCACTACAGCAATCCCTTTTTCCTCTCCCCAACGATCTGGTTGTCCATATGACAGGAACTTTGAAGTTTAGTTCTTCAAGGTCCATCTCCTTTCATCTCCTGGGGTCAGAAGGCAAACTCTCATCCCAGTCATAAACCTGCCTCAATGTCCCATCTACCATTTACAATACCCATCTGCCATTCCCTTTGATTTCCCCTCACTACATGTATCACCTCTTGGCAATCAGATTCCTATGATGAGAAGCATAGAATCCTGACACTCTTCCACCCCTGAAACATTTTATACTATTTTATACATATATCAATCCCCTCCTGGCTTGTCGAACAATAGTTCATGAAACAGTTGGACCAAATCTGGGGCATCTACATGTCTGGCATAGACCCATTCATTATGGGAGTGTGGGAAATGTTGCCAGCTGATGAAATATTGTAACTTTTCTCTATGCCACCTGGAATCCAAAATCTTAGCCACCTCAAAGTATTGTTCCCCCCTCCACCAATAATGAAGGTGGAGATTCAGGCTCTTCTCTACAAGGGTCCTCTTCCAGTGCTAGATTTAGCAAACTGAAATGGAACACAGGGTGTAAGTGTCTGTACATTTTTGGTAGATCCAACTCAGCTGTCACCTTAGTAATAATTCATTTTACCATGAAAGGTACCACAAACTTTGGGCCCAGTTTTTTGGAAGGCTGCTATGTCTTCAGATGCTTGCTGGACAGGTAAACTCTGTTCCCAGGTCTCAGTTCCAACTCTCCGTCCCTCTTTTGGTCTGCAGATTTCTTGTAGGTCTGTTTGGCCTCATCCAGGGCTGTCACAATGTGAGGCCATGCATCTTTGATTTTTTTTTTAATCCACTGGAAAAAAATGGCACTGGATCTGTAGGTTCCATGGTCAGAGCTGGCAAAAGTTTTGGATTATAGCCATAAAAAAACCCCAAAGGGCAAATATCCGGTACTTTGGTGAACTGTCCCACTGAAAGAAACTTCAGCTTGAGGCAGTAAGTCAAACCAATCATCCTACAAATAGTTACCAAAGCATCAAATATATTGCTCCAAAGAACAATTTTATTTCTCTGACTGCCCATTCGATTCGGGGTGATGAGATGTATTCATGGCCCTTTTGACTCCTAATTTCACCTGCAAAACTTCCAGAATTTCAAAGTAAATTGTCCACCTCTATCGGTCACAATTTTATTCAGAAGTCTATGATTTTTGTATATATGTCCAATGAATAAACCGACTAATTTGGCCATGCTGGGCAATCCTTTGCACCCCAGAAAGTATACCTGATTTGAGAACAAGTCTGTGGCCACCCATATGGTATTTCTTCACTTACTGTCTGGTAAGTCCATAATAAAGTCCATAGCTATATGCTTCCAGGGGCTTCTTGGTGTGGGCAATGGCTGGAGTTACCCCTGAGGCTTAAAGCAGACACACACAGGATAGCCTTTCACATACATCTCTACATCACTCCAAATTCCCTCCTACTAGTACTGTTTTCGTACCCGGATCTAGGTCTTCAGGAATCCCCACTGTTCTGCTGCCTTAGAGTCATGGCACAACTGCAGAATTCTGGATTTCAGCTCTTCCAGAACATAGACCTGGTCTCCTTTGCACCACAGCCCATCTTTGAGCTCTAGGGTATCTGGATGGTCTGCCAGTCATTGATCCTTTCCCCCCCCCGCCTCTCTGATGTCTTGAAACAAAGGATACAGAGGGGCAGCTTTTTCAAGATCCTCTCTCAGTGTGCTTGACTCTAGGTGTTCACTGCCAGCCCTAGCTGTTCAGGGGTAAATAGTTTCATCCAGCATTTTTCTCTGGCTTTCTTGTTGAGGCAATCTGGATAAAACATCCGAAAGCACATTTTCTTTTCCTGAAAAGGCTTTTAGCTTGAATCTGAAGTGGTAGAATTCTTTAGCTCACCGGCTCTGCTTTAGGCTTAATTTTCTCAGAGCTTGCAAGGATCTAAATTAAGATGATCAGTCCAAACCTCAAAGGGAAGGCTGGCCCCTTCCAGGAATTTGCACAAAGTTTTCAGTGCCCACTTTATGGCCGCTGCCTTTTTCTCCCAAGTAGGCCAATTTAGTTGCACTCCCTGGAACTTTGTGGATAAGTAAGCACATGATCTTAGTTTCCCTTCTGAGTCCTTTTGCATTAATACAGCACCCAACGAACATCACTAGCATCAGTTTGCACAACAAAGGGCTGGCTCCAAGCAAAAGAGTTCTTTCAGCTGTTCAAAAGCTGCTTGACAGTCCAGAGTGCACCACACTTTGGTGGATGGCTTGGGTTCTTCATTGGGTTCCCTGGGATGAGTCTTGGTTTTTAGTAGGTCAGTGATGGGCAAGCCAGTTGAGTGAAATTTGGGATGAACTGTGGGTAAAACTTGGCAAAGTCCAAAAATCTTTGCACCTACCTTCATGTTTTAAGTGGGACCCATTCCAGGATTGTTTGCACATTGGCTGAATCCATTCCTATTCCCTGAGTGGACACCCGGTATCCCAGAAAATCAAACCTGTCTGTGTGAAATTTGCATTTAGGCAATTTCACATATAGATTGTCCAGGAGGTGCTTCAAGACCAAACTTACTAGCTTTATATGGAAGTCTATGTCATGGGAGTAAATCAGGACACCATCCAGGTAAACTATGACTCCCTCAAACAACAAGTGGTGTAAAACGTCATTTACAAGTCTCATGAAAATGTCTGGTGCCCGCTAGCAAAGGGAGAATGAGATATTCGAAAGCCCCCCAGGGGGCAATTAAATGCAGTCTTATATTTGTCCCCTTCTCATATGCGCACCCGGTAGAAGGCATCTCTCAGATATAGTTTGGTAAAGATCCAGCTGGTGACTAGCCAGCCCAGCATGTCCTTCATGGAATTGGGTATTTGTTTGTATTGCAAATCTCATTAAGATTTATGTAGTCCATTACCAGAAGTAACAAACCATTTTTCTTCTCCTGGAGGAACACTGGGGCCACGAACATGGAGGTGGATGGGAGGATGAAGCCCTAGCCAAGTTCTTTTTCACAAAGTCCATTAAGGTCTTCATCTCTAGTGGGGTCATGGAGAATAGCTGGGACTTGGGTGCTTCTGCCTCCGGCATCAGTTTGATCAAGCAGTCTATTTCCTGATGGGGCAGGAGTTGATTACAATCCTTTTCTTCAAACACCTCTGCAAAATCTCTATATTCTGGAGGATAGCCTAGCAAGTCCTCTGCGATTGGGTTTTTGACCCTCTCTAGCAGTGAGTCAGGTTGCCCCAGTGTCACAACGGTGCACTTGCCCATTCTCAGTCTGGTGTCTCTGGTGTGCACTCTGCATCCTGGATCATCAAAAATCAGTTTTCCCACCCCCCACAAGAGCCCCAGGTTATGAAAGTGCAGCCAGTCTATGCCTAGGATCACTTGGTACCTCCAAAGTGTGGCCTAGCACAAACTGGATCTTGTCCCAATGATTCACCACTCCTAGCCAAATGGTCTGTTTCCTCTCTGGCAAGTGCTGCCCTCTTCGAGGTGCCATCCATCTGGTGAAAGTTGAAGTGGCATCTCAACTTTTGGATTTTCAGCCACATTTGCCTTGCTACAACAGGGCTGATGAAGCACCGCCTGCACCCCAAATCAATAGCAGCCAATAAATTCATGCTTCTGTTCCCACCCTGACCTTCTACCTTCACATCCAAGGTATATAAGGGAACCTGTCACTCACTTTTGTGGTACGGTGCTGAGATCTTATGGCTGGCCTCCCACTGCTGCCCAAGGCTAGTTATTGGAGTTTTCCATCTGCTCTGCATTGTCATCTGACTCCTTTGTGTCTGGGAACATCTCTGGATCCAAGGCTACAGCTGCAGCCTTGAGGGCTTAACTGCCCAGTCCCATTCTGGAGCTTTGCTGGTCTCCTGGCGGTGGTAGAGGGTGGTGCCCCTGCATCAGGGCACCATCTCTCCTTTTGTGGCATGCAGATATCCCTTCTGCCCACAGGTCAGGCACAATCCCAGTCATCGCTGTCACTTGTGCTCCATCTCCTGGGGCTTAGTTTCTTTTTTCTTTCCTCAAAAGTGGCTTGGGTTTATGTTAGTTCCTTTGCTCATTCCCAGTTTCCAGTGGATCATCAACTGGATCTCCTGCTGTGCCATTTTAAACTCTACCAGTTGGATCCACTCTCTCACCATCTCTGGATTGTCAGTCATCTGGACCCACTACAAAAGGTCTGCTCATAAGCCTGCCTTAAAGTGTTGCACCTAAGTAGCTTCAGCTGCTAGCCCTCACAACTCCATTGCATACTCAGCCACGGAGCATGTCCCCTGAGTCAACACCATCAATTTAGCCTGGGCTTTCTCAATCCTAAAAGAGTCCTTGAAGCAGGATCGCAGGACCACCTTGAATGCAGATAGGTTCTCCAATTCTGGAGCTTGGGCATCAAACAGTTACACTAGCCAGTCTGCTGCGTCGCCTTCCAGGTGTGTAGTCACACATCTCACTCTGGCACACTCTGTGAGAATGTGGGTCCCCACTCCTGCATGTGTGCCATTACCTGGGCCATGAAGTAGGATAACATACTGGATCTCCTGTCAGACCCCCCCCCCCAGCTACCACGCAGCCAGGTTCTGAACGTGACTCATGGGTGCTATTGTGGGTGTCCAGAAGGTCACTTCTCCCCATGTGAGGTGTTGTGCTCTCGTGGCTCACACTTGTGTGGCTGGAGTCATCGGGAACTGGTCCCACCATATAGATCCATGGGTTGGGGTTTCTGCTGTGGTGTCTGTCTGCTGTGCTGGCCCCTCACTGGGATGCCCATCCAGCCTCCTCCACCATCCTCATCATTGCAACAAGTCCCCACTAGCCATTGGGGTCTGGAACCACTCATACTCTCCTGCTTTGTCTAGTGGGTCATCGGAGGCGTTCTCCTACGGCCTATCTGAGGTTCCCTCAGGCCTTTCTTCTTTCTGGGACCAGTCCTCCTAGTCCAGGTAAGTTGGGCCCATCCTGTTCCACACCTCTGTGCTGTCCACTGGGACTCCTCCTGAGTCTGGCCACCACTCCCAGGGCCTTCCCTGGCTTCATGGGGTCTCCTCACTCCAGCCACTTGGCCAGAGTTCACTTGGCCTTCCTGGGCTGAGGCCACCAAGCCACCACTTTGCTTTCTCTGGGAAGGTTCCTTCAGGTCAGCTTTCCTTTGAGCCGTGATTGAGGTGAAGTTGGAGGGAGAGTTGTTTCAGTGTCACGCTTGGTAGAAAGAAACTTGATGAACCAGGAAAACATCTTTAAGTGTAAATTCACTACAGCTTTATTATGGAATCAAGATACTTTGCCACAGCAATCCTTTTAGAAACAACTCTGAGTCTTTCCCACCAAACCAGTACTTTAAAGCCCTCTGATCAATCCCCTTTCCCCCTCCTCAGTGGTTTGGTTGTCCATATCAAAGGATCTTTGAAGTTTAGTTCTTCCAGGTCTATCTCCTTTCATCTCCTGGGATCAGAAAATAAACTCTTATCCCAGTCATAAACCTACCTTGATGTCCCATCTACTATTTACTATTTACAGTGCCCATCTGCCATTCTATTTGATTTCCCCCTACTACATCCATCACCCCTTCATGATCAAATTCATGTGATGAGAAGCATAGAATCCTGACATGCCTTCCCCAAATTTTCATGTGGTGAACCCCCCCCCCCCGTGCCTCCACCTGTCCAAAAAGATCAGGAAGCAGATCCTCAGGGGATACTATGTAGATGTGTTCACTTTGTTAAAGCCCAATGGGGAGGAGGCAGGTTCGATCTCTTCCAGCAAGAAGGGCAAAAAAGAGGCCCAGCCTGCAGAGCACTCTTTTGTAAACTGGATGAAGGGTTTGGGGGTTTTCATGGTGGTTGTCCTAAGTAAGGCTTACACCTTGCTAATCACATGGTCAATGTCCTCAGGGCTCAATCCATTGAGGGAGAGGCTGCAGCCATTTCATATGATGCTGCCTTTCACCAGCAGGGCATCCCAGAGCAACACCAACAGGTGGGACTTTATCGGCAGTCACATCTGGCTGCTTGATTTCAGCCCACATGCTAGGCTAAAAGTAGACCCCTCCAAATCTTACAAGTGGATGGGTAAGAGGGTTTGTGTGTTGAGAATCCAACCTGGGAAAATGCAGGTGAGCCCAGTGCAACTTCTAACACTTCTATGAGCTTTGCATGGGCCTGCACACCAAGCTAGCATGTTCCCAGCTTTCAAGCTCTCAGTAGCCCTTTCATTCAGGATGCCCCACCCTGGCAGCTTCCGGCAAAAAGGACGGAGCCTCCAGCTCCAAAACTGGAGGGTTGGAGGGCCCGAAGTGAGTGCACCAAGGCTGCCCAGTCATCTTTTGCCCTTGCCCCAACAACTGTGCACCCCAAGGCCTTGTACCTACTCTTCCATAACAACCCCTTCAAAGAGGCAGCCACCTTTCTGGCAGAAGGCTTCACACACGGTTTCAGAATCCTGACAGTGAGCCCTCACCTGGCATCAGACACCCAGGAACTGAGATCTGCCTGGGAAATGCCACAGATCCTCAAGGCTACAATCCAAAAAGAGTATGAGGCCAGCAGGGTGGCGGGTCTTTTCACCTCCCCACCCATGTTTAATCTCAGGGTGGTACCTAAGAAAGCCACAGGGGAGTTTTTCCTCATTCACCACCTGTCTCACCCACCCACCCTGGTCATCCATCGGTCAATGACATCATACCCCCACAGCTTTGCTCTGTCCACTATGCCTCCTTTGATCATGCAGTCAGATTCATCCGATTATGTGGCTGGGGAGCTCTGTTGGCCAAGTGTGACATTCCACTGGTATTCTGACTGCTACCTGACCACCTCCCCACCCCACCCCCATCACTCACTATATTGACGACTTTCTGTTTATTGGTAAGGCCAGAAGTGACGGCTGTGCCATGCTTTTGTTCACTTTCCAGACCCAAGCTGCTAAGCCGGGTATCCCCTTAGTGTCCGAGAAGACTGAGGGTCCATCCATGTCCCTCACTTACCAATGAATCCAGCTGGATTCAGTGACAGTCATCTCCCACCTGCATGCAGGGTGGTTTCCCCAGGCAGAATGTTTTGTGCTTGGCTGGCTGGAGGTCAAAGTGGTATACCACCACACATACCTCACCCAATGGCACCAAGCAGGACTTTAGTTTGTTGAAGGTGTTCTTCAGGGATTACAATGGGGTCTCCCTGTGGCAGCACCCCTGGAACTTGAGACAGGGACTTCAGGTACATTGAGATGCTGCTGGAAGCCTGGGCTTTGGAGTCATCCTCCAGGGACACTGGTGTGCCCAGCGCTGGTCCATACACTGGGCTCAGGGTAGGATCATCTGAGATCTCACTTTCCTGGAGCTTTTTCCCATCATGGTAGCAGTTCACATTTGGGACAGTGCTTTTCCAACAAGGTGGTGTGTTTCTGGTGTGACAACCAGTCAGTTGTCAAAATCCTCAACTGCCAAACCTCCAAGTCCGAGAGGGTCATGCTCTTGGTTCGCCATTATGCGCTGCTCTGTCTCTACAAGAACATCATGGTCAAGGCCCATTTCATGCCTGGCCTTGAGAATAACATTGCAGAGTCTCCCTCTCATTTTCAGAAGACCAGGTTCCAACAACTGGTGCTCAGAGAAGACCCCTTGCCCACACCCTTCCCCAAGGAACTATGGGAGGTTATCCCTTTTGCCATCCTGAAGCTTGGCTGTGACTAAACAAACTGGTTCATCAATCAATAAAGGGATTGGTTGATGCCAGATCCCGACCTCATGCTTTTTGGGCCAACCCTACCTTAGAGCTCTTTCAATAAAGTTGTGGCCTTTTTCTTCCAAGTGGGTGTATTGTGGTCATTACTCACAGTGCCTCCCCTCCATGGCAATGTTATTATTATTTTTTTTTTTACTGGCTGGAACAATTGAGTTATACTCAATTCTGAAACTTACAAAACTATTTTGTATGACAGAACATGTATGTCTGAAGCAAACAAACAATGTTTACTTCATCTTAATCTCAAGCTACAGGGTAATGTCTTCTGGGAAAAATAGTTTACTTAGCTTTATGTAAAACCTGAGGTGACTCTAGTTTCTTTGCCTGCCTATTGCTCTATTGCCTGTCTATTGCTTTACAAGGAAGGAAATCTAGGATCTTCAATTTGACCTTTATGTCCAAAAATCCAAATCCAAAGTGTCCACTGTATTTCAGAACTAGCTAAAATGCACCAAATTGTCTGAGTAGTGGTAAAGATATCATCTCTACATTGTTCTTTCACCCTCCAGAAAGCAACAACAATCATAATTGTAATCATCATAATTATCACATTGTCTGGCAGATTGTAAAGATGCCATTAGTGGAATTTAGAAGAAGAAAATGAGGAATAAGAACAATTTTGTAACTAATGTTGAAAAGAGAACAAATTTAATATCATTCTCAGATATCAAAATGCTGTTTCAAACCAAACATGCACAAAAGCAGAAGGGCCACAGCCATTTTGGCTGGATAGCTGGGTACCCCACATATGCATGTGTGGAGTACTCATCAACACACTTCCATAAGCACTCTTTTTCTCCCATATATGCACATTCTGGGAG
Organism: Phrynosoma platyrhinos; assembly: GCA_020142125.1. Classification (NCBI taxonomy): domain Eukaryota; kingdom Metazoa; phylum Chordata; class Lepidosauria; order Squamata; family Phrynosomatidae; genus Phrynosoma; species Phrynosoma platyrhinos. The sequence goes on from CM034701.1 coordinate 201,655,983, forward strand.
AGAAAGGTATAAACCTGTCTGCTGAGGCCTAGAGGTGCTAGTGTACATGTGTGTATGCTGGTATATTTGAATACACACAGGTAAAGCCTTCCCCAACATTCATCAATCACCACCAACATTGCTTTCTCTCTGCTAATGGGGAACGGGGAGGAGGGAGACAGCAATGTCAGACATCAAAGAAGAGCATTTCTCTCTCCTCACAATCAATGTGATCATTTGGAGAGTAGGAAAAAGTGGGTAGGAGGGAGTAGCCATTGGTCACAAAGCTGAAAAGATCAAATTGGAGAAGACTTTCAAGTGTTCAGCAAGAAAGCAAAAGCATTCTTAAGTAACACAACATGCCAAAAGAGTTAAATTTAGACAGAACAATTACTAATATCTCTGGCTGGCATTCTATTCAATATTTATGGTCAAAAATGCCCCCCAAACCCCACCTTAAAACCCAGACAGGTACACCAACTGAAGGAACTCTGCAGCACTGGCAAGTTGAAGGATGAAGGATGAAATGTTTAGCCCCCTTTCACCACTTTGCCACATGCCAGCTCACTAGCAGGAGAGGATTAGAAACATCATTCTTCACTTCCTTGCTTGGCAGAGCCAGAGAATTCTGTCATTTGGTGTGGCTGCCTGGCTTTTGAACTGGGTTTCCAGAAGTTGGATTGGAAGGTGGATTGTAACTACGGTATGTCATATGTCCTTTGCAGGATCTATCCCAATATCTGAAACAAGAGTTCTCTTGAGTAAGATGTTGGCATGATGCTTTAGCTCTAGACATAACTACCTGGTTTCAGATATTTTCCTTTGTAAAGCAAACAAAAACTGTGTAGACTGGAAAATAGAAACAGTGACAAAGACCTCAACAGAAATGCTTCAAAACCAGTGGGCTATAAGCAGAATGCCTAGAAGATAAACTGATGGAGGCTTGGGGGGATGTAAATATGTCTGTAACAAATAAAAGCTTAAATTATGTCCATTCCATTACATTCAAAAATGAAATCTAATTTAGGACTTTTTCAAGATTCACGAAACTAATATTTGGGGCTAAATAAGGATGGAAACCTTTGTCTATTTCATTCTTATAGTCAAGAACTGATAATTTAGGATGCTGGAAGATGATGACTGTATTCTCTCCCAGCTATGAAGCATGTTGAGGCAAGCAGCTGTGGCAAGATTCTCAGGGGTTTCTCCAGATGGCTGTCTCAATGAACCCCACAATGAGAATAATGCTGCAGGTGTAATTTCCCAGTTCATTGATCTGTAGTGCCTTAAAAGGCATTGTAAGACATAACTACCATGAAGGAACTCTGTTATAGTTACATCTGATTATCTATACTTATTATGCTTTGAATCATTGTCACATTCTGTCTAGGCAGAATACCATCCAAGCTTTGTAAAGACAGTAACTTATGGCTAGTAAAGTAGACAAAGTATATGCCTATATATATCTATATCTATCTATCTATATCTATATATATATATTCTTTTGACTTCACCCCAAGGAAGTTTAACCTGAATGATACAGGAAATTATTTAGCCTTGCAAATCACACAACAGCTTGCCATACTAAGGTGGAAAAATTTCATGGTAGATGTTCTTGCTCTCCTTCTGGTGTCAGGTTAAAATATTTTTGTGCAGCCAGGCTTTACAAACTGTTGAGGCTGGGCTCTTAATGTGGTGCTTGTTTTGAAGTTATTTAAGGACTTGTATATAGATTTTATTTTTAATAAATGAAGTTGAAGAAGAAGAGATATCATGTAGCATCTTTTAGACTAACTGAAAGAAAGAAGTTAGTAGCATGAGCTTTTGTAGACTTTTAATAATAATAATAATAATAATAATAATAATAATAATAATAATAATAATAATAAATAGTCAATGTTTTCCTTATACTTACCTTGCAGCCCTTCCAGGATTGCTGTGATGATAAAAAAAGAGAAATATCTCCAAGTACCCACGGTCCTTAAAAGAAGGATGGAATACAAACATGTGAATGGTAATGGTTTCTATGTTAACAGTAACCAGAAGACCATATAATGTAAGTCTTAGATGGAGATGAAATCCAGCTATTGTTTCCTATCAAAAAACTGTTATTGTTACTACATGTTGGGCATGTACCTGTTTTTGCCTTTTCTGGCATTGGAGTCATGTAGCCATCTTCATCCAATTCATTTCTTGGCCCTCGCTCAGATATGAAGATGGTTGGGTCAGCACTGTACCTCTGAGTGATGCTGTCTTCTTGTGAAAGACTGACCACTTGTTTCCGGAGAGTGCCATTGCAACAAGTATCATCACAGATTTCTGCAGCACCTTGCATGATAGGAGGTTCTGGTGCTATGCTTGGTATGGCAGCTCGGTATTGCAAAGGAACTCCTTGTTCTGCAGCCAAGCTGCCATCTCTGTAGATAAACTGGTTCTAGAAGGAACACAGAAGTCTATGTAAGATAGTGGTAACATTTTAAAAAAAATGCATTGGTGGATTTGGGTAATAGAAAATTACTAGTGTCAGCTCAAATAGACCCAATGAATCAACTGTTGAAAGGGAAGTCGACACTTGATTTGATGCATCCATTCTAGCTGGGACACACAATTGGATTTAAGCCTTTGTGTTCATTTTTGTGTTCAGGATGACATGTCTTTTCTAGGCTGGCCTTTGTTCTTAGTGTATTGTTCAGAGGAAGTGATTTAGAATGGCCCCAACATAATTTGTCCTGTCTATTTTATTGATGCTTTCCTCAAGTCTAATTGGAGTAGAAACAATGATTATCACAATTTCAGTAATTTGAAATGTTTAAAAGATCAAAATGTTCTTGTCAAGAACCTTCAACTTTTTTACCTGACTGGAATGTAAGATATGTTTTCTTTGGACTTCATTATCACTACACACATCTCTTCAAAAGAAAATAAAAAAGATCATGCAGAAAACTCATTAATATAATGAAAATTTCAAAAACTGAAGCCAAAATTGGATTTTTCAAGATATATTGTGCTTTAATTACTTTTAACATGATCTCAAAATGTTACTCCCTCATTTCAATAATAAATACTTGTTGGTATTTGAAAAAATATCTCACTTTCTGCATATGATCATTTTTCTATCAGTGGGCCAAGGAGGTTTCTGGAATGATCTAGGACGGTTTGGAGCAGTGCTATGAATTTTGCCATCCCTACCCATATTCATTTGGCATTATAAAAGATTCCTCAGATGTTTCTGACAAACAAATTCACCTCAGCATTCACCTAAGGCAACTTAGACTGCAAAATTTATCTCCAGAAGTAGCTTCTGGGGAGGTGGGGGTCAGGGAGGTTAGGCGTGAACAGATGTGCCCCTCTGCATGTTTCTGCCAGAGGAACTCTACCAATGGGAATTCATTTTCACTTGTGATAGCTTTCAAAGACTCCTAGAATGAGCCATATTGCATACAGGGTACTGTTGGCTTTGGATCTTGGGGATCACAGTTGTGATAGCCTGGGGAGTTAGTAAAAGAACAAAAGAATGCTGTTAAATACCAATGCTTCCTTGGCTTCTGCCTTGGGTGATGCAATGAAGAAGGGTTTGGGTTGCTGTGGTGCATCTGCCACTCTGGTCCTCTCTGAACCCACCTTAGATTGCGCTATTAGGCAGGTTCATATTACCAACTTCTATAATTTTTTGATGTTTTATCTGGGTCAATTTTTTTTGAGGAGGGGTTGCTTTAAAAATATTTTAAGCAAAGCTTGCTTGACTAGAACTGCACTAACAACAAAATATTGTCTATAGTATAGTATTTAGCCTTGTTAACTAAAGTGTATAACTGAAATAAGACTTTCCCGTGTTTTCCCAGTCAGTATCATTGACAGAGGTGAAACCTTCTGTAATCTAGAGAAGAGAACAATCAGATGTCTTTGCAATACTTCTGTTTGTTCTTGTGTGGGTAGGTCTTCAATATTTTTGGTGAATAAACTTACACTGTAGATTTTTTTTTAAAAAAATGTGTGGATTTCCATATTCTTTGGGCTTACATAAATATGTTGCAATTAAATAAATATTCACTCATGTTTTGAACTTTGGTTTCTACATATGCCTGAACCTAATTCTTTTGAATTTGAAAGTGTGTGTGTGAGGTTGTGTGTGTGAGGTTGTGTGTGGTGTGTGTGTGTACCTACTTGTTGTATCAGCTGCTCAACCAAAGACACCATTTCTTTAGGTAACAAATATATTGTGACTGTATTGGGCAGGCATTGGTGTTTGTCCATCATAATTGAAGACTGTTGTTTTTATGTGAATTCAAGTTGGCTCTGACTTAAAGAGAACCTCTCCTGGGATTTTCTAGTCAAGATATATTCAGAGGGGATTTGCCATTCCCTTCTTCTAAGCTCAAGAGAGTCTGACTTGTCCATGGTTACCAGTCAGTTTCTATGGCTGAGTGGAAATTTGAGCCCTGGACTTTAAACACTATATTGTGCTACATTACCGAGGAGGAACTTGTTATTTCATGTTTTTGTTGCAAGCATATTTAATAACATATTCATATATTTTATGTATCTTTTTCAATATAATACCTTGTTGAAGAGTTTAGCACTAGAAACTAAAGTTGAAATTACTCCTTCTTGTTTCAGTAAAGGAAGTCCCTTGACCTTGCTATATTTGCTTTTGTTTTTGTTGTTGTTTTAGGCACATTGGAACTATTTTTAAGAGGTGTGTATGTGGGGGGGGGGAGAATTCAACAGTGGAAAGTAGGGTTTATTAATTTTGGCTAATTGTCGGTACTTGCAGGTGTGGGCAAATTACTTTGCCAATCCATTATTACTGAAACATCCTTACATATGAAGGTTTTTATAAGTATAATGTGTATATAGAAGTGTTTCCATGTGCTTACTGTAGCTCACTCCAAAGTAAGTGTGCACTGAGTTTTGAAATTTTAGTGTAATTCTGACTGAAACTGCATGAGGATCTGGGACTCCAATATTGCCAGATTTTTTTTCAGGGGGAACTCCGTCCTCCTGCCTAGTATTGGAGAGCTTAAATGCCCCTTTCCCCCCAATTCCAGAACTCATTTAAGAACAAAGCCAGCTTCAGGATTTTGTTTCCCCATGCCATACCATGAATGACAGGAACCAGGCACTTTTTGTCTTTTACTGCCCCTCTACCTATAAAGCTTCACTATCTATAGGAGACAGAACCCCCTACCAAGAGCAGAGAGAAATAAAGGGAGGGGGGAGTGCTGTGATAAGGGACCAGAAGCAGAGGTAATCCTATAAACAGAAAAGGCCACAAGGACTTCATGCAAGGCCATGAGGAGCTGCCTCACTGCAACAGTTGCTGCTCCTAAACCAGCCTAGAAATAATAACTGATAGCATGCAAACTGGCTCTGCCTGGGCAGAACTATGCCTTTCTATCCTCTTCTGAGATAATTGGCTACCAATATAAAACAACAGGATCAATATAGTAGATACAATCTGTGAACTGCTTGTCTGTTCCAGTTCTAGGGCTATGTGATGCATTTTGTTCAAATATAACACTTATGGAGGAATATCCTGGGAAACAGGGCAGGTATACAGGTTGGAGAAAGAAGGAGTACACATTCATGTTCCTGCTCCACACTGAGAAGAGAGATTGAAAGGGAGACTTTCACTGACAAGTTCCTTTGCACCCAAAATCAAACTTTTTTCATATGGCATGTTTAAAAACTGATGCCATCTGTATCTGCCATTTCATTTACCATTCACTGAAGATCTTCAACTTCACAGTTGCTTCTCAGGTTTAAACTTAAATTATTATTATTCTATTATTCTATTTATTTATATCCCACCTTCCTTCCATTACAGGGACTCAAGGTGACACTGGGAACCTCCTCAAGTTATTCCAGTATCTGATGTTTGATTAGAATGTGGGTGGACAGGTGGGTGCACACACACACTCACACACACAATGCAAGCCCCAGGGCAATACTTGCAATCTTTAAGGGCTAGATTTCCAACAAGATGCCTTTAACTTTAAGAATGACTTTCCAAACTATTCAGTGTTCCCTTATCTTTCAACTGTAACAGTTTCCCATTATCCAGAAACCTAAGAATGTAACTGAATAATGAATTAGCAATACTGACCAATGAAAGAAAATAGAAAGTTATTCTGAAACAGATTTTTAGCTCTGGTAGTGTTTGAGCTTGTAGAATTCAGACTTCCACTAGAATTAGAGACAGTGAGAAACTCTGTTTGGTTAGGCTTATTATTGCACAACATAATCAGTGCTGGTCTTAGACCTGGAGGAGTGGGAAAGGTTAGAAGGCACAGTAGAATTTATGGAGAAAAGAGAAAAAGAAAGGATATGTTTAAAAAAAGAGAAACAAACCCCTAAATGATGAAAGTTGGCTGTGAAATACTTACTCCTGACATAGGGGTGTAGGCAGGAGGAGGGCTGTGTCCAATTTCACTCTGATAGGAAAGAAAAATGGAATGATGGCTATAGTAAGAGGTCATATGGATGGAAATAAGTTGCATGAGCTTAGTGAACCAATGAAGAAATAGCATGCACAAATCAGTGAGACTTACTCAAACACCAGCCAAATCCAGCCCTTTCTGCTCAGTCAAAACTCTCAATGGCAGTTTTGCATGAGTGCAAAGTCTGGAGAATTTGGCTATACCATGATTAAAGTGAGTCAGGAAAGATGTATCAGGTTTACTTCTGATTTTTGCACAAGAGAGTGATGAGCATGCAAAAAGTCAGTCATCGTCCTAAAATAAGAAATCAAATGGGAGGCACCTACTCTTACCTACCAATTCTAGAAAAAGAAGGAAAAAGATGCATCACCTAGCAATGAAGAAAAAACAAAGAGTAAAGATTTGCAAGCACTATTATCACAAACTCACCAGTTTCCCTCAGTCTAGATACTATGCTTCCAAGAAAAAAACAGAAATTTCCCAATACTAGTTGAAAAGTAATGTGGAAGGGGACCAGTAACAGAGAAGGATATGATTCTTTTGGTTTACACTTTTGCTCTTTTTATATTTTTCTCCAGTACTTTTATTTAGATAATTTAAATAAGAAGGCAATTTTCAAGAAGCCAATGAGGCCACTGAAATCCACAAACACCTGGACAACTTCAACAGGAAAGAAGAAACCCTGAAAGTAAAATAGTTTGTCTACCAGTCCTTAAAAACACCAGAATCAATACTCAACACATGCAAATGAACATCACTCAAAGTCAGGGGGTTTCCCTGCAAACAATGGATTGCTAATAGATACACATATTGTCCCGCATATCCTTCCACTCACTCTGAGGCCTTTCCATTCAACAACAGACCAACACACAGATTAACATGTAGTCACTTCTTCCCAACCAAGGGTCACACAGTATATATATACCCTACTCACTTCCATGCCACTAACCTCTGAAGATGGCAGCCACAGATGCAGGCAAAACTTCAGAGATAAATTCTTGCAGAACATGGCCACACAGCCCCAAAAAACCACCAAAAACTATGGAAACCAACCATGACAGCATTTGACTTCACATGGTAAATATTAATTGCATATGCAAACAAAGAGAGAAACAATGTTTATGGATCCTTTAGAATGGATTTATCTGAAGAGATGCATTAAATTGATCAAGACAATCCTTTATGTATTATATTTTTATGAAATCTATGACTCTCTCTATGTTAATTTCTACTTCACTATATGCATAAGTAGTTATTTTCCTTTTGTTTACATTTTCATGTTGTAAATATTGTAAATATGTTCCTTTATTGTTGCATACTGAAAATTAATAAAAATGAATTCAGAAGAAATAATCATATAGCAGCCATGTAGTCTTTGGAAATATTGTCCTACATCCAAATGCTAATCCCAGTTATAGAAGATCTACTGAATAATGGAATTTCATTTAGTTGGGAATGGCAACTGAATTTAGACAACAGTGCCATTAGCATTAGCACCATTTCAAGGGACAATTCAGATCATACTTGGAAGACAAATGGCAGGAGAAGTGTTTCCTAGGTTATGAGAAAGGTTTTTATGGAAAAGGGAAACTTAAGGAAAGTAAAGACCAGCTTGTATCATTTTAAGTTTAAATTTGTAAGATCCCAGACATATATTTCTATGATATTATAGCTGTGTAACCATTCCTCCTTCTTTATTGGGGCATCCCCACAACCATCACCGTTTATTTACTTAATTCATTCATTTGCTTCATTCACCACTGAAGAGGATGTCAGACTAGAGAAAGCAAAGGGCAGTGACCTTCTGCTTTGCTTCTCCTCCATGGCGAGAATGTGTTAACTTACATATTGGACTATGTAAAGATTAAAGGTTAACAGAAAATGTAATGTGAAAACCAGGAACTAAATGAATGGCATCTTTTTGGGGGGTTGTGGTGGTCCCTGAGCTTAGTTTAAATGCAGCTTCAAGTTGCTGGGTTGAATTTTGTTTGATTATATATTTATTTCCCTGAGTTACAAACATTGGGAAAATCAGAAACTAGGCCTGACTGGCAGTTTAGATGGCTTGCCAGTCAGGCAGTCAACTAACAGTGAGCACAGCAGTCCTAGATCCTCTAGGACTACTTTTCTCCTTTCCTAACAAGCACTCAGAAAAGAAGAGCAAAAAACCAAGCCACTACAACTTCAGTACAGTGAGTGCTTTAAAAGATTAAAGAGTGATTTAGGATATTTTTCAGATTATTTTTATTTTTTTTGTTTTGTTTTGTTTTGTTTTTACTTATTCCATTTGTCCCCTGCCTTTCTTCCATGGGTGGGATGCAAGGTGGCTTCCTAGAGACAGTAAAAATACAACAGGTTTTTTAATATTAAAATACAGTTAAAGTCTATTAAGGCATAAACTCTTCAAGAATCTTAATTTAGTTATAAGATTTTAACTTTAACCCAGCTATTACTTTAACCCAGTTAAAGACCATTTGGAGCTGCTGCTTCCTTATGAATAGAGCTGCCATGTCAAATGATGTTCAGTTCAGTTCATCTTTATTATGGTCATAGACCAGAACAGGTTAAAAAAATTGCTATAGAGTAAAAGAAGGTAAAAACAAGGTAAAAACATAGGTTAAAACAGTAGTGAAAATATCTTTCTAAAATCCAGTGTGGCAGGACAAGATTTTTACTAGCCTTCTGCAGAGGTCAGTGCCTGACAGATTTTAACCACAGCTGCACAGAATCTGGCAACACTATATGTTATATCAGGGTTGATATCCAAAAACAACAAGGAAGTGTAAAATTGACTGATGTGTCCTTGATTTTTATACAATAGAGGTGAAATAAGGCTGAGGCAGATGTCCCTGTAGTATAAGCATTGGAGTAATACATGCTCTGTTGTCTCTATTTGGCCACAGTCACAGAGGCATAATCTGTCTGAGAAGGGGATTTTCTTATCTTCTTGTATCGGCCTTCAAGGACAGCTGAAGGAAGGACATGGCATCATGCCAAAGTAAAGGTTCTCAGGTGTTTTGGTACTTCCAGTTTTGCTAAGTATGTCATAGGTGATGTCAAGTATCTGTTGAAGTCACTAACAATCAAAGTTGGGGTGCTAGCTATGTCTACCTGTTTCTCTCTATCACCCATTGTTTGATGGTTGCTTTACCTTTTTATATCTCATGCTAAGATCTGGAGAGAAGCTCAGTGAAGAAATTTTAGTCACCATCATCTGTTTCCATACAAAATGGAATTCATCAGTCAGAGTAGGTGGAACAAGGGCAGTGGGGAAAAAGGATAGTCTGAGCCAGTAGCTGATTATGGTCACCCACACTCTGGCCTCCATTTTCATAAAGCCTGACTCCAGTAACAGTCTTGCATTAGAGACACATTTGGAGCTTGGAATGCTGATCAGAAATCTGGATTGCCCAAGTTCTAATTGTGCAAAGTTGGGGAGGGGTCCCAGCTAGGTTCCATAAAGCTTCAAAAAGTTTGAGTACCACTGGTATATAGTGGCCTTCTCTTGTCATAAGAAATTTGAAGATGGCTGTTGAGTTCCTCTGTGCATTACCAGCAGCATAGTCCCCATGAGCTTTCCTACTACCAGTAGTGTGAAAGATTATCCCCTGTCAGGATCGCATTAGGTTAATACTTTCCTGCCAGAATGGTTTTGATAAAATTTATGAGGGAGATGGGTTGTGGAAATGTGCTAAAGGGGTTAATGACTGTAACGCTAGAAACGAGCTAGCTGAAAAGTGAAAGGCTTTGGAACTGGAATGTGGGGGAGTTTCTAGCTTTGGCTCCTGCAGAGGCTTGGATTCAAACCCTCATAATTAAGTGAGTGAAATGTTTAACTGTATTGTGTTTGAAACATATACGGATTGGTTTGATATTAAATGATTAATGGATTTAGAGCTAATATGTTAAGATGGTACCTAAGTTAGCCTCATATCTGTGCTGGCTTTGATAGCCATGGGTTCCTAATCCCAGGCTTCATAGTACATAAACAATGTGCACAAACAGAAAAGCAGATGTGGGATTCACAGTTGTTTTCAGTAGGGCTGATGAGAAGCTGTAAATATACATGCACCTGGCCCTTTGTTGGATTTTCCAGACAGTAGGACATTACATCATGTGAAGGACCAAGGCCTGGGAATTTGGACCAATCACAGTTTGCCACTTGACTACTGGAAGGGACTTTGTTCTATTCTATAAATGTGTGCTAATGTACTGTGCCTTTAGATTCATCAAAGAAGTCAAAACCTATCTGCGTTGTTTTCTTTTCTGCAATAAAGCTGTCCTTTTTGACTTAATGTCTGGGAGCTGTCTTTATGTCTGAAAGAAGACTGGTGGGCATGCTGTACCTGTCACCCCCTGATATTTGAAGCAGGTGACCTGTTTAATCTTCTGGCCATCTATAGTCCAGTTATGGTTCTTGGAACTTTTAGCAAATGCCATAATTTTAGTTTTTTTCATAGTTCTGCATTATTGAGTTAGCATTCTTACTGCTGTTTTTAGGCCAATGGATATTACTACATCATCTGCATAAAGCAGAACAAAGATATGTCTTCCCTCTAGTTTCAGAGGATGGAAGTTTGTGTTGTTGAGATGACCCACCATGTAATTGATGTAAAAGTTGAACAAGAGTGGAGCTAGAATGCAACTTGCTTGATGCCCTTCTCAGTGACAATGACATTGATGAGATGACCCTGGGGGTTGCATCTTACTTTGAGTGAGGTCCCTTCATGCATCATACGAATTAGGTATAGTAGATGCCAATCAATCAAGAAAGCCTCCAGTTTTTCCCATAGTTTGGTTCATGATACAGAGTCAAAATCTGCTTTAAAGTTTAAAAAGGCAACAGAGAGAGAGAGAGAGACTGTGTTGCAGATGGCATACTTTTCATTGAGGTATTGGATTACAAGGTCTATGGTGGATCGACCTTCCCCAAAGCCAGCTTGTTCCCCTGAAAGTATGTTTTCTTGTTCCAGCCAGTACTTGAGTTTTCAATGTAAGTGTCTTCTGTAGAGCTTACTCATCATATTTAGGAGACTAATTGGTCTGTAGTTGCCAGGCCCATTCTTCTTTCCTTTTTCAAAAAATATGGGGATGATGATAGTAAGCCTCCAGTCCTTAGTTGTCCATAGTTGTCAATACAGGTGAAAAGAGATGCCAGAATAGGTGCCCAAAATTCCAAATTATTTTTAATAGCTTCTGAACGTATTAAGTCTTCCCCTGGAGCCTTCCCCATTCTCAGTTGAGCTACATTCCCCTGGAGCCTTCCCCATTCTCTGCCTCAGCCACCAGTGTCAACCTTGGGAAATTCTCTGTATTTTGGCTTGTAGATCCACTATCAACATAAGTGCCCTTATAAAGTGCTTGGAAGTGTTCCAGATCCCTGGGGGTTTGTTACAATCCACTGTAGCTGTTGCATTGCTTTGGGAACTTGATGTAATATGCCAAAATAAAGCTGAGTTGTTGGTTTTGACTGCCTGAATATGTTGTGCCCAATTATTTGTCATGGCTTCTTTTTTTCTTGTACCCCAGCAGTTTTTTGTAGCCTCTCTTCTGCTGAAGCAGTTTTGTTGCAGCTTGTGGCATAGTATTAGATACATAGCCATGGTAAGTAGTCAGGAGAGCTTTTCTAGCATCAACACACTCCTTGTCAAACTTTTGAGTGTTGCTGTTGTTGTTATTGCCTCCAGTGTCCACTATTTTGCTGGTTTAGATATTGGAATAGCACTTGGGTAAGATTGTTGTAATTTTCCACACGTTCATCAGTTGGTATCAGTTCATTCTGAAAACATTGAAGGCAGTCTGAGGCCAATACCTCACTTATTGTTTGGTTTAGCTGGCGGGGGGGGGGGGTCCATTCAGCTCACCAATAAGCGCTTCCTGATGGCATTAAAGAGGGAGCTGATAGTAGTCCTTCATGTGTGTCTCCTGAGTGAAGTTGCTTAATTGTAGCAGAATTGGAAGATTATCACTTTCAAACCTAGGCATGACATCTAGTCAAATGATGAGAAACAAGTACAACAATATCTCTTTCAAGTCTGAAGATCCCAGGAATAACTCTTGCAATGTTTCAAATGTGTTGAACTACAACTTCCTTGGGAATGAGTACATAGAGAGATCTTGTAGCACATTTGAGACTAACTGAAATAAATAAATTGGCAGCAGTTTATTTCTTTCAGTTAGGGCCTTTACAGACTGCCAGAAATAATGCAACTTGAGACCACTTTAACTGCCCTGGCTCAATGCTAGGGAATAATGGAAATTGTAGTTTTTTCTGAGACATTGAGACTTCTCTGTCAGAGAGCTCCAGTGCCACAATAAACTACAGTTCCCATGATTCCCTAGCAATCAGCCAGGGCAGTTAAAGTAACCTCAAGTTGCATTATTTCTGGCAATCTGTAAAGGCCCTTAGTTTCAAAGGTGCTACAAGATCTCTCTACATACTGATTCTATAGACTAAAAATGCTATACCTTTGAATTCCTTGGTAATTAAAATATATATTATTTAATACATCTGGAGGCAATAATATGGGAAAGAGAGTTCAAGGACAATCATTGTTATCACACTGATGCTTTCTATTTACAAAACAGCACATTGTAAATGAAACAGCACTAAAAAGTTATGCATGGTTCAGGTAAAGCAACAAAGTCCATTAACCAGCTTTCAGTTCTGCAGGAATGTCTGTATTTATAAATGAATTTCCTGTGCTTATAAAATGAGAATTGATTCAAACTTTCAGGAAAAGAACATGATATACTTCTCTTGAGAGCCTGATTTTTCAGAATCCATTTGCCCTACATAAATGCATTCCCACATCATAAAAATTTCGCTTACATTAATCACTCATACACAAGGAAGAAGGCACTAGTATCCTTCTCCCAGGTGTGCTATTTTGTTGTTGTTATTTTTAAATTGTACACAACTACTAGTGACATCTTTTAATATCATGACATTTAGCCAGCTACTTTGCTAGATCCAAGATCTAGCAGACTGCTAGCAACATCATGGCACCATTTTAAAAAGCTGTTCCTTTTCCCTCTTGAAATCAAAGTACCATGCAAACATATTCAATTTGTATGGTTAGTTAAGCTATTTTTGCAAAATTTGGGAAGTTTGAGGGCATCTGGCCATGAAGTGAGAGACATACCATAGTCACAATTCCAAAATGCCAAGATGCTGAGAAAAAGCTGAAGTGACAATTAGCTGGGATACAAATGCAACATAATTGTTGTTTACATTGGTTTCAATTGCTTTCTAATTACAATGCAGTGCCATAATTTTGGAAGCTTCAAAAATCCCTTTTTGTGCTTAAGATGTACATCAGATTCCCCCTATCATACTCACTTTCTTCAAGTAAACAAGATATGGCTACCAGTCCTACAAAATAGAAAAATCTGCACTCAGCAAATGCAAATGGAAAACCAACCAGGGTCAGGGGCTTTCCCAGCCAACAATAGTAGACAGTCTTCTTGATTGCATATCCTCACCTGGAAGCCATGCCATTAACAACAGAACAATACCTATTCAGCACAGAACAATACACAGTTTACATGGGAATAGCAGACAATATACTTGATTACATACTCTGAAGCTATGCCATTAACAACAAAACAATACCTATTCAACACAGAAC
>CM034701.1:201670132-201688813 GCA_020142125.1 Phrynosoma platyrhinos
ATTTATTTATTTATTTATGATGCTTCAGACCCCCAATTGTCTGAGGGATAGCAACCCAGCCCGGCTCAGAAAGGTTGCCTACCCCTGATATATAGATTCAGTGGGAGCTGCTGGGACACACATGTTCACAGGTCATATTCATCCCAACTAAACCACATTCTACTAAGCTTTGTGCCTCTCTACAAACATTTCCTGTTCAGCTACTATGAACAGGGGAAGCACGGGCACATCTGAAAAGTATCTCAGAATAACTGGTGTCAATTTCCACTAGGAATTGGATCTGATTGCCTGCTAATTTTAAACTAGACAAGAGGGCTGTCTTCTTCCAAGAAAAGTTTAATAAGTCTGAGTGTTTTAGTGGGACCATGTGAGGACATGCACTACAGAAAGGAGCAAAGACAAAAACCTAAGCTCACTGCTATTGCAATTTGTCACTCTCCTATCTGTGTTGTAGAATCTGTATGCACAGTGTCTACACTGGGTCTAACTAAAGCCTGCTTGCCCCGTGGTATGTGTTTTCCCCCAAAGGATAACAAATACAGAGGAAGAGAAGTGTCCTTTTATGGGCTAAGGCTTTTGAAGCCTTAATTGCCAAAGAATCTTCAAAGATGTCATATTATCCACCAGGGAATATTGGGCCCAAACATTCTCCTACTCAGTCACAACACTTATTGTGTAAATAACACAGTCTAATGGATCTCAAAGGGGTTTTGTGAGTATAAGCGGGAATGTATTCCACTCTTTACTCCTGAATGAAGTATAAAAATAATGATTATGCTAAACCATCTCACATGTGCAGGACTAAGGACAACATATCTTATTGTACAGTCCTTAATTAAGCAAATCAAGAATTTTAGTTTGGAGTCCTTCAGAATGTGATGAGCCTTGCAATTTCTCCCTTACTTCTACATGGGCACACTTATTAAGTTGGTCAAACATCAATCTAACAAAATATGTATATTTCCACATAGTAGGGAGCCAAAGGTAACTACCTTTTCTAATCACTCATATTTACACATTTAGAAAAGAGAAATTTGTAATCATTTGTAAGACAGAGAAATATATTAATAAACACAAAATCCTAGACATGCACAACATTATCTCCTTCAAAACAACACATGTTCCAAAAAAAAAAAAAAAAGCTCTAAGATGTGTGTGTATGTGTATGCCTTTGTCTTTGTTCCTTTGTATAGTGCATGTCCTCACATGGCCCCGCTGAAATCATTACATTTGTTAAATCTTTCTGGAAAGAAGAGAACCTCTGTGTGTGTGTGTGTGTGTCTCAGAAAATACAACAGAGATCCTGAGGCCTGCCACTTTATTCACAGGATAATGCTGGGATAATGGTGATATTGTGTGAAAACAATCCCACTCTTGTGGGATATTCACAGATTTAATGGCCATTTATTCATGGGATGTGGGTCCTTGCCTCTCTTATGATAAATTCCTGTGTTTAAAATTAGTTAACCTTTTAATGGGCACCTAACCTCCTAGCAAATATGCCACAAGTCATCTCCACACCGTATTATACCAGTAGTCTATTAAAGTGGGGGCATTAGGTTGCTAAATTTTAATATTAGGCCAGAAGTTTCAGGGTTTTATTCTCCATCTTAGATCTTCAAATAAATGAAGTGAGTGGGCTCTTCCAATTTGGACTCAGACTTGTTTGCTGTTGTCTTCAGACCTTATTCTTTGTGCTCTATTTGTAAGACATCAGAACATAGTATTGAACATATGGTTCACCAATACCTGCAACATTCTCTCTGCTCAGCCTCAGGAAATCTTTCAACTTTACAGAGCCTTGTAGAGTCCAAATGAGCAATTCAAGCAGCTGAACCCAATCACAAAACATTTTCTGCACCTTGGACAGTTCCTGTAAAGTCTGGATTACAATCTGAAGCAGATTTACCACTGCCACCAATGGCATTAGCCATTGTGTGGTACATTTTCTTTATAGCTCTCCCATGGCCCAATTAATATTTATACATTTCCAGACACAGTTCCATAACCCAAGTCACAGAAACTATTTTCTCAACAACAAGCATGTCAGTCAGTATCAGAGAACAGTTAAATAAACCATCTCCTCCCAGCCAGCAAGGCTGCACAGCTGCTGCACTAAGCTGAAAGGTTTTGGGAAGAGGTCTGTATGGAATAAGGACAGCTGGTTTATGCAAGTGGATCTTTGTGTAATCTGCTACTGAGAGGCCATAGTGATACAGGTGCAGAGAGAAAATATAATGCTGAGCTCTCCCATCAGCTCAGAGCAAATATTTCAAAGTAAAAGGCTAGTATTTACAGCAGATCTGAACTGAAATACAATTCAGGAGAACACAACCTCTTCCCAAGATCCACATTGTTTTCCTCTGAACCATGAGTGAAAAGCACTTGCTTATGACAACCTACAATAAGCATTATTTCAATCTACATTCAAAGGAGCCAGGGACAGTTTTCAAAAGAGAGACACAGCAAAACAGAATACATGAACAAAGGAAGAGAAAAGCCTCTTCCCTGCATGTTTTTGCATCCTTCATATAACAGAAAATAATGAGCTAAATAATAATCCAGTGGGCCACAGCAGCTAAAGCACATTGGAGTAGGGAAATGCAAACAGTTCCCACAGCTCACCTTTCTCTGAGCACTAACTAAAGGAAGCACCTGGGAGACAGGTCACAGTTGCACAACCCTGCAAGTCCCAACCTGCTCTTGACACATACAAAAAGAAAAACTAATCTGAGCAGAGGAGTTAACATAAGGAGTTAGGATTACTCCCACCTCAGAATTGCTCTTCTCACTCCCACATCTCCTCCACTACTTCGAAGCTTAGAATCATCATCACCATCACCATAATTATTATAATTACCATTATCTATCCTAGAATTCAAATTTAACTAAAAGTTCACATCACACAAAATTTGAAATTCATAGAATTAAAAGCAGTTTAGAGCTGCCCATTGCACACACACACACACACAGAGGGAGAGAGAGAGAGAGAGAGAACATTATTAAAGACCCTTTCCTCATGAGCTATCAGTTCTCAAAGGTCTGCCCACTCCAACAAAAAAGTTCTTCACTTGCCTACAAAAGGATAGGAAGCAGGGCATCAGTTTAGCCTTTCTAAGAAAGGAGCTCCATAATCTGGGGGTGGAAACCAAGAGCACCTTATTCTGTGTTCCCTCTAGATGTTGCTGTGAGGGAAATGGAAAGTAGAAAAAGGCCTCTCCAGAAGGTCTCAAAAACACACTAATGGATCTCAACTGCTGCTGCTGCTGCTGCTGCTGCTGCTGCTGCAAGAAAGGAGGATGCCAAGAGATCAAGAAAAAGCTCTCCCATGGCCAACAAGCCTTGGCTCCTGACCCTGCTTCTCCCTCTGATATTTACCACTCTTTCTGGTTGTTGGAGAGGGTAGCAAGATTTTGCCTTAAATATATTTTCCATAAAATAACGTGTCATACTCTGATCTCAGTGGCAGCTGCTTTGTGAATCATACTCCAAAACTTCTAAAATTAACATTCCATTTTCTTTTTTTAAGAACAGTTCTTATTTTTTCCATTACCTATCCTTGTTCCCATTTTGTTCTTATTTAACATTATTTAAAAATGATATTGGTTTTTTAAATATGTTTGAGCTGCAGAACCTATACAAGCACTGTTGTTGTTGTTTTGTAAATTTTATTATAAAAAAATTGCAACTTTACTTATTCCAGTATCCATTTTAGTAAGGTCTGCATAGATTACCCATCTATCCGGGTCTAATTTTTCTCTTATGAATAAGGCTTTGTTAGAGGACGTCTATAGAGGGATATTTATGCCAATGTATGTTTTATATTTCAGCCAAACTCTGAGAAGGGATTTACGAATAAAGTCATTGTCAAAGTCCTTGTTTGTCTTTAATTTTTGGTAGAGTAAGTAGGTGTGAAAGCCGAATCTCATATCAACTCCTTCCAATGCCAATAGTTCACTATTCTTTAATTTGATCTAGTCAGTCAGCCACACAAAACAACTTGCTTCAAAATATAATTTGAAGTTCAGAAACGCCAAACCTCCTCTATCTACACTATCTTGTAAGGTCTTCATACGTACCCTAGGCTTTCTACCACCCCAAAGAAACTTGGAAATGTCCTGCTGCCATTTTTTAAATGGAACTTCATTAGTAATTATAGGTAAGTTTTGGTATAGAAAAAAGAATCTTAGGCAAAATCATCATTTTAATTGTCGAGATTTTACCAAGCCAGGACAATCTAAAGCTCTTCCATCTTTCTAGATACTTTCTAATCACTTTTAATTTCTTTTCATAATTATTTTTAAAGAGGTCTACATTTTTAGAAGTTATTGTAATGCCTAGATATTTTACTTCTTTTTTAATAGTGAATCCTATTTCTCTACAATCATAGTTTTTTCATGGGCCTGTAAGTTCTTCACCAAAATTGTTGATTTATTTTTATTCACACTAATCCCTGAGACTTCTGAGAAAGCTACCAATTCTTTAGAAACCTCATCTATATTTTCTGGATTAGATAGAGTTATAACCAGGTTGTCAGCATATGCTCTAATTTTCATCTGCCTCCCTTGTATCTTAATGTCTTCTATGTTCGCATTTCTCCTAATGTTCGTATTAAGTGTCTCCAATATCAGTATAAACAATAAGGGGGACAGAGGACAACTATCAGCTGCGCTCTTTGATTATTGTAAATGGCTTTTCTCCAATTGCAGAAATTGCCTTCTTTCACCATCCTTTTAATAATTTCTTTCATAAATTTCCAGCTAATATTATCAAACACTTTCTCAGCATCTAGGAAGAACATAGCAATTTGTTTATCTGGTTTTCTCTGTCCAAATTCTATTATATCAAGCCAATTTCTGATATTATACTCTATATGCCTTTTTAGCAGGAAGCCCCTCTTGTCTGTGTGAATCCAAGTTGACAGAATTTTCTTTATCCTTCTTTCTAATATATTTGCATATAATTTATAATATTGATTTAATAATGATATTGGTCTGTAACTTTTTATATCAGTTGCATCTTTGTTTTCTTTTAATATTAGTACTATATTAGCATTCCCCCAAGATTCTGGCATTTCAAAATTTCATCCTTTTGAAATTTTATTCATTATATTTCATAAATGAGATACAACTATTTCTAACATTGTTTTATAATAGAGGTAGGCAACCTTTTCCCTTTAAGGACCGAGGGACTTCAGCTCCCAGAATCCCAGGAGCTATTGGCCAACGTGGGACTATTGGCCAACATGGCTGAGGCTTCTGGGAGCTGAAGTCCCTCAGCCCTTAAAGGGGAAAGGTTGCCTACCCCTGTTTTATAATATATAGCTCCTAACCTATCTGGGCCAGGGGCTTTTGATGCTTTGGACTTCTTGATTTCTTCTGTTATCTCTGTCACAGAAATTTTCCTATTTAGATCTTCTCTTTGTTTTTCTGTAAATTCTAAAATTTTCTGATGGTCTAAATACTCTGTTAATTCATTTTTGTTGATATATTGTTCTCTGAACATTTCCTTAAAATATTTGTGGAATCTGTCTTTTTTTCTGGTCTGAATATAATTTCCCATTGTAGTTTGTTTTTGATATTACTCTTTTTTTCCTTTCCTTTCCTTTCCTTTCCTTGCCAACCATTTATTCATTTAATTAGAGTGTTCAAAATAGTTTTGTTTCAAAATTGTCATTTTTTTCTAGTTCTTCCACCAGATGTAGTTTTTTTTATTGTATTAAAAAAAAAAGCTTCATACATCTCTTATTTCCTGAGGAAGTTACAGCAATGTAATAGTTAAATTATCCTGTACCAACATAGTAATCATGCATCTTAGTTTATGTTAAATAAATTGTGCCAAAGAGAACATAAACTTTTCCTGGTAATAGTTTAGTCCAGTTATCCCATTGGTGTTTGTCAATGAGGAATTAATTCCATAATTTCTTTATTTTTTCTCATTTCACACAAAATTGTTGATTCGATTTATCCTTAATCATCATTGTTAATTTATCCATAGTCATCAAGTCATTTACCTTTGCTAACCACTCCTCCTCTAAATTCTCATTTATCCTTTTCCAATATTTGGAGAATATTATTTGAGCCACTGTGATAATATTGAAAACAATGCTTATTTCAGCCTTACTTATTTTACTTTTAAATTCCTCTGTTATGTTTAGTAAGTATAATTTAGAGTTCATCTCAAAGCAGATTTGAAATGTCTCTTGTATTCTTTTATGAATCATTTTCCAGAATTCTGCTGCTACCTTACACTTCCACCACATATGGAATAAGTTCGTGTTGTTAACGCATTTCCAACAGGTGCTTTCATCATTATTTTTTAACTTGGCCAATTTTGGGGGGAACAAATGCTATCTATAGAACATTTTAAAATAATTTTCTATTAAATATGAGCTTTTAGTGAATTTTAAAGTTTTTATCCATACTGCTTCTGAAGTGTCTAATGAAATATTCTCTCCTATGTCCTGCATCCATTTTATCATGTTCTCCTTGATAGACTCTTCTTTTAATTCAGTATCAAGCAACATCTTGTATATACGTATTATATGTTTTCCCCCTTTTTCCAGATTTTTTTCTAAATAAAAGTATTAATAAATGGGGAAAGAACCAGAAAAATAGATATATCAAATGGTACTAGACAGGGATGTCCTCTATTGCCTCTATTGTTTTTACTAGTGATGGAGATCCTATTGAACAAGATAAGAGCAAAGAAAGAGATTATAGGAATTAAATTCAAAGATATCGAATATAAAGTTAAAGCTTATGCCGACGATCTGTTGGTCACATTAACTGAAAATATAGAGAATTTGAAACAGTTGTTAGAGACATTGGAGGATTTCAGAAGAGTCTCAGGATTACAAGTTACTACAGAAAAAACAATGGTAATGACAATGAATTTAACAAATGAAGAAAAAAACATATAAATGAAACCTCAGATTTTCAAATAGCCAAAAAGGTTAAATATCTTGGAGTGACTTTAACTACAAGAAATATAAACTTGTTTAAAAATAATTATGAGAAAATAGATAAAGAAATAAAATGAGACCTTAGGAACTGGAGTAAGTTTAATTTATCATGGCTTGGTAAAATATCAGTGATTAAAATGAAGATACTTCCTAAGTTTATGTTTTTATTTCAAAACATACCTATAATCACTAGTAATACAGCATTTAAAAAGTGGAACGCAGAGATAAGTAAGTTTTTCTTGAGTGGAAGGAGACCAAGAGTAAAGTTTAAAGTAATGCATGACTCTAAAAATAGAGGTGGTCTTTCTATTCCCATTTTTCAATTATATTTTGAAGCCAACTGTTTAGAGTGGTTAATGGAATGGTTATTGCTGAAAAACCAAAAAGTCTTAAGTTTGGAGGGAGTAGATATGCGGTTTGGTTGGCACGCATATCTCTTCTATGAGAAACAGAAGGCTCACAAGGATTTTCTTAATCACGCCATTAGGAATGCATTAATGAAAGTATGGAATAAGTATAAAGCTAGAATATGTCCAGGAATTCCAACATGGGTATCGGTACATGAAGCTTTTCATGGTCAAGAGACAGTAAAAACAGGAAACTGGTTAACATATAAAGAGTTGACAAATACATCTCATATAAATCAAACCTTAACATTTAAGAATTTAGAACAATTAACAGAAGAAGGCATAAATTTAGGATGGTTCTTTTATAGACAATTAAGGGAAAGGTTCCTTAAAGATAGCAAAATACCTGGTATAAGATCAGGAAAAACTACTTTCAATGAGAACATGTTTTCTGAAAATATGCATAAAATAGCGCTCTATTATCAAATTGTATTAGAATTAGAGATGGAGGAAGAAGTTGTAAAAGAAGTAATGGTTAAATGGTCACAGGACTTGAAACAAAATATAAAACTAGAAAGTTGGGAGAGGGTCTGGACTAAGATGCTAAAATATACCACCTGTTATAATTTAAGGGAAAATTATTACAAAATGCTATACAGTTGGCATTTGACCCCTGATAAATTGGCAAGAATATATAAAAGTCACTCTAATAAATGTTGGAAATGCAATAAAGAGGTGGGCACGTATATTCATGTATGGTGGCAATGGAAAAAGACAAAAAAAATTCTGGTACAAAATACATAAGCTGGTAGAAGAGATGTTGCAACTTCGATTTAATATGGATCCAAAGCTATATTTGTTAAATATCTATGAAAATGATATAATGGACGTAAATATGGAAAATTCTTATTTTATAAAACAACTTGTGCTAGAATAGTTTTTGTGGCCAAATGGAAGCAGGAAAAACTTCCAACAGTTATATAAATTTATAGATTTTATTGAGTTGGATAAACTTACAAGCTGGATAAGAGGACAAGATTGAGAATTAAAGAAAAAAAATTGGGAGCCTCTATTTGATTATTTAGGTAAAAGGACAATCTCAGGGCCATGAATAGAGTAATTATCAATTAGAAATTAGGAAGAGTAAATGTAACTAAAGAATCAAGATTATGATTTATTGACTTAGATAATAGGAAAAGAGGACTTAATTTAGTTTTTTTTCCCTATAGGATATCTTCCTGATTTGAAATAAAATAGAGAAAGTGTTAGAAATAAAATGTTGTAAAAGGACCTGGTAAAAGTTCAGGAAGTTATAACTTAGTGAGGAATGGATGAACTAGGATTTATGTTGAAAGAGAAGGTTTATATATAAATATATGTCTTGCATGTTTGTATGTTTGTATGTTTCGATGTTCTGTATGTTTTTGTATGGTTGTTTTGTGGTTTTTTAAACATTAATAAAGTTTCTTAAAAAAATAAATCAATGTATTTCTACTCCTTCTAATGATTTGATATTTTCTCCTTCTTCTGTTCTGGTCAGAATCTCTTCCTAGGTAAGCCATTTTCCATTATGGAATTTTTCTGCCTTGTGAAATGTTTCCTGAGATGAGACCCATCTTGGGGTTTGGGTGTATAAATAATTCTTGTACCTATTCCAAATTTTTAATAGTGCTTTCCCAATCATATGTTTATTGAAATTGTCATCTGTTGTCCTATCCCCATAGAGTAAATACATATGCCATCCTTTCTTTACGTTTACACTTTCCAATGTCAATAACCTTTTGTTCTTTAGGTCTATCCAATTATTTAGCCATTTAAAGGCCACTGTGTTACAATAGGTTTAGAGGTTAGGTAAACCTAAACCTCCCTTCTTTTTATCATCTTGTAACACTGCTGTTTTTATTCTTGATTTCTTCCCTAGCCAGACAAATTCTGTAATGTCTCTTGTCCATGTTTTGAAGATAGTATTAGATGTTATTACAGGGATAGTTTGAAATAAATATAGAATTTTTGGAAGTACATATGATTGTATTAATGCTATTCTTCCAAGAAGTGATAATTGTAGTGTTTTCCACCTTTTTAGGTCCTCCCTGATTTTATTCCATATCACCATGTCATTATTTGGTAGAAGATCCTGATTTTGGTTTGTTATTGTAATGCCCAGGTATTTTGTTTTTGTTAATATCCTTAAGTCTGTTTTCTTATCTAGCTCCTTCTCGTCTGTTTTTGAAAAGTCTTTTTTTAACCAGTATTCCACTTTTATGTTTATTAATTTTAAAACCTGCCATGCTGCAAACTTCTTCTAGTGTTGACCATAGTTTTATTATGCTTTTTGGGGGGTCTTCTAGTATTATTGCTAAGTCATTCGTGAATGCTTTTATTTTGAATTGTTAATTTCCTATTTGTAAGCCTGTAATTTGTCTATCATTTCTTATTCTTCTCATTAAGATTTCTATCATCATTATGAATAGAAGTGGTGAGAGTGGACAACCTTGACATGTCCCTTTATTAATTCTACATTTATCTGATTTCTCCCCATTTATATCTATTTGGGCAGTTTGTTGTGAAGAGATAGCATTAATCCATTTTTGAAACTTATTTCCAATATCGCTTTGTTTTAACACTTCTTTCATAAAGAACCAATTAGCATTATCAAAGGCTTTTTCTAAATCAATTAAAATAATACCTGTTTTTTTCTCTTTGTGCCATTCATAATACTCTATAATATTCACTATTGATCTAATGTTCTTTTTAATTTGGCAACCTGATAAGAAGCCCGATTGATCTTTGTGTATCCACTACGAAAGTTCTTTTTTCAATCTGTCTGCTATAATTGAAGCATATATCTTATAGTCAAGATTCAGCAGGATATTGGTCTATAATTTTCAATTTGGCTTATATCTCTATTTTCTTTTGGTATTAGTATTATTGGCACTTCACCTCATGTTTGGAGGTAGAAGCCCTCTTCGATCTCTCTTATGGGATTATATAGTGGATTTATTAACTCATCTATAAAAGTTGTATAATATCTAGCCGTTAAACCATCTGGCCCTGGGGCTTCATTGTCTTTTAGTTTCTTTACTGCTCTATATATTTCTTATTTTGTTATTGGCGTGTTTAGAACTTTATTCATTTTTAATATATTCTTGAATCCTTATTTTCTTATCTTCAGTTAAATTATCTGCTTTGAATAAATTTTTGAAGTTTTCTGTTGCTATTTGTTTGCTTTTTTCTGAGTTAATAAATCCACTTCTTTCTCTTTCTCTTTTATTGTTACTATACTTCTTCTTTCGTTTTGTTTTTTAATTTTATAAGCCAGCCATTTCCTCATTTTATTAGCATTTTCAAAATGTTTTTGCTTTAAATATTTTATCTTATTTGCTATTTGTTGTGTAATTTTTGGTATAATTGATTCTTTAGAATTTGTAATTCTTGGTTTAGTTTCTTATCTTTCAGATTTTTTTAAAAAAAATTCTTGTTCTTTTCCCTTTAATTTTTCCATTATAGCCTTTTCTTTTTGTTGCTCTATCCTTTTTTCCCTTACTCTTGTTGAATAAGTTGTCCTATTATAACAGCTTTACTGGCATCCCAAATATTATGGGCAGGCATTTCAGCATTTGTATGTTCCTTGAAGTAAAATTTTATTTCTTGTTTTAATCTTTGTACAAATTCTCCATCTCTTGGTAGATAGTCGTTCAGTTTCCAATTAAATTTCCTTTTATTTCTTTTGAATTCCAGTTTAATAGCATTGTAATCCAACAGAGTTCTAGGGAGAATCTCTATACTGACAATATCTTTACTAAGCTGCTTTGAGGCACAAATTATATCGATTCTTGACCAAGTTTTAAATCTATCTGAATAGAATGTGTAGTCCCTGTAATTGTTACGGCATAGCCTCCACATGCCAGTTAAATTTAGATTTTCTACAAAGGTAAATGTTAATGGTGGTAATTTCCCTTGATTATCCTTTTTGGTGTTTGGGTTGGATCTATCTAATGCAAGGTCCCAAACCCCATTCCATTTGCCTGCTATTATAATGCTCTCATATTCCAGTCTTTCAATTTCTTGATATAATTTCTTATGGAAAATTTATTTATTTTCTTGTGACACATATATATTTACTAACAGTGTTTTTTCTCCTTGATATATCATTTCAGTCACCATATATCTTCCATCTACATATTTCAGTATTTCTTTTGCTTGTCCTTTAGTCTTAACAAATTATTATGCCTTTTCTTTTAGGTTTTTTCCCCTACCTTTATTTAGTGCTTAGTCTTCCTTTGTTTCTTTGTTTTTTCTTTCCTTTTTTACTTTCTGCTTGTACTAGTTTTTTATGTTCTTCTTACTTTCATGTTTTCCTTCCTGTAGAATTAATGATTTTTGATTTGAATCCTGTTTCTCTCTCAACCTCTGATGATTGTCTATCTGAATCTTCTGAGTTTGCTTTGTTTTCCTATAAATTTACCATGCTAAGTTCTTTTTCCAGTCTAGTTTCCATTTTTCCATTTTATTTTGTATTATTATTATTATTATTATTATTATTATTATTATTATTATTATCCTCTTTTATTTTCCCTGCTTCTTGGCCTGTTTTATAATTGGTTAAAAAGATTTTCATTTGTTCTTCTGAGTTTATTGTAAATCTTTCTTTTCTATATGTAAAGGAGACTCCTGTTTTTTCCCCATTTGTACTTAATATTGTTTTGTCTTAGAAATTCTATTAATATTGTGTAGTCTTTTCTTTTCCTTAACATTTGTTGCAAGATTACTTTATATATTTTAACTCTTTGCCCTCTATCTCTAGTTTTTTTACTAAAATTTGTCTCAAGGATCAGATCTCTTACTCACTCTCTTAAAAAATAAACCATTATGTCTATTATGATTTTTAGCAATCCAGGAGTCTATTCTGTACATATTGTCTACTTTTAGGTCAAGTTGCTCTCCTGACCAATCAATAAAGTGGGCTAGAGTGGGGATGATTCTTGTATTTAGGTTTTCATTTAATTGTTCACCTGTACCTCTTAATTTCAATGCTTTCCTTTGGAGACATAATTCTAATTTTGCTTTGTAGCGCTCTTCTTGATACTGTTTTCCTTCTATAATACCTGTTCTTTTCCCTAGTGCTTCAGTTGCTTCATGGATTTCTGTCAATTTTTTATTCAATACTTTCACTTCTCCTGTAATTTTTGTTTGGGTGTCTTTAAATAGGTTTATCTCTTTTTGGATATCTGTTTTAATTTCTTCTGTCAAGCCTTTTATCTCTTCCTTGATATTTGCTGTTATCTCTGTTTTTATATCCATTCCTATTTTCCTAATTTCTTCAAGAAAGAAAGAACTGGTATGTTTCTTTTTGTTGTTTTCTGTCTATTACAGTTTCTATTTGTGGGTTACCTTTTATTTCACATGGTTCGATGCTTTTGTGTTGTTTGCCATGTTCTAGTTTCTTCTGGGTGATTTTTTTCCTTTCTTATTTTTTCTCTGATTGGCTATAATTTCTATATTCTTTAAGTATAGTTGAATAATGTTTTATTCAACCCGAGCACCAATAATTTTTCTAATCTTACACTGAATTCCTAGTTGTTGCCCCTAGCTGAGCTTGTGTTACTTCTCTTAAGCCTTATTAATCTGGTCTACCACTGTTGTTATCTGGAAATGTATTGATTGAATAAAATACAGTTTACACTTAACACTCTGCTCTTTTCCCCTTCTTACTATTATTGTTGCATCTATTACTAGAGTTGGATAGTCACTCCTCTTCCTCCTCTTCTTCCAGGTGCTGCTGGGGTGGTGGTGGTGGTGGGCAGGCTTGGCTTTCAAGCCTCCACTGCCTCCTGGCTCTCTCTCTGTTCCTCCTCCTCCTCCTCTGGATGCTGTCGGGGTGATGGTGGTGAGTGAGCTTGGCTTTCAAGCCTCTACCACTGCTTGGCTCTCTCCACCAGATATAGTGAGATTTGTTTTTGTATTATCTTCAATTGATTTGATAATTCCTTTTTCCCTGGAATTTTTCTTCAATAACTCTTCTTTTTGTTTCAATTCTGATTTGAGTTTCATGAATTTCTTCTCTTTTCATTTTCTTCATGAAATTGTTAATTATGGTTTTAACTATAATGTGGTTTAATAATGTTTTAAGAAGGGGAGGGCATATGTTGTTTTATGTTGTATGCAAAAGAATTTATGCTGTAAACCACCCGGATTGGGTTACCAATGGGCGGTATGAAAATAATTTTTATTATTATTATTATTATTATTATTATTATTATTATTATTCATAGCATTGCTTAATAAAAAAGTCCCTCATAAAGGCTTTGCCATACTGTATTGATGTTCATTCCTTCTGTTAAATTCTCTTCAAATAGTATTTTCAGGGTTTCTTTTGCTTTCTCCTATATTTGTTTGTCTCTTAGAAGAGAATCATCCAATCTCCAACTTGAAAATTTTCTTCTTTTCTTCAATAACAATGTTATGGGATTATGATCTGATATTATTCTTGGCAGGACTTTTATTTTTCCTACTTTGATAATCATTAAGTACAATGTCAGAAACATATAAATCCTAGACCACTAGGATAACTAGAGTAATATATATATTCTTGTGCTGATCCATATTTGTAATGCCAGCTGTCTTCCAAGTCTAGCACCTCCATTAAATTAAATAAGATTTTTGGAAGTTTTCCTTGTGTTTCTTTAATTTGTTTTTTCCCCTGCTGGTCTATCTAGCAATGGGTTTATAACCCAATTCCAGACTTTCATCATTATTATGTTGTTGTAGGTAAGTTTCAAGATGATATTTAATATTTTAGCATAGAATTTACTCTTGTTTTCTAATAGTGCATATATTCCAACAACTCATGATTCTTGATCATCATATTTAACTTCTAATCCTAAATAATGTCCTTGTGTGTTATAAAAAAGTTATTTCACTTCTTTTTTTATCTACCTTTAACATATATCACAACTCATTTTTTTTTCTTTTTCTCTGATGCTGATATGAAATATATCTTTTCTTTAGATATAAGTTTCTTGGAGACATATAATTTCACAATTTAACTCCCTAGATTGTGATAAACATTTTTTTTTTACTCTTTTGGGGTGTATTTAACCCCTTCACATTCCAAGAAAGCAATTTAAAATTTCTAGACATCTTTTTCTTCTTCCCATTCACTTATGTCCTCTGTTTCTTCTATCTCTAATGATATATTTCTCATTTCAACTGAACCAGATTCATCTCTCTCTGTTTCCCTTTCTTCATTTTCTCTATGTTTCATAGATCTTCTTTTAATGCTGTGTCTATCTTATTTTGCTTCATTACATGTTTGCTTTTTTTCTGGCTTTTTCCATTGTGGTATATTCTTCATCCTGTAATTCTTCTTCTGATTGTGACTCCATCTCAGTCTCTAGATCTCTTTCATATTTTCTCATGAATTCTTTTGCATTAAATATTGAACCTGTTTTGTCTGAATTTAAATGAGAGACCTTCTGGAAGTTCCCATGTATAGAAGATACCATGTTTCCTTAATAGTCTAACTGACCTTGAATCATCCATGACTCATGGAGCCCCTGTAGATGAAACATCTCCATGCCCCTCTGTTCTCAACTGTTTAGTCAATTCCTGTAAACCCAGGCCTGTGACTTCCCTAACTGAATCTATCCATCTGGCATGTGGTCTTCTTCTCTTTCTCCTGCTTTCCATCTTCCTCAGTATTACTGAATTTTTTTCTAATGAGTCATGCCTTCTCATGATGTGTCCAAAGTACAACTGTTTCAATTTTGTCATCTTGACTTCCAGGGAGAATTTGGGTTTCATTTGTTCTAGGACCTATTTTTTTGTCTCTTTAGCCATCGATGGTATCCTCAGCACTCTTCCCCAGCATCACATCTCAAATGAGTTTATTTTCTTCCTATCAGCTGTCTTCACTGTTCTTCTCTTACATCCATACATAGTGATGGGGAATACAATGATCTGGACAATTCTAAGTTTAGTGTTCAGTTGTACATCTTTACACTTTAGGATCTTGTCCAGTTCTTTCATGGCTGCCTTTCCCATTTCTTGACTGCAGTCACTGTTTCTATCAATGTTTGATCTAAGGTGCAGAAACTCTTTGACTATTTCAATTTCCTCATTATCTAGGTTGAACCTATGCAGATCTTCCATGGTCACTATTTTTCTTTGTTTTTAAATGTCCAGAAAAAACTACCTTTGTACTTTCTTCTACTTTCCTTAATAATTGTTCCAAAACTGTCATGTTTGCCCTTATTTGGATGGTTTCATTTGCATATCTTAGATTGTTGACCTTCCTTCCTCCCTCTCCTTAGTCCAAACCTGCTCTTTGTATGATATTTTCTTCATACGAGTTGAGAAAAATAGAGTGATAGAATATATATATGTTGGAACCATTTGCCAATTGGGAAGCGTTCTGTTCCTCCATATTCTGTTCTAACAGTAGCCTCTTGTCCTAAGTACAGATTTCTCATCAGAACTATCAAATGTAGTGCTACTGCTATGTCATTAAGAACAATCCACATTTTTTTTCATGATAAGCCTCTGAGTGTGATGGGCCTTTTTACAAGAGCATTTTAGGTCCACCCAGCCCCCTTTCCCTCTTTGTCATTGGTCTAACTGAAAGTTATTTTAGCAGCATTGGCAAGGAGAAGGTGGTCAAGATAGGCTAAAGAAACAGTGACTTTAGGTGTTGAGTTGTAACAGTCTGTCAGCATCAAACAGTGCAATAAACAAAGCTTGATCTGGAGAAGAATGGGATTCTGCTTTAGCTGTTGCTACTGCAGCTGTAGCTGTGTCTGCCTTCCTACAACAGCTATGATAAACAGCAGCTGCTTGTAGAATAATTTACTAAGCATGTGTGAACAGTAAAACAAAAAGAAAAGAGGAGAACAGATAAGCCTGACTCACCAACTATCCCCATATTTCTTTAAAAAAAATAGATCTGTAAATTTGGGCACCAAAATGAAAATAATTAAAATGTTGAGGATGATGAAAGAAAAATTAATCCATGGATGCATTTTGGCAGAAGCTTTTAAGTGGTATCTAGAGGGTTTAACACGTTTTTTTGTTCACTTACACAAGCCTTATCTGTTGTGGTTATTTCATTTCAGCCTGTATTGTCAGTTTTTGTGGGGTGCAATTAGGTTTCCCAGGATGTTAACCCTTTTAAAGGGAAACTAAGGGCCTAAGCAGACTGCCAGAAATAGTGCACATTAAATTGAAGCACTGCCCTGGCTCAGTGCTAGGGAATCATGGGAACTGTAATTTATTGTGGCACCAGAGCTCTCTGACAGAGAAGTCTCAATGTCTCAGAAAAAAATACAATTCCCATGACTCCCTAGCACTGAGCCAGGGCAGTGCCTCAATTTAATGTGCACTATTTCTGGCAGTCTGCTTAGGCAATATGCAAGTGTGAAAGTTAAATTTGTTAAGAGTTCAGCATTCATCAGCAGAACAACAAAAATGTGAGTCAGACTTTTATTTTAAATCTGTTTTCCTAAAGAATAAGGACTTATTCCAAAAAACAACAGACATGCAGTTTATAGTTTAAAAAACAAACATTAATGACTTTAATAAATGCATAAAATAACTAAAACCTAATCTAACTGGTGATGGTCTGGGTAAAACAAATAAATATCCCCATCTTTTAGATAGCAGGAAAATGGGACAAGCTACTGCTTACTGACTGCTGACTGCAGTTACAAGCAGTTTAGAATCTTGGGAGAGAGCTGTTAAACTGTTTCCAAGAATGAATGACAGGAGCTACATGTTGGATAGAATGAGGAAGAGAGAGTCCCTATCTATATATGAAGAGACAGGAGAATGCAAACATATTTTTTTCCAACAGCTATCAATAAAAAGTTTGGCAAAACATGTTGAAGTGTTCTTTTTTGTGGTTTAGGAACCTATCCCTATTATTTCCATGCTGTTTCTGCCTCTGGTAGCAAATTTTCTGTTAAAAAAATTAATGTCCAGGAACATATCTACTTTGTTCACTGTGCTATGTCTACACCAGGGGTAGGCAACCTTTTTGAGCTGGGGGCCGGGTTGCTGTCCCTCAGACAATTGACGGGCCGAAGCACCAAAAATAAATAAATAAATAAATAAATAAAAATAAAAATTAAAATTAAAAAAGAATTAAAAAAAATTTAAAAAATGCATGCACACTCTCTCAGCCCCAGAAAAGCCATGGCAAAACCCCTGTGAAGATTTTGCCAAGAAAACCCCAAGAACAAGTAATAACAACAATAATCAATATCATCATGGGGAGGCGGCGGCAGGGGGGGGCGGCGGCGGCAGGACCGGTTTGGGGCCGGTCCAAAGGCCTTGCTGGGCCGCATCCGGCCCCCGGGCCTTAGGTTGCCTACCCCTGGTCTACACTATAACAAGCATAAGATCAATGGTGTGATTCTAGTTTTTGGTTTTGACAACCAGCAAAGTAAGCTCACCCATAGGTGTGTTTACATCAGTCGAGTTCAGAGATATTCTAGCATTGGGATCCTTGCATTTACAGAAGTTTCACATTAAGTCACCATAATATCATAACAATGGACAGAATCAGGAAAGTACTGGGCCAAAGTAAGACTTAGAAGGAATCCTATATTTATTTAGACCTTGCTCTGACCACCACTAGTGTTGTAATGTGCCTTTTTGATCATTTGCACCTCCCCAGTCACTGTTTCAGCATAACCTGATGGTACAGAGTTTTTTGGAGGTGAGGTAAAAAAAAGCAGGTATTCTGTCTTAAGGTCTTTTGAGGAAGGGAGATATATAAATATAATAAATATGTTTTATACCTGTTTGTTGTGGGGATTTTTTAAAGCATGAAACAATGGGATTGTTGGATAGTGGCAGTGTTCCATCTCTCTGAGCTTGAACATAGTTCATCTGCCTTTTTTTAGTCAGTGTATCACCATCCAGAATCCCACTGGAAGATGTGATGTTAGTAGTGGGTTTTGGTAACACAAGTTTTCTGCTATTACTAATTTTGCTGTGTCCCTGTGTGTGTCCCTGTGTGCATGCACACATCTGTGAATACATGCATGTGTACATGTGCATGTATGTGTGTGTGTGTAGGACTATACTTAATTTTGATCATATTAGGCTCTTATAAGTAACTTCTCATCACCCAGCAAAGTAGCACCATTGAACATTGCAGCAGGCAAGTAATTCTTGGTGTCATGGCCAGCCATGCTGAGGACTCAGAGGACAAGGAAGATGAGGAGGATGAGCCAGACTCTAGCTTTGCTCTGCCAGCTCCAGCAGAGTTGGCTGAGCTAGAACCTAGCACTGCTATGCCAGCTCCAGCAGAGCCCATGACTCATCAGCTTAGGGGGGTTGCAGACTGCCAGAAATAGTGCAAATTGAGTC
>CM034701.1:201704475-201718106 GCA_020142125.1 Phrynosoma platyrhinos
TCTCATCCAGCAGGCCATTCCATAATCTGGGGGCGATTACCAAAAAGGGCCTCTTGGAGGTTGTAGACAGCCTAGATTTTTTTGGCTGAAGCAAATTCCTCACAGAGGACTGGAGTGCGCGGGGAGGATTATATGGCAGGAGGAGGTTCCAAAGATAAATTGGACCCAAGCCATTTAGGGCTTTAAAGGTAATAACCAACACTTTATACTGGGCCCTGGAAACTAATAGGCAGCCAGTGAAGAGATTTTAAAACCGGAGTTATGTGATCTCTCCAAGATGTTCCTGAGACCACTCTGGTTGCCATGTTTTGTACCAACTGAAGTTTCCAGACCAAGCACGAGGGTAGCCCCATGTAGAGTGCATTACAGAAATTCAGACAAGAGGTTACCAGCGCGTGCACAACAGTCTCAAGATCCTTTACTTCCAGAAAAGGGCGCAGCTGGCGTATCAGCCAAAACTGATAACAGGCACTCCTGACCTGTTATCACCTGACTAGTCATCTGAAGCGACGAATCAAGGAGCACCCCCAGACTGTGAACACAGTCCTTCGTGAAGAGTGTGACGCCATCAGATTTCAATAAACAGTCAGGAAGGTAGTTAGACATTGCAACCCAAATCCTGGTTTTGAGGTCACTACCATGAGCACTTCCATTTTGGCTGGATTTAATCTCAATTTGTTTTTCCTCATCCACCCCATTACTGCCTTAAAACAGTAATTGAGAGGAGGGACACCATTGGAATTTGAGGCCGACGATCGAGACAGGGAGAAATAGATCTGGGTATCATCAGTGTACTGATAACACTCAGCCCCATAACTCCAAATAATCTCACCCAGCGGCTTCATATAGTTATTAAACAATATCGGGGACAGGATGGCACTTTGCGGGAAACTGCAAGTAAGCTCTTTTTTACTGGAACAACTGTCCCTGAGCAGCACCCTCTGGGATCTGCCCGAGAGGAAGGAACGGAACCACTGCAATGCAGTGCCTCCAATTCCTAGCCGACTCAGGTGATCCAAGAGGATGCCATGATCTATTGTATCAAAAGCCACTGAGAGGTCTAAGAGCACCAACAGGGTCACACTACCCTTGTCAATACTCAGACACAGGTTGTTGGTCAAGTCAACCATGGCGGTCTCAACTCCAAATCCCATCTTAAAGACAGTTTGAAATGGGTCTAGATAATCAGTTTCATCCAAGACCACCTGGAATTGAAGAGCAACCGCCCTCTCGATCACTTGGCTCAAGTATGGTAGCGTAGAAACCGGTCTATAGTTGTTCATATCCAGAGGGTCCAGGGGAAGGTTTTTTTCAGAAGCAACCTAACCGCTGCTTCCTTTAAGCAAGATGGAACATGCCCTTCCCTGAAGGATGCATTGATGATGTCCTTAAGAAACATTAAGGCATCCCCCCGCCCCCCGGACAGCCAGCCATGAAGGGCAAGGATCAACAGGGCAAGTTGTCTTCCTCACTCTACCAAGTAGCTTGATGTGTTTCCCTTCCACTGAAGTGAATGTGAGAAACTCATGTGGGCAGAGGTTTGTGTTTACTCTCGAACATGCATATGCTGGTGAGATACTCCTCTAATGGAGTACATAGGTACATTTCTTTTTTAAAAAAATGGTACACATGCACAAAAGTGCATGCATAAGCACAC
The DNA here is from genome assembly GCA_020142125.1 of Phrynosoma platyrhinos. Taxonomy (NCBI): domain Eukaryota; kingdom Metazoa; phylum Chordata; class Lepidosauria; order Squamata; family Phrynosomatidae; genus Phrynosoma; species Phrynosoma platyrhinos. Next base: position 201,706,133 of record CM034701.1, read on the forward strand.
ACACACACCTCTTCATAATTAGCATTCCATAATATAGTGATTATATTATTATGTGATATGGAGACATTTTTTTTTACACAAAACATGGAGTCCAAAAAACCCCTTGATCTCCAGTGCAAAGCCTAAGGTTTTGGATGACTTTCCTCTGAGGGGGCTAAGCTTTGCTTAAGCTGTACCATTCCAGACTGCAAGTGACTCAGTAATCCCTTACAGAAAATAATGTCTCACTCCAGAATGCTAAGGTTTTATCCTTAAGTTATAATTTCCTTTAAATATCTGAACTGAAACTTTTGCTTTAGCTGCTATGTAACTTCAGATGGAAGGAATTCTTATCCTACTCAAACCGTAAAAGCTGGGTTTGAATGTCAGTGAACACTGGTAATGTAGTCATTGTGAAACCTAGGGATTATCTGTTGTTGCTGTTATTGTGTGGCTTCAACTTGTTTCTGACTTATGCTAACCCTAAAATGAACCTATTATGAGTTTTTATTGGAAAGATTGGTTCAGAGAAGGTCTTTGCCACTGCCTTCCTCTGCAACTGAGAGCATGTGACCCACCCAGTGGGTTTCATGGCTAAGCAGGAAATTGAACCCTGGTTTCCAGAGTTGTACTGAAACAACAACAACAACAACAACAACAACTTCACCTTACATCTTGCCAGCTTCCACTTTAATTGGTTGCCTCTTCCATTCAATCCTATTCCCCCCCCCCTTTGCATCCCAATAAGTAATAATGAGTAAAGACAGGAAGTTTAAATGTCTCCTTTCTCATCCTATCAGTTGATTTATTTTTTTTAATGTGGATTTTTAATGTCTCCTGATGGGCCCATGTGAAAGAAAAGGGCATTTTATTCTCCATGGTGTATTGAAGCTAATGGAGATCATGGCAGATTGGGTTACTCCCTTTCCCTTCCTCCCACTCTCCTGAGTGAGCAAATGAGTGAACAAGTGAATGAGAAAATGAGAGAGGGCGGGCATATGCGGGTGGGCACCTCAAACCTTTTAAATATATTTAAAACCTTTTAAATATAGTGGAATAACTCCATGAAAAGAACTGTTAATACTTAACATAGGGGGAAAACAGATAGCCCTGAAGATGGATTGGTGCCATGGCAAACACACGCCATGGCCCCAATCAGCCTTGAAGCCAGCCAAAAAAGGAGTAGCAAAGATCTGCTTCTTCTTCGGCTGGCAAAAAGCCAGCTTTTCCTGCCCTGCCCTGCTATGGCTTGAAGCTGCTCTGGCAGTGTGCAGCATATAAACACCACGCCACTGGAGTGTCTTGAAGCCACCCACATCTGGGTGCCCATCCAGCTTCCAGGTGGCTTCTGGGAATCATCAGAGCATGTGGTGTGTAAACACTGCACTCTGATGACTCCCTGAAAGTGTCTTTTATGGGCCGTCTGTTCCAACCCATACTAAATAGACCTCCCTTGGGTCACTATGCCTGAAGGTTAATTTTTTAAAAACAAAAATTGCAAAATACACCAAGCTTGCCAGACTAGTCCCACCCTCCAATTAGCCCACCCCTGATTCCATCCTCATCCTGACAAATGTGTAAAAATAAATAATTTCCCTACCCCACCCCCCAAAAAACTGTGAAGTAAAAAGTGTGTTTTAAAATGTATATTAATGCTTAAAATAAACACTTTCACTGTGGAACAGGGTGTTTCTTGTGTGTTCCTACAGAACTGGAAATGAAGTGAGTATGGGTTGTTGTTTTTGCCTGTGAAGACAACCCCTTAGTTGGCACTTTCTACTAAATCTACCACATGCTGCAGCAGTCTGTCAACTTGAGCAACTAGATGAATTAGCTTTGTGGGGATTCATAGATGAAATGTTTTCATCTGTACACATGAGCAGCAAGCCCCACATAGAGGAAATGGTTGTTTGTTAATCTCATTTAAATTAAGTTAGAAACACCATAGAGACTTCCTTAATTCTTTTTAAATTAGAAGCTTGAGCTTCAGGGTCACATTTTCTAGCATGTGCACATTTGGGGGGCAAAATGGGTGAGAATCCAGATGCAAATAGCAAAATAAAAACAATGTTCCTCTGGTTTCTTGCCTAATCCTCCCCCACCCCCTTAGATTCAGTATGCAACATAATATCAATGTCTACAGTAAAGTACAGATTCTTCATAGAAATGTCTACTTTCAAAAGCTCTGCTAGTTTCATCCTATTAATCCAGTTCTTTTTTAAAAATAAAACATCTTGGATTTTCTTTTTTCTTCATTATGTCATTTGGAATCAACTTTCGCCCTTTTACAACCTTGAATACATGACTACCTGGGTACCATAATTATGTGAAATGCTATCATCTAACAAATCTATTGTCATGGAAATGATAGCAGTTTGTATGCCACAATTCTGTCTTCACAGCAATAATGTCCAATGCTATCTGTTGGCAATAAGAATCCAAGCTAAATCTCCACAGCCAGACTCATATCCTTCACAATTGCAAGATGCTCATGTATAACATTCAGATCTAATTTGGCAGCTATCTGAATATGAAGATTCAGAACTGCACACAGATTTACATAGGACCTGTGAAAATGAATGCAAGCTGCAAAAAGAACTGTACTCACTTCAGTGCAGTTAATCCACAGAGTTACAAGTGAACAAGAACTACTCACATTTCACCATCACCATGTAAACATCAATGGTGCAAATCGGAGGCTGTGGCAAGCGCTCCCCTTTCTCAAGCAAGTCAGGGATTTCTCTTGTTGGGATTCCATCATAGGGCTTTCCACCAAAGGTCATGAGCTCCCAAATGGTGACACCTACAGCACAAGAGTTAAGGTCACATTTTAATACAACATACACATCATTTTTGAGCTGAGCCAACATAACATTTATTGGTAATTTAAATCAGTTCATATGCTTCATATATGTAATATATTTCTAATTTTAACAACATGCAAAACTGCTGTTAATCAGTGAGGATGAACCAAGAAAATGGAAAAGGAGTTTTCATGCCACTCCTCAAGCATCACTGCCCTTGATCACCCATCCTTGGTACATGGTGCTTCTGTGGTGGTCACATGGACCATCTATCTCCCATGGCACAAACCCAGAAATTCCATCTCTAAGGGAGGACCAGTGAAAATTTGAGCCTGGACAGTTAAGAGTATGCACATTTTTAACCTCACTCTTATTTTGGCTTGAGTTATGATGGCATTGGGATGTGATGGCAGTGCTCTCCTTCCTCAAGCTGAATGACAGTCTGGGCCACTGATGTTTATGATCATAGTGAAAGGTAGTTCATGCTGACTTCCTTTGATAAATATGGCAGTTTACTGATAAAACCAAAATTCTGCACAAGCCCTAGGAATCTCCTTTCCTGTTTTACGGGATGCAATTCATAGGAAATTCTTCTCTACAAGCTTCACAGAAATGAATATTAAAGCCCTTCCATAATATAATGATCATGGCCAACTCCTCTTCATTCCACAAGGCTCAATTTACAAAGTAATTTTCAGTGGATCATGACCACAGTACAATGCATTTAAAATATTCCTGTCCTAGGGGTTAAGTAGCATCTGTCTACATGATCAAAACCAAAACAGAAAAATATGTTCCTCAAAGCTTTAAAATATCACAAATATAAAAGGGTGGGGACATCCTTAGGATTTAATTAATTTTCATTAGATGTAAAATAAATTAAAAATTGGGATAATCATATTTTGTCATTGCAAGCTTACAAATAAAATAACAAAATATTTTGAGCCTTTCATTATTTAACAACCTGAGACCTGCCGGGTGAATGCAGCACAAGTGTGATCACAAGCAAGCTAAAAAGATATAATTTAAAACAGAAAAGTTACTGGTTACACAAAAAATATAGCTCTACTTTTTATCTTCTCATGAGAAAATAAACAAATAGCTAATCTAAAATTATTTTCAAAAATAGAACATTTGCTCAGAATTACAGCAGCACCTTTGCCAAAACCAAATAAAGTTATGCTGTTTTTATGTTCCAAGTTATGTGAAAACAGTGAAATACACTTACATCTTAAAGTACCCTATGGATCTGAGTTATGATAGTACAGTATTTCTATAAATGGGATACTATTTTCAAATTTCCTCAAGATTATTATTATTTTTCTCTTCCAGCTAAGAGGAAAGATAAATAACATACACTCCATTGTGAGTAACTGAATTTATCCCCAAAGACCAACTTTAATATCAAAAATGATCTGTTGTCCCAGCAGCTTTCTTTGTTTGGATTTTTAAATTCTTGTATTTTAAAGGTCATTTAAAATAGGCTTTCTAACAGAGCAATCATATCTTGCAGGCTGTCACTTCTGTCCCGAAGAGGGAGGCATGATATATATCACTAGCACATACAAATACGTACAATCACTCTCTCCATTTTTCAACTTTTTATACAGCAGGTATTATTCATGCCTTCCAACAGTATGCGTAAGAGGAATTAGATACCATCCTGCACCAGGACTCCATAGTAGAAGAAGAGGCTCCATGCCAGGGGAAGAATGCAAAGGAATTTGGGGGAAGGGTTGAGCTGAGAGTAGGGATGGAAATATTCACAATATCAATATTCATTGAAAAATGGGATTCCAAAATTGAAGACTACAACCAGGAAGAATATTAGACTAGTGAAAATTTCTTGCAGTTGTCTACTGACATTCCAAAAGTGGGATGAAGAACTATTTTGTGGAGAAAATCAAGGTTCTCCCCCAACAAAAAAGATTTGTTTTCTATGCAGAAAATGGGTTACCTGGACTGAAAACACTGTTTCCTGCTCAGGAAACTGGTGCATAGGAAAATAACTATTTATCTGCACATAATACTTTCTGCACAACAATTTGGAACACGTGGAAATGGAGGGGGGTTTTTGTGGAGGAATATTCATTTTCAGCTGCAACAGGGAGAAAATAATTTTAATATTTCATCCTTATATGCAAGAATGAAATAGTTGAGGATTTACATCCCCAGTTGAGAGACCCATAACAGAGAAGGGCAAGGCCTTGGCAAGACAGCGGGTTGCTTTTTAGGAACCTGAATGTGGCACAAAGTGGAGGGAGCAAAAGCTATCAACTGTTTCTTACCAATATACCAAGAACAGGCAACTTTCTCCAAGGAAGACCCTGTGGGGCTCAAATGGGAGGAACATTATACAATATTGGGCACTAAAGACTTTCACTGGAATCCTACACAACCACTGTGTACTACATAGCATCGTAATGTTGTTGCTCTATAGTAAATTCCAGTCCCCCACCATCAAACCTCACTTATTGTTAAGCCATCTCTGGGATCGACAACAGTCCATTACTCTGTTAATCAAGAAGCAGCCACCTGATATTCTCAGTGCCTTCCATTGATGATCTCCAGCACGACAGGCAGAAAAAGGACCCCTGGTGCAAATTCCCTTCATGCTAGAGATTGCATGGGTAAAGGGAAGTGGAAACATTAGGTGTCCACTTCCTAATCAACAAGGAAATGGACCTCCATCAATTCCAATGGCTGCTTGTCGAACTGTGGAGTAAGTGGAGTTTAGGGAACTTCCACAGTCCCTACATAGTCACTGAACAGATTCTCAGCAAAGAAATATAAGTTAGTAAAAAAAATCTTTTCACCTGATCGCTTCAGCTATTGCCAGCAAAAGCTTGGAACAGGCACACCAAGAACAGAAGTTCAAGCACCTTCTGAGCTGCTGGATTGCTGAGTCTCTCCACATTACAAAATAAGTTGTTTCCAGAGAGAGAGAAGTGAACTATTAAAAGAAAACACCTTTCCAAAATCCTTCTTTTTTAAAAAAGATACAACTCAGTGTTTTTCCAACACACCCTTAAAAAAAACCACTTTTCTCACTCAGCTTCTAAAAGATGCTCCACCAATCCAATGAAGTTTGCACTTTTCTTTCCTTCTGAAACTCCTAGTCATTACCATTTTACAGCCGTTTGAAAAAGGGCACCCACCTAATATTATGGGATTATTGTGAAGGGAAGTCTCAAATTACTTTAAGATGTCTATTTTCCTCTTTCTTCCTTTTCACACTTCCCCTGGAAAGTTAACATTTCCCAGTGGAACTAAAACCAGGACCCTAGTTCTGCTTTCTTTCAACAGCAGGAGCCCAACATTTACTTTGGTGGGTATTATTTCCTTTATTCTGATTGGTATGCAAATGGATCTTGTAGCATCTTCGAGACCAAGGAGGGCTGCAGAGCACTGAGCCAGGGCAGTGCCTCAATTTAATGTGCACTATTTCTGGCAGTCTGCAAAGGCCTTTTAACTGCCCTGACTCAGTGCTAGGGAATCACGGGAACTGTAGTTTATTATGGCACCAGAGCTCTCTAACAGAGAAGTCTCAATGTTTCTGAAAAAAATACAATTCCCATGATTCCCTAACACTGAGCCAGGGCAGTTAAAGTGAACTCAATTTGCACTATTTCTGGCAGTCTGCAAAGGCCTTCAGTTAGTCTCAAAGGTGCTACAAGATCCCTTGGCATACTGATTTTCCAGACTAACATGGCTATGTCTTTGAATTCTGATTGGTCAGAGATGTGAAGGAGCAGCCTTACTATTGGGCTACAGTATCAGATAGCACAGTCAAATGTAATACCTACTTCTGCAGCCCTCTGGCCAGCAGTGGGTTGAGGAAAATGGAAGAACTATAATTCCATTGGTGTTGAAGGAAGCTATAATGAACATTGGACATCACAGCTTTGGGCAGGCATGATCATGAGCTTGCTTATCCTTGCTCCCATTGGCTGAGGTTATTCTCCAACACATAGGTAATCTGCCCTAGTAAACACCTCAGTTCTTCTGACTATAGCCATAATTTACACAATAATCAAAAGATGGTTTTGTGTATAAACAACTTTGCAAAGCAAAACAACATATTGTATTGTCACCCATAGATTAAAAATACATGGATAAATTTCAATTTGAGCCATGAAACCTACTTTGGCACCATTCAGGGATTCAGTAAGTGTATGAAAATATAAAAAGGGGATGAACAAACCCAGTCCATTCTACTGCCACTTTTCTCACATGAAAGCAACACATCTGAAGAAGAGAGCGTCTTGTAGCTGTGGAGGTCTACCACTTGAGCCAGTACCCTGATTTTTCTATATTTTGACTAGTATAGAGAGATCTCATAGATCCAGAAGGCTCCGTTCTTCCTATACATTGCTTCTGCATGAGGAAAGTGAAGACAGAATAGGTTTCCCTCCTTGTTTTGAGGATTATGCACACATTTACAGAATGGATGAATATGCTTTGTTTTGGAAATCCTTTATGCAATAGCAAGTGATAATTTGTATATTCTAATTGAGTAGCACATACAAGCTTCATGCTCTCTAATTCTACTAAAAAAAAGGTGCAAGTAATCATACCACACTAGTTGAAATACCTGCCCTGGAAGCAAAAAGCTAGACAGATGCCAATTAGCTTATCTTGATACTTTAATTAACACAATTAAACAAATTCCCTAGTTCTGGATTTCAAAGGTTCCTTATACAGCTGACCTTTTTTTTTTTTTTTTTTTAAAAACCCAGATGTTAAGGCTGTTTATGAAATTGAAATGGAACCCATGTTAATCAGTCACATTAGATTTCCATTTATTTCCTGTCTTTCCAATGTTTGTTCTATATTATAATAATTTTCTCTTTTATCTGATTGTTGTATAAAAAATCACATAAGCCAATACTTTAAAAAATCACAGCTTTTCAGTATAGTTCTCTCAAAGACATTTATATAACCCATAGCCATATTTCTATATATCACTAACTAACTGAGCAAGAGTTGTGGAAACAAAGCTGAAGATACAGATATGCAAAACAAACTAAACTGGAGTGGGAACATTAATCCTTAGAGTAGCATTAATTATTTATTTTTTATCTTTATACCCCATTTTTTTCCAGTAAGCCCAAATCATTATATGCATCTCTTCTGCCCCTTGCTTTACCCTCACAACAACCTTTGAGGTAGAACAAGCTGAAAGAGTGGTTGGGCCAAGGCCACGCAATGAATTTCATGTTTTAGTGGGAACTTAAATCTGGATCTCCCAAGTCACAGTCTAACACTTCAACCAATATACCATACTGTTTTTCACCACATTACACGGGCTCTCAAGACATTTCCTCAGAATACTAGGCAGAAAGATTCTGTGTTCCTACCAGAAATGTTAAGAAAATCAGCCAGGCCTTCTGCATAAGGCTCATTAGTCCCTCTGCACTTCTTTACACTTTTATTGAAGAAAAGATGATAAATAGTAATAGTACAATGGAATAGCTTGTCAAATAAATCAAAATGATTACTTATTAACACATATGTTCTGCTTTACCATAGCTCCAAACATCAGTCTGATGTGTGAATTTCCTGTAATGTATACACTCAAGAGCCATCCATTTAATCGGCATCTAGGTTGGGAAAGAGAAAGTAAGACAAATCAGTAAAGAAAAGAACATTATTCTATTAAATATTTCCACAAACTAAATAAATATCCAGATTTTCACAGTCACATGTCAGAAGCTTCAGTTGAGTTTTATTAGTTTTTTTTTTAAAAAAGCTAAATCTGTAGGTTTTATTACTACACAGTAACCCGTCAGCCATTTAAATACCCCAAAGTTACCAGATCCCAACTGATCTTAGAAACTAAGCAGGGTCAGTCCTGGTTAGTACTTGGATGGGAGGCAACCAAGGAATATAGGGTGCTGTAGGCTATACTTCACAAGAAAGCAAGGGTAAACCATTACTGGGGTCACCATAAGTCAACAGACAACTTGACGGCACATAAACACAATGGTGGGGCTACAGCAATCTAAGAATATTCCAGTGGGGCAAACTAGTGCTAAGTACATTTGAAATGTTCCTTTAATACACTACAAACAGAATTCCCAATATACATTCTACAGTTAAGAGAAATGACTTGCAGTTTCTGTCACACAGCTTAGTTATAGACAACAGGTTAGGCAGAACTCCTCAGCTCATAAAATCTTTTCTTGAGCAACAGACCTCCAGTACAGAACTGATGGGTGATTCTATTCCAGTTTTTGATAAGACCCTTATTGAAATTAGAAAATTTCTTTACAAGTATACTGGATGTTAGATTTTGGGAGGGAGTTGTAAATGAATATTAGAGAATATAAAGTTAAATTTTTATATACATACATAGTGAAATATCTTGGAGATGGGACCCAAATTTAAATACAAATTTTATTTATGTTTCATACACACCTCATGAACACAATATAAGAGGTAATTTTATACAATATTTTTATTTTATTTTATTTAACAAAATATTGTATTTTATACACTATTATATATATATATATATATATATATATATATATATATATATTGCAGAAAGCAAAGGTACCACTGTCTCAGCCACCCATAAAAAAGTTTTGGTTTCTGGAATATTTGGGATTTTGAAATTACAGATAAGGGAGCCACTACCTGAAGACAATTTACTTATGAATCAAGGGATATATTGAGGATCAATTTATGGGACTACACATACCTTCCCACCATCAGCACTATATTCTTTTTCATCCCCTTCCAATAGCCTGGCCAGGCCAAAGTCTGTGATCTTCACATGATTTGGTGATTTCACCAGGACATTTCGAGCTGCCAAGTCTCGGTGAACCAGTCGTCTTTCTTCTAGGTACATCATACCCTACAAAAAAAATAATAATTACAAAAACAATTTCAGTATAACTATGGCCTGTTTATGTAATGTGTACCTAAGAAATTTTCCAACTAATGTTCCATGTAATTTTTCCTCCTTTAAATGACAAGACCCCATATAAGGGTCACCTTAGGGTCACCATAATTTAGAAATGACCTGAAGGTACACAACAACAGCAACATTATGGGACAATTCATAGTGTTGTTTTTTTAATGATCTTAAAATTCAACATTTGTGAATTTTCTATGAAATGACTTTTCCTGCACCACAAACTAATGTAGACTTCAGAACTTTGTCATCCTCCTGATACTGTAATGTATCTCACAATTGTTTATAATGATATATAGTATTTTCTGGGGCTTTTCAAATAGCTGAAAACCCAGACAGAAAGGAATGGAATTTCAAAACTATGCAGACATTACAAGGACCAATGCTAGATTTGTCCATCATTATATTTTTTCTTCATTAATCGTCAGTTCTTCAATAATTGCTTAGTCTTTGTAAATATTATGTTCCAGTAGTTACTTGGCTTTACCCTTGTCATCAGTTCATTGAACTCAGAAAGAAATATACTTTCAGTGAAATCTATTCACACTTCAGTAAACTTTGGGCCAAAATTGACCATGATCCTTTTTTTATCACTGTCACTTTCACTGTCAAGGTAAGCTGCTAGGAGCTATTGTATATACAAACAATTCCTCATAGGAGACCATGCATGTCCCCTTTGCCCCTTCTTCCAATTGTACATAAAGAACACCATGGCTCCTGCCACACTTCAGAATTAATGCAGTTTGACACCACTTTAACTGTCATGGCTCAATGCTGTGTAATCCTGGAGTTTGTAGTTTGTTGTGGCACCAGAGTTTTCCAACAGAGAAGGCTAAATACCTCAAAAACTATAAATCCCAGAATTCCATAGCATTGAGCCAGGGCTGTTAAAGCAATGTCAAACTGCATTAACTCTGCAGTGTAGATGCAGCTCATATGCTATTTCTGACAAAACTGCATTTTCAACTGATTGTTTCTGGAAGCAGTTTCTGTGGTAGCATAGGAGGGAAGCAGACGGGCGGCCTGGGCTGTCCCGGAAAGTGGAGGGTCGAGGCTGAGGCTGCCAGACACCTCAGCCTTGATCCTCCCTTTCACCCCCTGTGAAAGAAGTGCTAAAATAGCACTCCTTCTGCAAACCACGAAAGGGCCACCGCAAAAGGTGTGGCGCACCTCTTTGGCATCTCTTCCAGCTGAGCATGTCCGGATGCTGAGTTGGAAGGACGTCATCAGAGTGCCCATCGTGTGGATGGGCCGTTGCTCTGATGACGTCCTCAGGAAGGGGATGGGGCGCCAAGCGTCCGGCTGTTCCTCCCCTTCCTGGGATTGAGGATGGCGTTTCTTGCTGACTGCATCCCCCCATATATGTGCAGGAAGGTTTGGGTCTGGGTCATCCATATAGAATTTTAGTAACAATAGTTCTTGCAAGAAGGAGGTACAGTTCTACACATGCCTATTCAGAAGTAAGTCTCACCGGTTATTGGACTTAACTCTCAGATAACTCAAAACAGAAGCTGTAACCCCTGAAAAGGGCTATACATATACTTGAGAGTTCCATACTTTGCTCATTGGACCTTTAAAAATAATCAAATTTAATTTGAAATTAGGTTACATTGACAAGCCAATAAGCTGTTGGAATGAGGGGAAAGTAATTTCATTTCTGTTTTAATACATACCAATATAATTCATATTTCTTGAACTAAGGATGTTTTTGAGACCTCTGAGGTTCCATAGCTCCCCTAGTTATTTATTCATTTTTTTTAAAAAAATATTGTTTTTATTTTTTTAAAAAGTCAACTAAAATGTTTCCCAAAGCTTCATGAGGAGTTCAAGGGGGTTTCATTATGTTCTTGCCTTAGACTAAGGAGAAGCATTTTTGAAACAAGGAAATCACTTAAAATTACTTTCTGATTTGCTTCCTGTTTCTTTTTTTAAAAAACCTTTCCTACACCCCAAAATCACAGGGATCCAAAGCCAAGGCGGATTTGATCCCATGTCTCTTATAGTCCTGAGGAGTTTTTCAGTCCAATTTAACTTGATTTTAATTTTAATTAAAAAAAGGGGGGGGGAAAGACACCAAGGAGTGAATGGGTATAGGAGTGTGTGGGAGGTGAGAGGCTTCATGCAATGCCACTTCTCAACTTCTGGCTATTCCCAACCCCAAATGTATTGTGTTGTGTGCTTTCAAGTTGTTTCCAACATATAGTGACCTTAAGCAGAATCTATCATGGGATTTCCTTGGCAAATCAATCAAACCCTGGTCTCCAGAGTC
>CM034701.1:201724668-201735042 GCA_020142125.1 Phrynosoma platyrhinos
GCTATTTTCCCTCGTGGGGGTTCCAAACTGTCAGAAGGCTTGCTTTTTGATATGGGAACAAATGATTGAGAATATTCTTGCCATACCTAGTGAGGTCCTCTCATCACTTTGAGGCTGTGGCAAAATGAGTGGTTAAACTCTGAACAGTATTCCTGCTGCTGTAGCTGAATGGTGGATGTGTGCTGCTCCTAGGAAAGCCCATGTGGCTTGTGTTCGCCCTTATCCATCTTTTTTTCTTTCTCACTGGCTGGCAATGGTGGACATGTCAATTGGTAGGGACAGACAGAATTCTGTTGGCTGATGGGTGGCTTGGGAAAAATTCCTCCAGAGTGCCCAGGAGCAACTGATGTTGGCATCATTTGCTGCCCCTCCCGATCTGCTGACTGATACAAATGGCTAACCTTAGCACTCTGTTTCACTGTGGGTCATTACAGCTTTGCTTGTTTGTTTCACAGGTCAGGGCAAATAGTAAATATTTCAGGACTGTATCTCCTCTTAGGAAAAATCCCAGTAAATGACATATTGATTTTCTGGGGCATCCTATTAAGGAGGGCTGTGGGTGGTTGAGCACATACAATTTATAAACAAAAGGAATTGTTTTATATTGAAGTTCAAACAAATGTTGGACAAAATGAAGTGAAACCAGGGTAGAATCTCTGATGAGTCTCAATGGAGATGTACAATTTCAGTATATGTTTTCTTGGGTGCTTCATTTGACTTTTTCAAGCCTGATAGACATACAGTGTGTGTGTGTGTGTGTGTGTGTGTGTGTGTGTGTTATGAGCCCCCTAAGTAAACTATGAATTTTGCAAAATGAATGGGGGCGGCTTTTAGAACCACAGCTATATTACTGAAGCAACTGGAAATAATAATAATAATAATAATAATAATAATAATAATAATAATAATAATAATAAATTATTTATATCCCGCCTCTCTTTGCAAAACAACTGGGGCAGATTACACAATAAAATACACAATCCCGTATCCCAATAACCCACTCCCCCTAAATACAATTAAACAGTATAGAGATTAAAACATACCTTAAAATAATAACAATTATTTAAATAACAATCATAGTGGGCAGCTTATTCTAAATGACACTGGAGGCCAATTTATATGTTCATCCATCTTCAAAATGTCAGTGGTGCTAGTAGAGCATTACCTTTGTGCCCCATTCTGTGTATACTACAACATCTGTGATATTCAGCTTACACGTACATGTGTGCTTCCACATAAACTCAGTTGCTACAATCTGTTACCCAGTCTTCCCTCCACACATTTCATTTGGATCATCCATCTACCCAGGTTTTCTCCAAGTATACAAGTTAAAATTTGAACCCCTGGTGACCTTTTCATCAATCTTCATATGTTCAGACTGTATGTGTGTAAATCCTAAATTGTTTCATCCTGCCACAAGAAATGAGACAACCTGCAAGTTGGTTATGACCACTGCTGCTCTATGTAACTTAGGTCCTAGTTATCTGAAGGACCATACTCTCCCATATAAGCCTGCCAGTGTTTTAAGATCCTCTACAAAGGGCTTTCCGCATGTCACACCACCTCACAGGTATGTCTGGTGGAAACATGGGAGAAGGCCTTCACCATGGCTACTCCCTGGCTCTATAACTCCCTTCTCCCAGAGATTAGATTAGCAACCTCCTTGCTCTTTTTCAGCAGGCAGGTTAAGTCTCTTTTTTCCTATTTCAGCAGGTCTTTGAAGAGTGGTTGCTCAAGGTCACTTGGCCTTGTAGAGTTTTGCTGTACTGTATATTTGTGTTTGACTTGTTGTATTCAATAGCAATTTTAAAAAAACTGGTGTAATTTTATGGACAGTCTAGCAATATTTTTAACTTTTGTATTTGATATATTTTCAGTTATGTTTCTTATAACTTTTGTAAGCTGCCTTGAGCACCAGAATGGAAGAAGGGTGGGAGGGAAGAAGAGAAGAAGACAGGAAGGAAGGAAGGAAGGAAGGAAGGAAGGAAGGAAGGAAGGAAGGAAGGAAGGAAGGAAGGAATTATTACTATTATTATTATTAGTAGTAGCAGCAACAGCAGCAGCAGCAGCAGCAATAGTAGTAGAAAAAGAAAATTAATTTTTCAGCATTTCTGTAAAATGTTCAGTATTGGACAATGCAATAATGGCTCTCAAAGGGTTGTGTCATCTGGGAGTGCTGGGTTGTGCTGGCAGCCATCTTGCTTCCACCTCAGAAGAGCAAGCATCCATATGCTTATGCTTGCATTCTGGGAATAGGAGAACAGAATGCCTATCCACCCTCCCCCTGTTGGATCTACTGCTCTGGCCTTGCCTCCATCCTATTAACCTTACAATATGTGGTTTTCTGTTTCTGTGCATCTGCTGTCATCTGACTGCTGTAAAAACAGGGATGATTCCAATTTACCTGCCAGCAGAAGGAGGATACCCAGAACACTGACTCATTCAGAAATGAGCTGTGGAGGGGGCTCTGCGAGACTCAGGAAGTTCTTTTTATATACCCTAAAAGTGACTCCTCTCTAGTCTAGAAGCACAATGTGATTTCAGTTTTAAATAAAAGAAAATGCCCACCAAACACCTTCCAGAAACAGAAGAAATATTGACCTTTTTTCCCCTCTTTTCTTATCTTCTCTCTCTCTCTCTCTCTTTATTTCCCATCCTTCCTTGCAATGGCACCAAACATCCTGCTACATTTTGTCATTTATCATAAAATATTTTGAGCAAAAGACAAGAACCCCAAATATTCAAACCATACATCTGCTTTTCACTACTTCCACCTTGTAGCCCACAGACTGGAATCTGCTCAACCTTACAATTGATAATCCCACTCATTGCAATCACTACAAGGTTTCCCTTGCTGAGGATATCATTACAAGGGCAATTACTGCCAAAATCCTCTAACATCAAATCACTCTTTGAAACAGAGCCTAAAGCTATTAAGGAGTCAAGCAGACATTACTACCAGCTGCAACAAAAGGCATGTCACAACTCAAAGATGACTCTCTGGAGCATTATGGCATGAACAGGAATAACCATTGAATAGCAGTAGCTGTCTTTACATCTATGTAATGTAGCACATTCATTTCTTGGCTCCTATTTAGTTCTGATTACACCCACGTAAACAACAGAAGCTAAGCACTTCGCCTGGACACCACCACCTACCATTTCCATTTGGAAAGGAACAAATAGCTGCCCAAGTCTTCCTTCATGCATGAATTGCCGTTCTTGTGAAGGAAAGCCTAAGCCCAGCAGTGATCAGGGAATTATGGAATAGGCAGTCAGCAATGAAAAGGCAGGATATATTTTCGCTATAAAAAGCTCATGAACTTGTGGGACAGAAGCCATCACCTTTGGGGAAGCTCCTGTGGTTCTACAGCCCACATCGGTACGTTTGGCTAGCCTTTTTCTCCTGTGCTATGACAGGCTCTTTAGAGCAGAGATGTTAATCTCATAAATGCTGCTTATCAAAAGGCCAGTGTGAGAAGGAAACAGATGCTGTTCTCAGGTCTGTAGGGAAATTCATCCTCACAGATGGTCTCATATTTTGCTTCCTTTGCAAATACCATCTACAGATATCCTGATACAGGAAAAACACAAGTCTATGTCTGAAAAAGATCTGAAAGAGAAATGGAATGGCAGCTGATAACTTCCATGTCAGTGGGGTGGTCGATCTGAAGTGGATTTTAACTCAAACTTTAAAGGAGCTATCAAAGGTGCTGAATGCCTTCCACCAAATAAGATCCCCACCTTGAATCACTTTAAAAAAAAGTCCACAGTAAAGTATTACGATTCAAACATGTTATGATTCAACAGGTGATTTGCAGGCATACACACATGGGAGACACGAGGTGTATCTCTCCTTTCCTTACATATTTAGTGGTTAGAGAGGCAGAAGAAGAGGTCTGAAGCCCAAAGAATGACAACTCTAACAACTCACATTAAACATATATTTAGCAAGACAATTACCAGTAGATACCCCTTTTTTTAGTGGTGTTGAACCAGAAAATGAGAATTGTCCCCAATGAATACAAACAACATGAACATACATTAGCAGGATGGAGAGAGCTGAAAACTTGTCTTTGGAATCCTCCAGCCAGCACTGACACTGGTCAAAAAAGGAAAATTTTCAAACATTGGCAATTTTCTGTGACAAATTTAATTGCATATCTGAGGTTGACAGTTACATTTGATTATACCAGCACAAATTAGGGATGGAAAAATAATTTGTAAAAACTATTCCAAAAACCTTAACAAATTTATCCAGTTCATAGTCTGCAAAATAATTAGTGAAAGTACACAAATATCTTTCAGTTACTGGACACTGGAAGTAATCTTATTTTTAATGTATGCACAAGTGAATGCATATAACTAATAATGTGTGTGAAAATCCATGCATCAGTCTTCATTCAGTGGGGAAAGCATATACAAATGTAAGCTTTAATAAGTATAAGTACAGGTGAAACCTGTACCATTAAAAAGTGCACACCAAAATATGCAATGATTTCCATCAGGTGGAGTGGGTGGGTGATGAGTCGTTCAACTTGATACAGAACTTGAATGGGACAAAAATGTTCCATAAGCATATTGGTAACAAAACTGTCAGATTTTCACATCATCTATTCAAATTCAGTGCACTTACTAGTTCTGGATAAAACAATAGTATTTTGTAAAAGAACAAGATTAAAACAATGTGGAGTTTATTGTCATTCAAGTCACACAGAACTGCACTTCTGGAGAAGCATTTTTGGTGATATGGAACAACCTTCACAGGAAGGTCTTGGTCGAAACACATTCTTATTTCTAATTATTGATGTAAGCTTATCTATTAACTGTGCCAGCCCTTCCTTGAGGTCAAGAGGTGTTGACTAGCTTGGGACATAATTAAAGGGCATGACCTGGCCAATTATTTTTTCCGTCATTAGGTTTGTATTATCATGGGAAAGAATATCATTTGGATTTTATTTTTATTTTTTATTTTTTGCACCTAAAGCAGTTTGTTCCACAACTAGCTAGCAGTGGCAGGTCAGTGGCTTCCACATTTCTGGGATGGTGGATCTGTTCCAGTGTTAACTAAATGTTAAGGGAGCTATCCTATGTGCTGTACTCTACCCCCAAACTCAATTAAGCACTTTCGTTAGTTCCTTTCAAGTTCACACTAAAATCCAGAGTAGATTCACTGCCCCATTGACATGGCAGCCACCAGATGACACTGCTGACTAAAACTTTGAAGACACCTATTGCTACCACTTCTGGTTTGTTTTGTTTTATTTTTGGCCTTCTGGTGCTACAGCTTCTGCATGGTTATGTACTTTTAACACTGCCATTTCGGTTTACTGGTGTTTTATTTAAATGCCCAGTTTAATTGATATTGGCCTAAATCCTATTATTCCTCAGTATAATTCATCCATTGAATCAATGGGATTTACTTATATGTTGATTAACCATTCATCAATTGATTTAATGGGTCTCTTCTAGCTGGGATGCCAGCCATAATGTGTAGCAGCTGTACATAACCATAAGTGCCCTGGAAGGAAAGGAAGAAGGGGGCACATGCAAAAATAAATGATTAGGGCTGCAATCCTTTATACTCATTTGGGGAGTAAGCCCAACCAAATGCAGTGGGACCTATGCCTGAGTTCCCAGGTAATGGGATACTAGCTTTAATCACTGATTGCTTATTTATTTCAGAGAAACAAGCAAGCAAACAAAAAAAAATACTTTCCTTCCAGTTGTTCATAATGGGACTGGGTTACAATGACAGTTATATTTTACAGTTGGTCAAATTGTCTGGTAAATGCAAGTGGGTAGACTACCAGAGGGATCTCAAAGGAGATAGGTTCTTGCAGGCCAGTGTCTTAAAAGCATCTATTAGCCCTTGTATCTGATGAAGTGGGATCCAGTCCACAAAAGTTTACATCAAATAAATCATGCTTATGTGGCATCCTGTTGGTATTTTATGATGACATAAAATCATAGGATTGCACAGTTTAGAAATGTGACACAAGTCATGGGGCACTGGTAATCCAGAACAGAGGGCAGTGAAATGTTATGAGTATCATATCATGTGTATTTTATCACGTCGTAAAAATGCTTCCAAATTTGGCAGTGCATTGTTATTTAGTAGGAGTTCATGTTAAGCAAAAGAATACTTTGTGTGGTACCCATTATGTAGTAGGATTCACTGTTGGAATATCTTGTCCCAACACGCACATATTGTTATGCATCATCACAATTCTCTAATATGATGGCACACTGTATCAATTATGTGATCTATTGTCATAAAATTATGTGATGCAGGATCTCAGACACTAGTCTTTTAAGATACCACAAAAGTCTCAGTTGTCTTTCTTCCAAACCGGCTAGCCTAGAGGAGAAAAATTGAAAGCTGCACAGTACAGAATCTGAATGTGCTAGACCAAAATTGAGGATTTTTTTAATTTTAAAAATGCTTAGCCTTTTAGAGATTTCTTGATGGATGTTCTACCTTTTGTGCTTTCAGATAAATGTTTGAAAACATGGAACCTGAGTCTATGGATTCATCATCAAACAGCAAAAATTTGGGATATTGCAGAAATCACAGTATCTGCAGTAACAACATTATCATTTGCTTATGAACTAGGAAATGACAAGACAAGACAACCAATTTTGGTGCAAAAGGGCACGCAAACTTTTAACCCTAATGATCTGCAGGGGGAAGGAATCTAAAGTAGCTTCTGAGTACTGTTGGGAGTTCCAACCTGACCTGCTCGTCAGGGCAAAACACCTAAGTTCTGCCAGTCATCATTTTGGCTAGACATCCAGCCAGTTGTCAACATGGGAGACCTTCCTAGGAAAACTTTACCATCCATACACACATTCTGTGACATAAATTAAAAATGTGCCCTAGGGTGCCTCCAAGGGTATTCCCCTTTCTCCCTTATGGCTTGTGATCTACAGAAACAAGTCTGATAATATCTTCTTCACCAAATAGGCACCTGGGGTGTTCAGCACCACTGCTCCTTCAAACCCTCTCCATGGTCTCCACTGCTAGAGACCAACTATTTACACTCCCATGCTCAGAACAAATTATCTCTTAATCCATACAGAAACAGTTATTAGCCTGGAGCATGCCTAGATCTACCGCTTCTCTTTGATATCTGAGTTGTTATAAAATCTGCCTAATGTGGACACCATTAGGTGGGAGCGAACAAGTCATGTAGACCAGCTTAGGAGTCGCCAAGAGGACTTATTTTCCAGACATATCAGAGGAGGTGAGAAGAGCCTGGTTATGAGACAATGGACTTCTCTGGTTGGAGTAAACAGATCCATCTACCTGACAATTTAAGCTGTCCTGCTGCAGGAATACACCCATTCACACGCCCATGTCACACTTTTGGAAGACCCATTTAGGCATATCACAGATTTTGGGCACATCAGATCTCTGGATTTTGCCCCAGGGCACACATTCTCTATAGTTGAATTAACTTGGTTTGCAGGCAGAGATGCTGCCAGTTTTTATTTTGCTAGACCCTTCTTTCACTCTGGTGAAACTCTGGTGGCCATGAGAGCAATTGAGTTACCTTCTCCATCCCAGAAGATCATCAAGAGGAGCAGCATCCAAACTGGTGTCATATCTCCATTAGAAGTTCTTCTTCTGTTCCAACCTGACATCTTTATTTCTTAGTTCTTGTGTGCTTGTGTGAGTGATTGTTAAGGGTTCATGTTAGTTTCCCCTTTTAAATAAAATACAATTCATTGAAGATTTGCCTCTGTGGTTCTTTGTGCCTATAACTTTGGTATACATAGGGATGATCCCAGGGCTGCATAACCCAGCCATTAATTTGGGTGAATATTTAATTTCCCGAGAATGAGCTATATTTAAGGCAGAGCTCCTGTCCAGGTTACACAGTATAGGGCAGGCAGGCAGGCAGAAAGAGAGGGAGGGAGGGGAGGAAAGGAAAGGAAAGGAAGAAAACTCCTACTCAGCCCAAAGTCTCAGCCCAGTTGCTCACTCTGTAGAGTGGATGGTAGACCAAGTGATAAAGAAAAGAGGAGAGTTCAAGATGGCACACATTATAGGAACACTGGATCTGCCTCTTTGCTTGGTGCCACTCTGGCCTCTTTCCTAAAGGTGAGAAAAGAAATCCTCTGCCTACTATTGTGCTTCACTGCATAGGAACTGACCCAGATCCCCATGAACTGAGTTGATAATATTTATACACTGCTGCGGAAGTGCCTGCTTTTTTCTTGGCAAACCTAAAATTTGCATAAGTTAAGTTTTGGGACTGCAACTTTCAGAATCCACCAGCGAAGATGCCCATGTTTTTGTATGACTACTCTCAGAATGCTATAGCTTGCAAAGTAGCTTTTTTGTAATCCAGAAAGTAACTTTCCCCAGCTCTGCTGGCAAGAGCTATCTGAACTTAGGGGGGTTGCAGACTGCCAGAAATAGTGCAAATTGAGTCCACTTTTAGGGTTAGGGTTAGTGCTAGGGAATCATGGGAACTGTACCAGAGCTCTCTGACAGAGAAGACTCAATGTCTCAGGGGAAAAAAACAAATCCCATGATTCCCTAGCATTAACCCTAACCCTAAAAGTGGACTCAATTTGCACTATTTCTGGCAGTCTGCAACCCCCCCAGTCTGCATAAAAGAGAACTGGAGTGTTGGCTTTAAAAGCATGACAAAATAACTACCTCTTCTCTATGGCCAGTTCTCTATTCTGTAGTATAAAATCAATTACATTCTCTCAAAGTAAAGAAGGAGGGAAGTGTCCTGCTAAGCTCGAGGAAGTTAGAGTTCCAAGAGATGCCTGCTGCATTCTGATACTGACTTATGATTGCCAACAGCCAGGATGAAAAGCAGGATCATCAAACAGGAATGTGGAAATAGGTATTTCAATCTTTCCATTGCAATCCTGAAAGTATACTTTCCATTTTTGATCCTGATTCTATGAAGCTTGCTTAGTTAACATAATCAGTTTAAAAAGCTGATGCTCTCTTGCTTTAAAAGGATTTATTAGGGCTAATCCTCAATGAAAGAAGTGTTTGTACAAGTAAGAACCAGCATCCTTCAACCAGCTCTGTCTGGCTCTTCCATGCAATTGTACAGCATATGAGCCTTAAAGAGCACATCCTTCGGTTCTGTGCCTCTTTGCTGGAGATACATCTTTAGTTTGAGCTGCAATCTTCTATGCAGTCACACAAGTTGGAAACAATCTCAATTGAACTCAGTAATTCTTATTTTTGAATAACATGCCAAAAGCTAGGCTACTAACACAGCTCTAACATTAGGCTTTTAGTAGCTTGTAGTCAGAAAAAAATATATCCAAAGACCTATCCTTCAAAGTTCAGAATAAAGTGGATTCGCTGCTCCACTGACATAACACCCATCAGTCACTTTTATGTTAGGAATTATTAAGTAGCCACCTTAGAGGGGAGATGATGGGAGCAGAGGTCAGGTCCTCTGAGTCCTGTAAACTTGCTTGTCCTCTGCCCCCAAAGCTAGGCTGTTGTGCTAAAGGGCAATGCTTGGAAGTTCCCCAGATAGCATAGGATAGTGATTTAAAGTGTAGCCACACTGCAGAATTAAAACACTTTGGGCACCATTTTAACTGCCATAACTTATCCTACAGAATTTGTAGGATTTACAGTCTGGTGAAGTATTCAGCCTGGTCTGTCAGAGCACTTTGGTGTCTCACCAAACCACCAATCCCAGGATTCTGTAGGCTAAGTCATGGCAGTTAAAAGTGGTGTCAAACTGCTTTAATTCTGCAGTCTGTCTACATCCTTAAACTCTTTGAAGTTCCCACCTATTTATAATTGTACCTCATATGTAGATACTCTTATTATACCTAATTCCAAAACTGTGGCTCCTGATACATTGTGTGAGACAAGACAGAAAAGGAGGCATCAAGGCAAGGCCTTTTCTCATGATATATATAGCTCTCTGATTCCATTTCAATTGTCATGACAACATCATATGGGATCCTGGGATTGTCCATTGAAGGAGGCTCTGGTCCCCTTGACCAAACTATACAAAGTCCAGGAGGAGTACACAGAATTGTAGCACTATAACTCTGTGTCAAAGGGCCCCCTATAAGGTGCTGGAAAATAAGAGGGTAAAGACAAAATTGAACCTTAAAATAGTGGGAAAATGAGAAGAAGTGCACTGAGGAATGGGGACAGATTGGGAATAACTTTGGATTCCCTAGACTTGGTCCCATGTGATTCCTCTTTCAGCAAATGATTAAGAAGCTGTTAGAAATAAAGTAATTTGTAACCAATTTTTTTAAACTCTCAAAGCAAAACAATAACTAAGATTTTACAGAAGCTCACTGCTTCTGATTTTAAAAGTACAGTGGTACCTCTACTTATGAAATTAATCCATTCCACAGCCC
>CM034701.1:201767287-201781136 GCA_020142125.1 Phrynosoma platyrhinos
TACTCACAGATTGGACTTCAACATCTCATTTGAGACCGGTTTAACAGGTACAGCTCGGCAGTTCATGGATTCCATTACAGACAAGGGCCTATCCTGACTGATTTCTGGGCCAACGCACTGTGTGGGTTATATTCTCGATGCGGTCTTTAGTATAGAGCAGGCATATCTGTGGGCAGAGGTAATGAGTACCACCACACTGTCATGGATGGATCATTTCCTGGTCAAGGTTGGACTTAGGGCCATTGTCTGCCCCACCGGGGGTGGAGGACCCATTAGAATGGTCCACCCTCTGAGGCTAATGAAGCCAATGGGTCTTCAGAAAGCACTGGAAGGTTCCTTGGTTGGTAATGCCAGTGATTCTGTTGAAGCCCTGTCTGATACTTGGAACACCAATCTTACCAAGGCTATCGACATGATCGCTTCTAGGTGTCCTTTTAACCCGCTTCAAATAAACCATGGTTCACAGATAAACTCAGGAAGATGAAGCAGGCTGGACAACAACTAGAGTGCACCTGGCAAAAAACTCGACTCTTATCTGGCAAGACTTGTCATAGGAACTTTCTTCATTCCTATTGAGAGGAAACATGTGCAGCAAAGAAATTTTTCTTTTCTGCACATATTGCATCTGCAGAGTCTTGTTCAGCAGAGCTATTTAGGATAGTGAGGAAGCTGACACAGGTTATACCTGTGCAGAACCCTCTTACTAACCCAACAACAGCCTGCTGTGATGTGTTTAATAACTACTTTGCAGATAAAATCTCTCAGATAAGAGCCAACTTGGCTTATGACAGATTTGAGTGATGAGGTGTCCAGTAAACCCGTTTCAGAAATTAATCTGGATTGGTTTGAACCAGTGATTACCGATGATGTGGACAAGATCCTTGAAAAAGTGAGGAAGATGACATGCCCTCTTGACCCTTGCCCATCATGGCTGGTTGTCCAGGGGGGTGATGCATTGATGGCCTTTCTTAAGGAAACGATCAATGCATCCATTAGGGATGGAGTTGTTTCATCTTACCTAAAGGAAGCGGTTATACAACTGCTACTGAAAAAGCCTTCCCTGGATCCCCTGGACTTGAAAAAATAAAGACCTGTCTCACATCTTCCATTTTTGAGTAAGGTGATTGAGTGGGCCATTTTATGTTTATCATTTTTATAGTCACTGGTGTGAATATGCCAGTTTTTTTTTAAATTAGCATCATATGTAATTTTAAAAGGGGGGGTAACTTGTTTTACTATGTTATTGTTATTCGTTGTGAGGTTGTTTTATATATGCAATTGTTGTTAGCCACCTTGATTGCTTTACTTACTTTACTAGTGACTATGCTGACTGGGGTCTTCTGGAAATTGTAATCTTACAAAGTACTTTTTCCAAGCTTTGGTTTGTATAGTTGCCAAGTGAATCATTTTATATTGAAGGGATGCAGCCCACTGCTGCAAAACCCACCAGCCCTAGTTTTCACAGGTAGTGGTGAGGAATGCTGGAAGCTGCAATCCAATAACATCTGGAGGGCCACATGATTTCTACCCAAGTTTTGTTGAATGCATTCACACATGCACTTCCAACTATACCAAGGTTAAGAGACTGTTCTCTAAACTATCACCTCCTGCTACAGAAAATGAACCAACAGTACAGGTACATTCTGTATTAAACAATTCCACTGCATTCGCTGTATAGGGCTGCAAGCTAGTGGAAAGGCTTCTGAACTCTGTGATTATTCTTAAAAAAGCCGGAGGCTTCTAAACAGACCAGGGAGAAATGGATCCTCAAGGGGAGCATACCATGGATCTACCGGTATGTTTCAACTACTTGCATAAACAGATCAATATATTATTCCAGCATTCACAGGATGGACAAAATATAGGCCATGCACTTTTTTAAAAATCTGGAATCTCCTTTGTAACAGCATTGCTGCTTCTTGAGCACAAGAGGGCAGGATGACACTGCCCTGTCCAATATGTTGGGTCTTGACACAGTAGCCTTTGGATGTGACCTGGCCTCACCATTCACAGAGTGTATTTGGAACAATTGAAAAACATGAACCTGTAAAAGAGTGCATGCAGCAGAGAAAGAGAGAGGGTGCTTATAGTAAGAAATGACCTACTTTCCTTTTAAGCCAGAGCTGGTTCTCTTTCTTCAAAATGCTTGCTGTTTAAACTGATTTAAACAGGATTCTAGGATTATTTTGAGACTGCTTTTAGGAGTGTTTGAAAGATATATAAATGCCCTTTAAAAATTTTAATCTTTGTATTGTTTTAAGTGGTTTTTTATATCTTCATTGCTTCAGGAGCTCTGGTGGGCTGGGAGGTGATACAGAAATACTTTAATTAATTAATTAATAACTGTCAGTTTTAGTTATTAGACCCTACACACGCTTGTTTTTTCTTAGAGCTGAGAGTGGGGATGGGGTCAGACAATCTTTGTTTGAAAACAACTGCTGAACTTGGAATCATCATTCTACAACCCCACACCTGCCATCAAACTATATGGTTTCTTTTTTATGCCCATCTAACTGTTCCAACCTACCACTTTTGTGTGGTTTCCCATAACATCTCTCCATGCCAGGGAGTTAACAAAAATGAAAACCATTTCACCATTGCTCTATGATATTAGCAAGAATGATCAATCAAGCTTAGGTGTTCAAAGCACTAAAAAGAAAGGATAAAAGAGACCCTTTTATCAGTGAATATATTATAGTTCAAGAAGGGGGGGAGAGATTAAAAGTTTAGAAACTGGGTTTCAAACTCTTTAAGAAGTAATTATGTAATAATATATGTAAATATTTAGTTGACTTTCAGGGGCAGCAGGTCCCTTCCTTTTCAGGGAGTTGGTAAATCTGCTCTGGGGTCAAGGAGCTATCCATAGAGCTGAACCCATTTGGATAACTTGTTTAAATTTCAGCCTAAAACCTGGAGTTGATTCCTTGCCTCCACTGGTTTGGGAGCAACCAGTCACCGTTGGTTAATTTTCCTTCAGGTTTCTCAAAAAAAAAAAAAAAAAAAAAAAAAAAAAAAAAAAAAAAAAAAAAAAAAAGGACTTGTAGGCAGAGATGTACAGATGCAGTTCATTTTCTTTTATGTTTGCTCTGAACATGTATGCCTTCTTAAGAGCCTTCTGGAATGTAATGGTTTGCTAAACAACTTTGGATAGCATCCAGTAGTAAAATTTAAATAAAGGATCAATGGTCATGGCTAGCCCTGTATTCTGGCAACACCACTGGCCCAAGACATTTTTGCTTCCTGAAACAGAGCAATAAATGTCACCTTCTCTCCTTCTAGAAGCTCTCCTACCCAAAGAAAGGGGGAGAGCAGATGAGCGTCCGTGGGCCGCCCTGAGAAGCGGAGTATTGGGGCTGCTGCTAACACATACAGCAGCCTTAATACATCCTTCTGCCAGCCCTAGAAGGAACGCTAAATTGCTGTTCCTTCCAGAGCAGGCAGAAGGGGTGCTGGAAGAGGTGCTGCACACCTCTTTCATGCTCCTTCTGGCTCAGCCTGTGCAGAGGCTGCGCCGGAAGAACATCATCGAAGTGCTTGCTGTGTGCAACAGTGGGCACTCTGATAACATCCTCAAAAAGGGATTTGGGCATCTAGTGTCTGGTTGCCCCTCTCCTTTCCTGGCTCCAAGACGGTGCCTTGTGCCGCCTGCAGAACCGCTAAGTTAAGTTATTTTGGCACACAAAGGTAAAAACCTGCAAATCACATCTTAGTTTCTCTAATGGTAAAAAAAAACACAACAAGCAACCATAATAAAATAAATAATGATTTGCTACAAGTGTGGTGCAGTGGTTTGAGTGTTGGCCTATAATTATGGAGAGCAGTGTTTGAACCCTGGCTCACCCATGTAAACCCACTGGGTGACCTTGGGCACATTACTCTCTCTCCAAGGATAGCAATGGCAACCCCCCTCTGAAGAAACCTGCCAAGAAAACCCTGTGATAGGATCACCTTAGGGTCGCCATACATCAGAAACAACTTGATGGCACACAAGAACAAACCCAATTAAGACTTTGAAAATCTGCTTCCTGTTACAGAAGCAGAGGAGACACTGTTAACCCCTGGAGCTCTGCCCATCTTTTGGCCATTTCAAGGAGAAGAAACATACATCTTCTGCACACTACAGCCACTTCTGGGTAGAAACACAGATCAGGCTCAGAGAGAGAAAGGAAGCAAATGCAACTGTGAGCAAGAGGGGGAACATATTCAGGCCACACACACAGCATTCTGCCCAACCAGCTAAAAAACAACAACACTACATATGACATTCAATAAAGGTATACCCCAGTTAAAAAGTAGATATAGCCTTGAGCATTAAAATTTAGTAGCAGAGGTAGAAAGAACCTGGAAATAACAGAGATACGTTTCAACATCTCAAAAATGAAGAGCAGGTCGACATGTTTCTGCAAACAGTTTTGTTCACTAGAAATGTGCACATGTGAAATGAATATTATTATTATTATTATTATTATTATTATTATTATTATTATTATTACCCCACCCCTTGTTAAAAACAATTGGGGTGGCTTACAACAATTAAAATGACATTAGTACAATCTAAAAACCCCAACCCCCACCCTCCCCCATAAAAACATATTAAACTTAACAACCATTGAAACCAAGTAATTTTTAAATTAAATTAAAATAAATAATAAAAGAATCAGCAGCAGGCAAATCAGGGGCACAGAAAGGCAAGGGTGCAGCTCCAGAGGCCGGGATCTAATTATGAAAGGCCTGCCAAAAGAGATCCATCTTTAGTGCCTGCTATAAATCATTTGAATATGACAAAGAAGCTTCTTCTAAAATCCATCCATGGATGATTCCCCCCCCCCCCTTCACCAACTTCCACTTTTCTTATGAATCCCATTTTTGTCTAAAGAGCTAGGTTCTTCATTTAACATACTTAAGGGTAGTTACTGAGGCAGGATAATCTGCTTCTCCCTTTCTCTCTGTTTTGGTTTTTCTTAGTAAGAGATTTTGGTGGTAGCTGCTGTTTACCTTGCCTGTTGTAGGCAGACAGATAGGATCAATTGGAGTAGAATTCTGTTTTTTTCCAAGCTCAAGCTTTATTGCATTATTTAGTACAGACGCACTGCTGCAACCTATCACCAAAAATCTGTGTTTCTCCATCTCTCCTTCACCATCTTCTAAATGCTGATGCTGATTTTAAAACAACAAAACTTCCAGCTAGAAAGTGGACAGGAAGGAAAAAGGAAGGAGCTGGTCACACATAAGACTTTGTAAAGGGGGCTTCTTTGTTGGAGGCTTTGTTAACTGAAATATTCCTTTACAAGTTTCTTACTACTGTGAAGATTTCTATATTACAATCCAAATGACTGTGAAATGAGTCAGGTTATTAGCCTCCATGGCCCGAGTAAAGCAGCCGATCACCAGTGCCATGGATTATCAGGTGCTATGAGACTTTGTGTTGTTTCTGCCATAACAGACTACTGAAGGGGAATGTTATTTTTGGATTCAGACAATGTGTCTCTCAAATTCAGCCAAACTGTATAGTACAGTGATCTGAATTTTGTGATGCTGAAATACTGCAAATGTCCATGCATTGGAGGGATGTCTTGTTTTCCTAAATCCTTGGAAGGCCACAATTTATTTCAGAAACATCTTGGGGTTTTGTTTGTACTTGTCCCTTCAGAGTAATGGGGATATAGATATAGACAGTTGTCGATGTTTATTCCAGTTTTCCATGCCAGGCTTTCCCTTAGATCTCCTTTAAAAACATAGTGTCATTGACCTGAGAAAACAGTTATACATTTTCTTTCCTTGCAATGTAAAAATTCGACTAGGTATTTTTCTCTCTCCTTTGTTAGGAAGAATGCCATCAGACAGCTGTATGTATTTAAGCTGCAGGCCAGCTTTTGTACCTTTCATCCCAATACCACACTTTGACAACAGATGGAAGCATCCTCTGCTGCTGAATAATTGCTGTGTGCAAACCAGACACCAACAAAATCCATATTCTAGGACTGTTCAACTTTAGTTCTGGGTGATGTATTCTTGAGCTACTTCCCTCAGTCTTTATGAGTACAATTCATGCCTATGTAAACTGCAGTTTTTACAGAAACTACCTCGGCTTGTGCAAAATTCTGCAAATGTACATGCAACATATATTATACAAAAACCCCACACCCTTCTTTAATAATGAAAATAAGCAAAGCATCCAGTTTTGATTTGGACTCAGATATCCTTTTAACATATCCTTTTTAAAACTCAGTTACTTAATGAGGGGAAAAACCCTCACTAGAGACACATCCCACGCAATTAGTTATGAAACATCTCGGTATTTTAAATTAAGGAGTCAATGTAATTGGTGCACCAAAATGACTTCCTCATTACAAGTGGAAGAAGACATCAAAATCTATAGCTGAGGTGGCCTATGGACCCAGAGGGATGGATGAATGGACTTCAGAGTGTCCATGAATCTGGTGTCATTGTGAGCCTAACGTCAATACCAGAACCCTAAAACCAGATTCTATGGACTGCTATTACCTCAGATAATGTATCAGGCTGTTGTGAAGCATTATCCCACTCCTCAGCATTCCTCATAAATGTAAAAGGCTCAGAGTTCCAAATTTCTGGTTAGTTACCTGATGACACAGTGATCTATTGATTACCTGGAACAAGTGCATGTTGTACACCTATTAGGCCATCATTGAAAGGACTGCATCTCAGCACAGACCAAAGGTCCTAGCTTCAGTCTTTGGTACCTCCAGGTAGAGCTGGGGAAAATCCCACCTGACACTCCATGGAATGGCAGTCACTTGGTATATACAGTCCTGAACTAGATAGATTAATGACCTGACTTGTACAGAGTTCTTCCTAACTACTTCATAAGCAAATGGAGAGAGACAGGGAGATGTGGCCCAGCTTATTACTCCTACATTATTTAATGAAATATTTTAAAATATTTCCAGTTTGTAGAGTCCCCCACCTCACCCCAGAGGATACAAGAATAAAAGGGCACATCCATCTTTTGGAAATTGCTGAAGCTTATTTTTGAAATGGTAATGTAGGAAGACAGTAAAGATAGTGCTTCAGGAATAAACATATCTGTTGTTCCTATATAAAAGGAAAGAAATCTGAGATGTATTTTACTTGATGTTTCCATATGGGATAGATATTTTTGATGTTCCCATATGGGATCGCTAATTAACTATTAGAAAATCATCAAATAAATTCTACAGTACTGTTGTTTATTAAGCACAACAAGAAGGTAAAACCTTAATTCCAATGGAATATATATAGATTTGCTAAACTGAATTAGACCTTCACTCCATTTAGTTTGGTATACCTGAGCTAGTTGTGCTTCTCCAGGATTTCAGTCAGAGGTCTGTCAGTAAGAAGTCAATAAGAATCAGAACATTTTATACACATTTTATAATCAAATAAATAGTTGTAGAGGGTGGAAGAGAATGGTATGAGCTCCAAATAATAGAATCCTAATCTTGGCAATCAAGATTCTCATCCATATCAACAGTATTTGGCTTTGTTTTTCTCACTTCCACAAGGATTTTTTTTTAAAAAAACAACTGTTAATCAAGTGTCATAACATAGTTAAACTCCAAGAGGAAATATTTGTAAGACTTCTCATCATTATTTCTCTCTGTAAACTATGTGTAAAAATATTGTCCATGCAAAATACAAGTGGGATGTTTAACAAAATATCATAGTAGATTAGCAATGGGCTATTATTCCTTGCTGCAGCCAGCCAAGCGTGTTTTCCTACTATTATTAACTGTAAGGAATAAAGCAATTGATCCATACTCCCATCCCAGGTAATCGTTTTTTGTTTTTTTTTCAAAGGAAGCAAGGAAGGAGCTGTGAGAAGATCTCTGGAAACTACACAATTTCCCCAGTTTGGGATTTATTTTGCACAGTTTGCTTGTGAAATTTTGCACAGAAAACAACATTCCTGTACAGAAAAATGCTACAGTTGGGAGATGACTGCTTGGAAAATTCAAACAGGATATTTATTTATTTTTGTTCAGAAATAGCATTTTCTATGCCAGTAACAGCATTTTCTACTCAGACGTATTATTTTTTGAGCACAGAAAATGCTGCTGTGTGCACAAAAATACTACAAGCGAATTGGGAATGAGCTACAATGATTCTCCTCAGTCCACCATCTCATCAGTGTCTCCTGACAAGTAAGAAACATAACTAAACATGGCTTTCCACCATAATATTTTGAATAGGCTTTCCCTAATTGCAACTTAACTTTTTTTGTTTCCAGCTGAGTGTTAATATTCTGCAGCTAGTGAGTATGCACATGGCTGTTTAGGTGCAAGTCTACTCCCTAGTTTTTCTGCAAAAAAAAAAAAAATGTTTATTTCTGCAGCCCCTGGTTTCTTTCAATATGTTAATACTTCCTTTCTCTTGTTTTTCATTCGGCCAATTTCAGCTCCAATCCTGACAGCCATTACCAAGAGGGGGAAATGTGTACATTCTAGATTCGATGAGCAATCTACCATCCATTAATCTTATTGCAGGAGTTGCACTGCAAGTTAGGGTAATGTGAGAGTATTCCTGAGATTTAGAATTCAGGGTTGTTTTCCTGAATAAGGATCCTTGTTTACACATGTAAGGAACAGCAATAGGTTTTAAGCACACCCATCACAAGAAGGCCACTGTTGATATACCAACACAAGAAGATTGACTAATGCAAAATGCTTGAACTCGTGAAATAGATAAATTGACAATGCTCATAAAAGAAAAATATTTGAACAATTTTATGAAAGATTGAGATTGTTTTAAATTATATATTTGCTGGCGCATTAGGGATAAAAAAAAATCCATTTAAAGTTTTGTAAAATAAACCGAATTGATCTATTGACTAGGCTTAAATATATTATTTTATGTAAGGAAGTAGAATAATGGTGGCATATATCCATCAGTTTTGGAAAGGGAATAAGTAGTGTATGAGTTGTTTAGGTGTGCTTGTTTAGTTATTTCTTATTATTGTTTATTTTGTATATATCTATAAAACGGGTTTGTGATAGTGTTTATGTTTAATAAAAATGACTTTCAAAAGAAAGGAAAAGGTCACTGTTTATATTGTGGTGTACGTTTTCAATCATGAAAAGTGCAATTGTATGTGTAGCTCAAGACTAAACAGAGGAATTCAAGAAAAAATTAGCTGATATATTACTTTTGCTGGTGCACAAAGAAAAAAATATATAAGTTTCTCCTTGGCTTCCAGGATAAAATCACTAGTTATGGTAAAAGAAAACAGCACAAATGAGGAAAAGGGCTTTGTGTGTGTATTGGCATGTGAATTGAGTTATTAATTCTGTTTTATTAACAAGGGCTCGAAATGCACAGGCCAAAATATGCAGCTTTCAGCCACCTTGGGGGTGTGCCATTCAGATGGCACATGTCTTCAACGCAGCAGGAAGCTGCTCTGATGCTGTAATCTGGTCCTTTGGATCAGTTCAAAAAGGGGTGGAAATACTCCCTGGATCGGATCAAAAAGGAGTGGAAATAATCCAGCTCCTGCTGGTGGCCAACTGTGATGGCCTGCTTTGGAAGTGGGCTGTGCAGTCATCACAGTCTCAGTGTAATTGTATCCTGACTGTGGCCAGAGTGGCCTCTGAAATTATTTGGTGGATTTTTTGGTGTGAGATTCAGTGCCAGCATTTCATACTTAAAGACCCTGCAACAACAGTAGTCAACATTTGACAAGTCATGTCTCAGACATGGATATGCAGTGTTTGGCACACAGTGTTTGATAGACATGGATAGACATATCCCATTGCCTTCCCTTCTTGTCACTGCAGACATTTCTCTCTTTAATTCTACAACTGAGCTGGAAAGAAATGTTGCTAGAAATGATGGAGGATGGAGAGATAAAGTTGCAGGAGTGGCAGCGGTGGCAGTGGTAGGATTCAAGGCTGCAGTGAATACTCAGTTTGAGGCAAATAAAGGAGACCCCCCAACCTGAAAGCAAAGCAGAATAGGAGCTTTAGCACAACTGTACATATTATTACTGTTCCATATTAGCATACTTGTCTTCCGAGGATGTCTGTCAAGACAGCACTGTGAAAAAGTAACATTTAAGCAATGAAACAATATATATAGGTTAAGTTATTAAACAAATCCTGAAAGCTGCTAGGTGTACATGGAGGATGTGGTGCTGAACAGCCATACCAGTGGCCAAAGTAATTAGCTGGCATAATAAAGGGAAGGAGAGATAAAAGAAGAAAGAAGAGAGAGAGAGAAGCATTCAGCACAGGCTGAATATAATGTCAGCATTTTCATTCTCCATGGATCCAAGCACAAATGCACTGCTGAGACTTTAGTAATCTCCACACCTGGCTACCCATGAAGAAAATGATTAAAATAATGTCAGGGCTTCCCTGAGAAAAACAAAATAAAACACCATACCCCAAATGAATGAAAGAATGTCTTCACATTTTCTTTGTTATGAATGTACAAGGCCAAACAACAACATCAAAATGGTGATGGGAGTTCCTCAAAAGTAAATTGTTCATTATTTTCCTCTTTGTCAAAATCAGGTTGATCTTGTTATATTAACACTATAATGCAGCACTAAAATGCCATTCTAGCCAAGGGGTGGAGGAAAGAGACATCAAGCATTGCCCAGGCTGGTCAATTTGCCTCTGGCAGAAAATGCTAGCTTTCTCTTAAAATCATGCCCTGAGATACATAAATCTCTCTTTAAGCAAAGACCAATAAGTAGCTTACCACACAAAAGGTCTAACAGAACTGTGCTCTGCATTGTGCTGACTGGTTTGAAAGAAAATATTTTCTGAACAACATCTGGTAAATAAGGAACAAATATTAACCTAGAAAAAAGCAAGCAATGCACAGAACTACCACTCTCACCATTACAGTTTCTGTTGCTTGAAATATTGTGTCTTCTGTATCATTTGGAACAGAAAATTGTGGAATAGCCCAGCAAGTGCAGTTTACCCCTGAACTTGTGAAGGAGATACTCTCAATTATCAATCAAGAATGAAAACATTCTTTTTCAGTCAAGATTATTCTGGATCAAGCCTTGTCACTTTTCCCAATGAAGTCAATGGGAAATGCAAGAGGACCTAGAGCTTTCCTCAGCAGTACTTCGAGTGTCTCCTAATGATGCAATTCTTCACTAATTTCATTTTTTAAGGAAGCAATAAGTAATTTTAGCAATTTTCTTCTGGCTGTGACAAAGCCTTCAAAATTGCAGTTTTTGAAAAAAAATATTTGCAGTTTGGCTTCATTCTAAGCAATAATAATAATAATAATAATAATATTTATTTATATCCCATTTATTGACAGACAATCCAAGTGGCTTACAATAAAACCCATATAACATATCCCAAAAAAGAAAAACCAACCCACCCCCCTTAAAACAGTATTAAATGGTTAAAATAGTGATAAACATAAAATTAAAGCATAACAATATAAGACATTTTACATTGAAACATTTAAAACAGGTTGCGGTGTCCTAATCAACCTCTACTGCATTCTTGCTCAAATATCAACATATCAAAATCAAATATCAAAATCAAATCTGATTCTTGCTCAAATATCAACATTTCCTTTGCAGGAAACAGCCTTTTATGTACAGCATTCTCCTATACAAAAATGCTGTTTCCTGATCAAAAAACACTGCTTTCTGTGCAAAAAGTGCCACTCCTGTGCAGGGAAAAAACCCAACATCCCTGAATTATGATGATTCCCAGTCCAGGTTTCTTTTTGCTTAGGAGTTCCTGATACTTGAGAGACACATTTTTTAAAAAAACCACATTTGAATAGTTTAAAAATACTACTAGACTTTTCACTACTAGACTCTCACCTCCCTGAAAATCCTAAAGTCCCTTTTAGTAGTCCTTTCCTTTTCCAATTATATCCCCAGGTGCTTTCCAATGTTTATTTGTGAGTCGTGTTGGGTCCCTTTCTGGGAGAAAAGCAGCTGACAAATGAAATGAAATGAATAAATAAATAAATAAAATTCCAAAACCTCTTGGAACTTCAAATATCTGGGCTCTGTTAGGCCTTGATAAGCTACCAAGGACCCCAGAAGTTTCTAGAATTTAATTCATGCACAGGTGCATTGAAAACAAGGTGGGCAACAAACTTTCTACATTCACCCCAGTTTGTCTTTGCAACTCCAGTGCCATGTTGGTTGCTGCAATGGTAAAAGACTCAGCAATTTACCATTGATATAAGGTGGGCTGAGAGCACATTCCTTGTTTTCAAGCTGAATCTCTGTGATTTGTCTTTCTCTGTGTTTTAAAGGTAAGTTTCTAGGGGTTTTTTGGGGGGAGGGGGAACACTAATGTACTACAGCAATTTGGTGGCATATCAGTAAATTTGGTGGTGGCAATGATGATAGAATCCAGTTCTCATGGGTTCTGCGTCTGGTGAGGAGAATATAGCTCTGCCATGCCTGGAAATTGTTCACTTCCTGACATAGATCCTAATAAGAATCCTTCCCATAAACTCTTGCTGGTAATACCCTAGATCGGTTTGAACAGGCAGAAGGGAAGACGCAGAAGCAGCATGAGATCTCATGGGTCTGCCCATCCAGCTGAGCACTGTGTTGCAGAATTTGTAGAAATGAGGGATTCAAAAGATTCCAATCTGTGTATTCAAATTTTTGTATTGGTACAGGTATTGCAAATTAGGCTAAAAATGGAAACAATGTGTAGAAATACAGTCAAAATGAAGTTTCCCCCAATCCTATCAGTGACGTAAGTGATTAGGCATGGACATTTTCATATTCCATTCCCATTGTTTTGCCCTAAATGATGGTTTACAGAATGTTGACAGCACATCCAATGAATGAAAGAAAACCAACAGTATAATAATAATAATAATAATAATAATAATAATAATAATAATAATAATAATAATAATAATAATAATAATTTATTTCTAATCTGCTTCTCTGCAATGCAATTGGCTTCATTAGCTACTTAGCTACTCTAAGGCCTCATCTGCACTGCAGAAATGATGCAGTTTGACACTTCTTTAACTGTCATAGCTCTATACTATGGAATTCTGGCTTTTTAAGTTTTGTTAGATATTTAGCCTTCTCTGAATCCCAGGATTCTATAATACTAGTGCAGATGCAGCTTCAGTATCACATTTCTAAAAGGTCTGACAGAGCCTTTTGCTTAAAGGCTTATTCCCACTATGATTTGAAGCAATCTGCTGATCACTTTATATGTGGGAACTGTTTCAGATGCAACTGCAATCATTTGGGCTTGCTTTGAAGCATGACAAATAAAAAAAAAGCACACTTTTTGAAGAGTAGGTTTTTGGCAGTTCTTTTGAAAGAATCTATTAGCAAGTGTGTTCTGCAAGCGGGAATGATGTTTGGATCTGAATCACATCCCTCTTGAGGGGAGGGATTAATGGCAGAGGGGTGGGGAGAGGCGAGTTAACCATCCCTTTGTCTATTGTGGGAAATCTGCCATTTTTAACCTCTGCTCTGCAAAGGATTGTGGTGATTTTATGTTTTGAATCTGATCATGATCTAGTTTGTCTACCATTTTCCCCTCCTGTTTCAATGGAATACCTTGAAGAGGTAAGACTACTATTGTGGTTGCTTCCCTTGGGGAAATGGCTTAATCATGTAAATTAAAAAAAAAAAATTGATAGAATCTGCAATCCCTCATAATTATGTAGGATCTATGTTGTGAGTAATGTATCCTCATCGGAATTCTTTAGTGATCTGGCATACATTGAACCATAGGTGCCCGCCACAGATGTCTGAAGGAAGATCTGACATGATATGGTCTCATTTTTTTAAAAAATAAAATAAAATAAATGACAGTATATCTGATCTGTTATATTTGCAGAGAACAATATTAGTAAAAGT
>CM034701.1:201790728-201832612 GCA_020142125.1 Phrynosoma platyrhinos
GCAGGCCTTCCTGGAATAACTCTCTGGCTTGAAGGGATGGCTCTATTGCCCCTTTCCCATGCACGCCCCATTACTGTGTTATTGTTTTATTGTTGTATTGTTGTATTGCTTATTGTATTTTATCATGGAGCACATTGTTTTAATTCATAACTAGTTTAATTCTGTTTTAAGGGGTGGGAGGTTTGGATATGGAATAAGAATGTTTTTAACCTGTATATTTTAAAATGCTGTAACCCGCCTCGATTGCTCCGCAAAGGGGCGTGCTATAAATAAAAAAATATTATTATTATTATAAATTTTAAACTTTGAGTTTTAAATTGGTATATTTTAATCTCGATGATTTTAATGTGCAATGATCATTTTAATTCTATGTTTATATGTTTTAAATTGTGCATTTAATGGTCAGTTATATATTGTATTTTAATCTATGTTGTAACCCACCTTGAAACTTGGGGACAGACAGGTAAGAAATAAAAATATAGTAGTAGTAGTAGTAGTAGTAGTAGTAGTAGTAGTAGTAGTAGTATTTACTGTGTCCGTGTACAAGTGGGACCCTTCAAAGCTTAGCAGATCCTGAAAGTTTCTAGGAATATAATATTTAAAGGGCAAGGAGGAGTTAGGGAGGGATGTCAGTAACCATAAAAACTAAACTCTTGTTTGGGGGACAACAGGCAGGAAAGAAATAGGATGGGAATGGGATGGAATAGGGTCTGACGGACTGGCTAAATTAAGGAACACTCCACACCACAGTATTCTGTTGCAGGCCTATCTTGTCTTTCTTGTTTACTATTGGACTATGGTCATCAGTGACCCAGTTTTGTATTGCAAACAATCATGCTCTACCTCTTGCTGTGCATAGAGGAGTAAAAGGCTAAAAAATTATGTCTGTGGATACACAAAATATTTTTGTAAGCAAAACATCTTAATGAACATATTTCATGGCTGCACTGCCTCAACTACCCAACAAGTGACACAGATGCTAGCTATGCCCTCCAGTCAAATACATATTGTGTTCACTCTTGATCTACAAGAAAGTTGCACTGTTGCACTGTGTGCCAATTGGAATAGGATAGCAACTTCTTAGATTGCTAGAGTGATGCAGACTGTACCTCATGTCATAACATGCTTCACAAGTTCCTTCCTCTTTAGACCAAGCCCTGTTCTAGCAGTGATACAAAATGCTTCATTATAGGACAAATTATAGCTGCACAGCACTAGTGGAAGACTCTGGTGCCATGCCAAAGACTGATTTTTTTTTTCTGAAATAGGCTGCTTTTTCTCGATTCTTTTTCTTCCCAGCAAATTTAAAAAAAAAAAAACAACCCTCAAGTCATCCAGGTATTCCAGCAATCTGATCAACATGGGAAGGCTCCTAAATGTTCAGACCCAAGTATATCCTAACTTACTTGGAGAAGCTGGGGAATAAACCATGGAATTTCTCCATTCAAAATATATACTGAGCTACAGCCTTTCACCAGGCTTTCTTTTATTTAATTCTTGATACATCCACAGAGAATGAGTTTGATACTACTCAACTCCCATGGCTCAATGCTGTGGAAATCTGGAATCTGTAGTTTTGTGAGATATTTACGTTTCTCTGCCAGAACACACTACAAATCCCAGGATTCCCTGAATTGAGCCATAACATTTAAAGCAGTGTCAAACTGCCTTAATTCTGCAGTGTGGCAGCATCTGGAGACTATAATATAGTTTCTGACTAGCAAACAATACTACATACTGACAAGCAAGAAGAAAATTCACCCCTCTAAACACTCATCATGAACTGGATTTATTTTAAAGGCTATTGCATAGGGCTATGTCTTGTTGAAGGAAGGAGGAGAGAAAAATGTATATCTGTGTGAGACAAGGAATGAAAATTATATTTAATAGAGCTATAAAATTTTGTCTGACTCAGATCAAATGCTCTGTCATTACTGTCAGGCAAAATTATGGCAAATCAGTATTAAAGGTGCATTTTTGACAGGAGGGATCTATAAACCTGCTTCTCATATTGATTGGTGAAAACAATTCAAATACCTTCTGCCTCCTTTTTTCCTTAATATATAAAACTGTAGTCAGTAATACCAAATTTGTGTGTATGTGCACACACATATGTGTGTGTTGAGTTAAATTTTATTCCTGTTTGTCAAAGGAATGTCCTTTCAAACACATTTGTTGTTGTGACAACATGTTGAATCTGCAATTCCCCATCTGCCTAAATTACATTAACCTTCATGCAATCTCACAATATTATTGATGGGCTTTGTCTGAAATTTAAAACACTACTAATATAAACTTGTAATGGGAGGAGAGAGACCATGCAAAATTGTTCCTTCCATGAAAAAACAAAGACTTTCCTATGCAATTGGATATCAGTAACACAGAGTTTTAATTAAAATGTAAATAAGATTTTCTATCTGTAATTATAACCATGGGTATTTTCTAAGCACTCATCTAGGTGGAAGCTTTATATTGTCAGTTATCTATACCTAATCAAAGCAAAGCAAAGCAAAGCAGCTTCATTTATATACCGCTTCATATCACGCTATGGGATGTCTAAGCAGTTTACAACTGTGAGCTGATTGCCCCCCAACAGCTGGCTACTCATTTTAGCGACCTCAGAAGGATGCAGACCTGAGTCGAGCCACAGCCCTGGCTGGTATTGAACTCGCAACCTTGTGGTCTAGAGTTTTACCACTGCGCCACCAGGGCTGATCAAAAGCATGGCTCTTTTAAAAATCTACCTTCTTAGTAAAATCTAGAAACTTCTGAAATGAATGGTAATGCACCAATGAATATTAACAGTTATAGACTGTCCCTTTTGTTTTTAGGAAAGACGTTAATTGTTTGAATAAATCTGAAAAAGCTAAGACCATAAAATATTATAAGTAAATTAAGGTGCTCCAAGTGATATATAATAAACCTCTAGTATTTCCAGCAAATGTTTGATGCTCCTTGAACAGTGTCTGAATTTCTAAGGACTAGAGAACACATCTGTACAAAAGAGAAGCATACACTGGGCTATTAAACACTTGTGTATCTAACCTACTTCCTTAAATCAAACAAATAATCATTTTAATATATGCAGAACTGATCTTTGTTATCTTTTGAAAAATCGCATCACAAAAATCAATAGCCAAACATTAATAATTTGTTTTAGGATAGTTGTAGCACAGATGCATGATGTGGCTGTGAGACATCACATAATGAGGCAATTCTTCTTCTTACTGGTTTCATTAGGCACATCAGATAATTTACAGATATTCATTGTTTATTATCTCCCACTAGATTTCTTTAAGATAGAAACTGGACCCTGAAAACTGACTACAATATAAACTCAGGAAGAGGATAAAACTAAGTGAATCAACTGTTTTCTACTTGGCTTGAGAGTTTTCTCTAGTAGCTCTGTCCTCATGTTCATCAGATTCTATCTATGCAACTAGCTGCAGAAAGCCTTACCCCCTAACCCAGAGGTAGGCAACCTTTCCCCTTTAAGGTCCGAGGGACTTCAGCTCCCAGAATCCCAGGATCTATTGGCCAACATGGGACTATTGGCCAACATGGCTGAGGCTTCTGGGAGCTGAAGTCCCTCGGCCCTTAAAGGGGAAAGGTTGCCTACCCCTGCCCTAACCCAAAGGATAATACCTACTGATGTCGTGCCATTCTACTGCACACTATGTTTCACCCTCTAACCAATTGGGTACATGGGGAAAAGGTCATGAGGAAAGACTTGGAGCTGAGTTTCACTATCAAATGTTCAAAATTAAGCAGGTTTAACATTAAAAAACAAACTGACTCCATTTCTCCTGCTAATGTAATGGAAGAGGACTCCAGATCTGTCATGCACAACTTTGACCTAGAAACAAATCACATGACCCCTCTCTCTGTGCATCACAAAATAGCAGGTATTGGCCAAGATCTTTCATCTGGGTTGTGTAGCATCAATTTCCACATATGGAGATCTGCACTAATTGTGCTATACCATCTACAGGTTGCTTGATAAAATTGTTGAACTGAACACACACCTGAATTTACAACTGAAAGCACAACCAAATGTGCATGCACATCACATGCATACACAATTTCACAACATGCCCATCACCAGTTCTTCAACCTTTGAATAGAATGTAGATGTTCTGCATCATGAAAGATGTTCAGCTGTTTCCACCAGGGACTTACAGATCCATAAGACACTTTGCCATTATCTAATTTTCATTCTCCATATTTTTTGTAACCTGAAACATTATTAGAGTACTTTTCTTGTCTTTTCTTCTCTCTCTCCTTTCCCAGCTTTCTCCTTTTCTGTTTCACATCTAGCAGGTAGCTAGAAATGCATTTCAGACAAACCATAGGTGAGGGACAGGGTGTAGAGACACGGGAAAAAAGGACTAATTGTGGCAAAGTCTTGTCTTAAAATTATTTGTTACAATCCCTGTTTACCAAAAGACACAGTGTTTAAATGTGATCCATGATTTTTATTCTAAAAGATATAAACAATGTTTTCTAAAAGGCACAGCAAAATTGGAGTGATTAGATCATCTTTTAACAACCTTCCTCAAAATGATGAATTCTGGGGAAAGGATTGCTGGGAATATTGTAATGGATACAGTCAACTCAAATCACTTCATCCATGATTCTATTAATCCTCAGCAATCTAAAATGGTCATTGCTAGCATACATCAGAGGGAAAAATGTTATATTTGCTGTACCTTTTATCTTAATAGCCTACTGTCACACCATATTTAACATTTTAAAATTATATCTGCTGTGACAGCTGCCTTTTTATACTCTCTTGTAAAGTTAACTTCTAAGAATGCTCCATGGATTCCTTAAGTGGGCTGTTTGTGGCTCAGTTTGGCCCAATCTATCATTCCTGCCTTCTGAAGCAATCTCTTACTGGCATCTCAGTTTTGTATTGAAAGGAGGCTAGAAGGTGATTAAGACAACTTGACCATGAAGACAAGATCCAAGATATAAGCTTGGATTCTCAAATACCCAGATAAAAGGTTTAATGTGGCAACTATCCTCCTAAGTAGAAGGATGGAATGAAGACAGAGCCATGTCCTCAAGGAAATGCTTAGGATGCACAGTGTGAAAACATGCCAGGACAGTTTCAGGGAAAGGTATTGCAAAGTGATAAACTAACCTACAGGGAACTTACAAGTGCATAAGGCACTTGACCACTATCTAATTTTCATTCCCCATATTTTTTTTTGCGACTGAAACATTCTTGTCTACACCCAGAATCAATCACTACTATATTTGCCAATGACCTCTGATTTTACTAAGTTTGGACACACTGCAGGGCTCTACACAGGAGCCAGATCCCAGGGCACACCAATAGAAAGCAGTTTGTTAAAGTCAGGTTTTTGGTCAGAGAATGAAGAAAGGGCTAGCTTGAGGCTCAGCCTCACTTTAAATCATGGGGCATAGGGAGGATGCCCTTGTGGTGGACCTTCCTTTGAACTAGGGGTGCATCTGTGCAGTTTGACACCACTTCAACTGCCATAGTTCTATCCTACAGAATCCTATGATTTGGAATTTTGTGAGGCACCAGCACACTTTCGCAGGGAAGGCTAAAGACTTGATAAAACCACAAATCCCAGGATTCCATAGAATGGAGCTACAGCACTTACAATGGTGTCAAACTGCATTATTTCTACAGTGTAGCTCCACCTTAGGGAAGGCTGAACAGCAATTCATTCTTATAGAGTGCTTCTAAGGAGATTATCACACAGCGTTTTTTTTGCTTGATTTGGGTATGGGGTGGGATCAAGCTTGATAGTAAGTACATTTGTATGCCGCTTATCAGTGAACTAGCACTCCCTAAGTGGTTTACAGTGTGTAAGCTAATTGCCCCCAACAAGCCGGGTACTCATTTTACTGACCTAGAAAAGGATGGAAGGCTGAGTGGATCATGGAGCCCTCCTTTAGGACCGAACTTACAACATTGTGGCTGCACTATCAGCATTTAACCACTGTGACAAAAGGGCTCCTTTATTAGATCCTAATTGCTTGGGTACTTAACTTACTGTCCAGCTACCATGTCCGAGCTTCAAGTCATGCCTCCAAGCTATTCTTCACCCTACCCTGAGGTCCAAATGCAAATTTGTCTTAGCTCTACCATACCCTACCATTGCACAGAGAGAGGCAATTATCTCAGACAGCAAAAGAATGTTGCCAGTTTATTTTAAAAAAATTGACAAGAATTTGCCAACATTTGTAAGTTTCTCCAAAAATGTGTGCGAAACTAAAATAGAGAAATTTGTCTATCTCAGCTAGCATTTGGGACACTTAAAAATAAGGATTTGAATCTCTTTTATATTACTCTCTCAATAATGAACATAAATCTTTATTAAAGCCAAACAGGTTTGACTCCAAATAGCTAGTGTCTGGAAAATGGAGTCATTATCTCACATTATGAATTCAGAGACAGAGATACACTCCATACAGATGATGGGAGCTATAGTTCAATATATCCGGAGGGCATGTTTGTGGCACACTGAAGTAGCATAATTTCTTTATGAAACTGGTTGCTATATTGGTTGAGCAATCATGCAATAATGAGCCCAGACACTATCAATTGGGTTAAAGGAGGGGCATCTTTATTGGCCTAACACCTATTTACATGTAACACCGATTTACATATTAAGCTGAGCAGCAAAATTGTGTGTTTGTGGGGGGGAGCAACCTGATGCAGATCTAGCTGAGGCCCAGATGTCAACATACAACACCTTCCCTGACAACCCCTGGGTGAAACACCAGACCCCAAGGTCAATCCAAAGCGAATGATTGCTATCTTGGATGGTCCCATGCCCCATGGAGGAAGTTGCAGAGACCAACCCTCCACCACAGAGGGGTGCCAATGTATATACTGATGTAGTATCTCTCCCCCCCCCATTACCTGCCAAATAGAAGCCTATTTAACAACAACATCACATACCAATTGGGTGGATTGCTTGAATCCGCAATAACAACATGTGAAGAAGTCATCTGTTCTTAAATAGGGTCCCTCTCATGCTCTGCACATGATACCACTTGGCCCCTCATGGAGGCCACCAAAAAGTCCCTTCACCTGCAGTGGTGTTCACAGCTTGGGGGCTGCTTGTGTCCAGCTGAAAACTACGATGGTCATCTGGCATTGAACTGGAATGCAGAGAGACATTTAAGCTCCACTGGTTGGAGCGAAGGATTTAACAACATACTCAGTAAAAAGGATATAATTTCCATTGAGCCCAATGAGGCTTATTTCTGAGTAGACATGCATAGGATATGTAGGCATGCATTTACATGAATAGAAAGCAGGTGGAAAGATCCAAGAAGGAAGCTCTCTTGCACCATGTATGGATGTTATCACACATGGCCCAGAAACTGAAAATAAAGTGGAAATGAGGCATCCCGAAAATAAACGGGAAATAAACCTTGTTTCCGCAAACGTCATTACCTTAATTGCGAATTTACAGTAAGTGCATTGAACATCCACACACAAGAGAAAAAAAAATGTAAATGTAGTAGAAATGAGCCTCTTGCACATGCGCAGATAGAGAAATGCTCATTGGAACCATGGCAACAGCAGGGAAATGCTCCCCAATGCGCATTTGGCAATCACATTACGGTAAATGCGTAATTACCGTAGTTACGTATTTGCATTTCCTCCAGACAACTGAATTACAAAAGATTGCGGTTAACACCAGTTTCTGTCCACTTTCTGTCCAGTTTCTGTGTGATGTCGTGTGAAAACACAGGGCACTAATCCAGTTTCTGTCTGGATTTTGTGTGGTTTAACCAGCAGATTTGCCCCCGTGTGATAACGTCCTATGTGTGACTCTGTATTTGTGACTA
This sequence comes from Phrynosoma platyrhinos, assembly GCA_020142125.1. Classification (NCBI taxonomy): domain Eukaryota; kingdom Metazoa; phylum Chordata; class Lepidosauria; order Squamata; family Phrynosomatidae; genus Phrynosoma; species Phrynosoma platyrhinos. The sequence continues at coordinate 201,798,571 of CM034701.1, forward strand.
ATTGCTCTGGATTCAGCTGAAAACATTTTCCAGACATAGGTTTAAGAGTTCAGTTCTGTAGAAACCAACATTTGGTAGTCAGGCCTTGGGCCAGAAGAATATTCTTTCATGGTAGACAGCCTGGATCCAAAGAACTGCATAAAAAATCTTTTGAAGGGACTTTGTAAAATAGTATTCAATATGGCATTTGGTATCTTCCAGTTCAACAAAAGAAACCATTGATCACACCAATGTTCTAAAGTAGCTCTCTGGATTCTAGTATATATATACTATAACTATTGATTTATCAATTTAAGCAAGTTGCTACTCCAATTGCTCAGAATAGAACAGTATTCAGATTCACTACTATGACTATCCATCTTTTATTTAGCTCAATACTGTGTTATTCAATGGAAATAAAATTATCCTGGAGTGAGAATGGCTGGGTAGCTGATTATTACAATTTTCCTGTGTAGTTTGTTAATGAATGCAAGTTAAAGAAAGGAGAAGCAAAACACAAAATTGGAATTCAGAGTGTTGTATCGTGTGCATGTGTTACTTATAAAACTGTGGGTACAACATACCAACATAGCTCCTTCCTGGTAAATAAAAACCAAACAAAAACTAATATATAGATCAGTGCCCTAGTCTGATGATTTCTGTTCCTTTTCTTCAAAAACCTCTGCTTTTACTTTGATGGTGGTAGACATACATTTTTCATCTGTTCCAGGACACAAACACAGAAAAAGTTGATCTGCCAGAAGCTTTGTTGACCATTCATTCGTTTGCCTTCAACACAAATTAGTGGAATGTTATGCTGTGCAAGCCCCACTGAAATGAATGGGAATGGCAAAAAGGCATTCTTGTCCTAAACAAGGAAAACTTTGTGCAAGAGAGCTTCCTTTCTGGACCCTTTCACCTGCTTTCTATTCATGTAGATGCAACCAATTAGGAAGAATCCTTGAAGCAATTATTCCTTTGCCTATCTTAGAGCAGGCTTATGAAGCACAGTTTATGACTTCATTTTATCCTCTGAATATCCTTTACATTCTCATTTATACCACTTTCCTATCTGTCTTTGTGAGGCATTTGTAACCATCCCAGTATAGACCTGGGTGGGTTTAGATTTGCACATACACATAAACAGCCAAAAATGCAGGTTGTACATTTTAGAAGGAAAATGAAAAATGCATTCTTGAGACCTGTATATGAGGATAAAGACAAATATAGCAAGTGTCTGTTCATTTGAGGCTAAATTGAGATAGCTGATTTACCATTTCACAACTATAAAATGGAAATTGATGGATAATATATGTAACAATCATTTTTATAATATCTTTTAAAAAAACTGGCCTAAAACATTTCAGAAAAAAAATTCTAAATCAACAGAAGTCTCTGAATCTTTTGATGGGCCAGCCAGATTCCTTATACTTAGACAGTTCCCTCAATTTCAGCTGTCAGAATTCAAAGAGAAGCTCAACAGCTGTCAACCTCTTCATGCTAACACTTGCATATACATTTCACTACAAGATTCTTTCCTAGGGTAAGCCTATGGGTGTCAAGCATTACTAACTGATAGGTCTATAAATGCATCTAATAATATTTCTTGGACTATTGCATCACCTGTAACCTACACAGGTGTCAGAACATCAGGCCCTGGAACTAAGGGCCTTTACAGACTGCCAGAAATAGTGCAAACTGAGGCCACTTTAACTGTCCTGGATCAGTGCTAAGGAATCATGGGAACTGTAGTTTATTGTGGCACCAGAGCTCTCTGGCAGAGAAGGCTCACTGTCCCAGAAAAAATACAATTCCCATGATTCCCTTGCACTGAGCCAGGACAGTTAAAGTGACCTCAATTTGCACTATTTCTGGCAGTCTTTAAAGGCCCTAAATCTGGTATTCTGGGACTTCAGGTGGCCATAGACCTTTTTCCATGAAACCAAAATTCAGTGGTTCCCCATCTGTTTGTATGTTTGTTTTCCCCACATTAAAATACTGAAATGCTTCATTCTAAGGTACAATTACTGGCAGGATAAGCTTTAAACTAACATATTTTGGCACTTTTATTCCCATCCTTACATGCCTGTACCATTAATATGTCCATAGAGGCATTGATCCTTTCTATATAGACCTAAATCAGTATATAAAGGTTGCATTAGTCATTGGGGGCTTTTAGAAGGATGTAATTTCAATCTAAATTCCTTTGATGCTATAACCTGGAACCAGAAAAGTTAGACTCATAACCCGCTTAATGAGAAATGGCAGACCTTGTAAAACCATGATAACCTGCCTTTAAAATAGTGTTCTACTCCTAAAGAATGCACTTCTTTTACACTTTTACACTTACAGTTTTGCCAGCTTCCACTGAAACTGAATCCCATGTTGTATTTATTGTTTAATTGTCATGATATATATCTAAGAAGCTGTTGTTCCCAACATAAATTATGTTACCCCTTATCATGGCTAGAGAAAAGGAAACTCACTGGCAAATTATTTCTACTGAGAATTCTTTGGCATATTAATATAGATTCTTTACCTAGGAAGTTAGGATTCTGATCCTGAATTGAAAAAACATGCCAATGCCATCAGTGGAGATTCTACTGCAAGTGATTTGACTTAGAACAAAGATGGGGAACCTGTGCTCCTTCAGATATTTTGGGTTCCAAGTCAGCCCAGCCAGCATGACCAAGAATGAGGGAAAATGGGAGTTGTAGTGTACCAATATCTGAAAGGCCAGAGTTTTACTCATGACCCAGAATTCAGGCTCATGTAAACTTAATGGGAGCACTTTGAGCCACACCTCTGAGGTCTTTTCACACTATCCAGTTACATACTCTCAAACTGTCTCAATTTGGAAGGCACAATCCCAATTCATCCTCTGTCATCCCACTTTTTCAGATGCTTCTAAAATGTCCTAGTTTTTCTCCTTTTCCCTCCCCACACATCCCCTCTTCACTTTACTTCATATTAACAAAGCCAAAATAATCTACTCACTATTGTGTTTGGAAGACTGCCCTGTTTCATTATTATTATTACATAAATATGATTTGTTCATATTTACTAATTTATTTTTGGAGAAATTTGCTATGTACAATCAAGATCTGTTTTAAAATTGTACTTTTTATTTTGTAACAATGCTTGCCAATTGGCTGTAATAAAGAATTGGAAAAAAATTACCAAAGAAGCTGCAGTCTTGTATTCTTTTTACTTATAGTACTTATGCTCCAACTGTTCTAGTTTGGCAGAGATGACCCCAGTTATCTTTGTGTTGTATGACTTTTTCAGCTACTTTTAACGTGTCCCAGTTTCCCCCCTCCTCCTCCCATTTCCTCCTTTGTCCTTGGCTTACTTCAGTTGGTGCAAACTGAGTTCAAACTGTAAAATGTAAATTGCATTAAATTTGCTCAGCAGGCAGAGAAGATAGAAGGGAGTAGAATCTTGCCCTTTGTTGCATACTTAGGTGAAAACAAATGGCTGCAACCTCTCCTAGCTTCTCTGTTTTTCCTTATTAATAACATTTGCCATCTTGACCAAATTCTGATGTTGCTTGGTCACATGCATCCTAGTTTTCATCTGTGAAATCTTGGAAGATATGCAGTTAAAGTGTTATGATTCCACTATGTTCTGTTATGGCTTCACCCTTGTGGACTGCTACTGGGATTTGTATAATCTAGGTGGCTGCACCAAAGGATAATTCCCCAGCTGAGGATTCTAAAGGCCCTCCATAAAATATCCATCCCAGGACTCCATAGCATAGAATTAAAGTGGGATCATTGTGCTATAATTGTGAAGTGTGAATGGGCCCCAGATCTTGGCAACCAAGCAGATCAGTGTTAGTTGTTACCTATTAACTGGCACCACTGTCTGGAAGTGGGGATAGGAAAGCAATATGCATTTTCAGACTGAAGACTTACATACTAGCCTGCAGCTCTGGCTGGAGAAGTCAAATAATGTTGGTGGGCCAACACAGTGCTACTGGCAGGTATGCTGTCTCTTATGTCCTGTTGACTTTCTCATTCTGGGCTGATTGTCACTATATCAGGACACCTTATTTTTACCTAAACTTTATTCCAGATAGCATGAATGATGCCTCATCTGATGATGTTATCACATGGGGGAAATCTGTTGGTTAATCTACACAAATCCCAAACAAAAACTGAATTTGTGCCTCACGATTTCACACGATGTCGCACAGAAACTGGTCAGAAAATGCACAGAAACTGGTATTATCCGAGATCTTTTTAATTTTGAGAGTTTAGAGGAAATGCACTTGTGAAATTACAGTAATTTTGCATTTACTGTAATGTGAAAAGCAAATGCGCACGGACAATTCTCTTTTAAAACCTGGGAGGGCCAAGAGGAGGAGGAGGAGGGGCCTCCAGGGAGGGAGAGTCCTGGGCTCCTTCTCAGTGCCAGGGAAAGGAAGGGAAGGGAAGGCAGCCCAGGAGAAAAAAAGTTTGGGACAGAGGAGAAATTTGGCATTTGGGATCGAGGGAAAAGGAGGGGAAAGAAGGCTTCCCTTGCAGCAGATGTGGGTGGATGTGGGTGCAAGTGTGGGGTGTGCTTGTGGAGCAACTTGGAAATCCATCTCACCATGAAGTTTGGCCATTCAGGTCCTACAAAGGGGAAAGGCTTATGGGGGAGCATGGGAGCTATCTCCAGTTTCCCCCTCTCAATCCCTCCCTTGCCTTGCCTTGCCTTGCCTTTCCAGCCTCCTCCACCTCCTCCTCCTCTGCTCTCTTGAGAGATCCTAACCCCAATGGGATGACCTGTGCAGGAGGACATGACCCCAAATGTAGGACAGTCTGACATTTCCTCCTGGGAAATGCAGGACTTGCCCTGGAAAAGGAGGAGTCTGGTCATGAAACACACCCATTTCCAGTACGTGTACGGGTTCTTTTCACTTGTGTATGAAAAACGTCTTTTTTTCACTTTTAACTTAATTTCGTTATTACTCTAATTACGTGTGAAAAGCTTTTGCGTAATTAAGCTCTATTTTCACTTTCTTATTGGGATGCTTCATTTCCACTTTATTATCTCTTTAACAACGAAACTGGCCCACGTGTGATAACGTCCTGAGTATCAGGTTACTGACTTCAAGGCAGCCTCCCTCTGGTGCTTCCTTTCTGTCCCATTCTTCTGCAAGATAGTCAGATCTGAGTGCTTGATATTGTCCTAACAATTCACATGGTCACAAAACCAGGTACAATTCCAGCATAGCTGGGATGCCTGTTCAGCTGGGATAGTTAACTTCTGTGCAATTAATTTCCCACATACCAAGTCCACACAAATGCTGGACCAAGAGTCCAAAATCCATATTTTTGACTACCATACTTCAGCTTGAAAAAAATATGCTTTATGAACATATAAGTAATGGGATTTCACTAAAGACAGTGTAGAGCTTGGAAAAGTTACTTTTTTTGGAAAAGTGGAGAATTTGTCAGGTATTCTTTGTGTTGTAGTTCCAAACAGTTACTTTTGTAAACTCTGATGAGAGTTCACAACATTATTATATCCACACTATGCATGCTATGATAAGCCTTTTCTTGCACTATAAGTTTAAAACAAAGAAAATGTATGACATTGCTGAGTTCCTTTCAGCGTGTTTTGCTGAACACTGGGACAAAATGTCCTTAGAGTTGCCTGTGTCTTCAACATGGCAAAACCGTAGCAACCTCTCTCTCAGCAGACTGAACGTAAGCTATTAGCCAGCTGAAAAGCTTTGGAAAAAATCTGACTAGGTTGAGCAGAATCTTCCCCAGTTTCTCCAGATAATGACTCAGCTTTGATGGTTGTTTTTTAAAAGGTAGAAAACTTTATTTCCAAAACGATGAAGGACCAGGGACTCATATAAATGTACTGCTGTTGTTATGTGCCTTCAAGGTGACTCCAATTTATGGTGACACTGTCATAGAGTTTTCATGGCAAGATTTATTCAGTAAGAGTTTGCCATTGCCTGAAAGAATATCACTTGCTCAAGGTCACCCAGTGGGTTTCCATGGTCAAGCAGGAATTCAAACCCTGGTTTCCTGGCGTCCTAGTTCAACACTCAAACCACTACACCATGCTGATGCTGAACAAATAAAGCAAAATACAGTTTGCTGCAAGCAAACATTGTTCCATGACTTCTCTTAACTTGCTGAAAGCAAACACTGTTCTTTTTATGACAGTAACTGCATAGCTTCCCAGCTGAGGCATATGCTTTAATGAATAATCAAAAAGAATAACTCAATGCACAATTAATATGGTTAATAATAAATGTAACCTTTTATAAAAGTCTCCAGATCTGTTATTTTGAGAGAATAAAGGCCATTTCCCCAATGTTAGGGGCTGATCTGGACCCCACAACCCAACAAGACTGACATGATTTTACTGAAAACCCAAAACCTCTGCTACACTTACTGCCACTACCAGAGCTGATGCTAAAATTCAGTGGTAAATGTAGAGGGTCTCTGTGATACAGAAGTATTGGATCCACCCATTCTGCCAGCGTACTGAATTCATAGGATATTGCTCCTTGGTTTATCTTCCTTTTGTTGAACGCCTCTCCTTCAATGTGGGGCTGTCTCCTACATGTTCTGAAAGATACTATTAGTAGATATTATCAAACATTTTTTAAACTACAATTAAAAGTCCTGCAGAAGTTTCACCTAAATTTTAGTGGCATTCAGCAGTCTGAAACATTCCCCCTCACTTCATTTGGAATAAGTCAGACTAAATAGTTTTTCAGATGGTACTAGTTTAGACCTACTTATATTATAAGTAGAATGGGGAGGGCATCAGATCCAGTGGCTTTGCATTCTCAGAAAAAGCAAAACTATTGAGTGGGAACGGTTTTAATTGTAATACTCACCAAACTAAATTAAAAGGAAACAAATAATGCTCCAACTTCAAGGTACAGTTAGCTCAAGGGTGAGTGTATGCCAAGGGTCAGAGGGCCTTGGGGGGCACTGTAGAAGGCTTTCCCATTCTGAAAAATCCCCCACTCAAATGATCTATACGTGACTGGAAGTGGTTTTTGGTAATCCAAACCTGGAAGTGATCATTTGAGTGACTTGGGATCATTTTCACACCTTGATTCAATTTCAACTGCCATGGTTGTACTCCACAGAATCCTGGGATTTGCAGTCTGGTTAGAGGAACTAGAGGAGCTCTCAGCCTGTGGATTTTGAAGTAGTTCTCGCTAAATCCAAATGAACCCCAGAGGCTATTTTCTGCTAAAATGTAGGTTGTTGTTGTTTTTTTTTTTTTTAGCCTAAAATAAATATTGGAGCTTGGCAAAGTGCAGGGGGCTAAGCACTGCATGGGAGTTAGCCCCTTGAGTTATGACATAGGATTTATTGTTCCTGCTGTAAAGTGAAGTGTTGTTGTTCAAACTGGGCAACCACTTCTGACAGTAAAATTAATCAAGAATGTGAATGTACGACAAGCACACTCATCGTCTAAATTCTTACAATTCTTCATGTCAACATTTTTGTCAAATATGGATTATTCTTTCAATGTCTAGATACAGAAATCCTCCAGAATTTAGCTAAATTAGGGCCTTTGCAAACTGCCAGAAATAATGCAAATTGAGTCCACTTTAACTGCCCTGACTCAGTGCTAGGGAATCATGGGAACTGTAGTTTATTGTGGCACCAGAGTTCTCTGACAGAGAAGGCTCAATGTCTCAGAAAAAAAATGTAATTCCCATGATCCCCTAGCACTGAGCCAGGGCAGTTAAAGTGGACTCAATTTGCATTATTTCTAGCAGTCTGCAAAGGCCCTTACAGAATCAAATAAGGCATGTCAGCACAAACAATGATAGACTGTTGGTTCTTAGCAAGAAGATGCATCCAGAATTATCTTGTATCATTTCTATTTTTCATTTATCAGGCAAAAAAATAAAGAGTCCAAACATTAACATTCTAATTAAGAAACATGAGATGCAAGCAATGAGCCAGAACGATAGGATATGAAATGTCTGGGAATGAGGCAACTCAGGAAGATATGAACTGATAACAAGGTGAGTTATTTGGTATGTGACTCAGACATCTATTGCACACAATAGTTAACGAACCAAATACTACAGTACTTGGGCACCAAATAACAAGAGAATCATCATACCTGATGTTTTGTGTTACTATTTATTCTTTATTATAGGCATATTGCAGCACACTAAAGTTGCAGCTCAAAACACCATGAACTATAGAATAAACTCTAGCAGAATTTGCTTCTGATTAAATGAGGATAAGTTTCAGAGGCATATCTGGGGCTTTTGACAGTTTGGAAATCCACAAACACCTGGACAACTTAAACTAAAAGTAAACAAAGTTTGGGTGCCAGTCCTGAAAAATACCAAAATCAAGACTTAACACAAGCAAATGAACACACCCAGGCTCAAGGAGTTTCCCCACAGACAAATGGATTACCAATTAAATAGACAGAAATCTGCCTTGCATATCCCCCCACAACACACCTCCAGGCTGTGCCATTCAACACAGTACAACACACAAACCAACCCCACTATTAACATGTAAGCCACTTACTCCCAAACAAGGGTCCTGCAGGTATATATACTCTACACACTTCCATGCCATCAACCTCTGAAGATGCCAGCCACAGATGCAGGTGAAACATCAAGAATAAATTCTTTCAGAATATGGCCACATAGCCCAACAAAAAACCACAGAAAACTATGATGATGGCCATAAAAGCCTTCAACGTCACTTCTTATGTATGTTTTACAATGAAGATTTGACCATGTTTTTGAACCATCTGAACAACATCCACCCACACATCCAATTCACAATCGAAAAAGAAAAAGGAAGGAACATTGCCATTCTTGGATGTCCTGGTTATCCACAAACCAAACCAGCAATTGGGCCACACAATATACAGAAAACCTACACACACTGGCAGATATCTATACAAGAACTCAAATCATCACACAGGACAAAAAAGACACACAATAAAAACACTGGTAGAATGTGCAAAAAGGATCTGTGAACCCCACTACCTGGAAGATGAACTGAAGCACCTAAACTTGGCTCTACAAGCTAATAGTTACTCCAGCTCAGACATCAGAAGAGTGGCCAGACCCAGAAAAAAACCACAGGAGTGAAGAAAAACAACCACCCAAAGGGAAGGTATTTTTTTACCATACACCAAAGGAGTCACAGACAGAATAGGGAAACTGATGAGGAAACACAACCTCCAAATGATCTACAGACCAACCAAGAAAATCCAGGAAATGCTGTGCTCAGCAAAGGATAGGACCCTTTCACAGCTGCAGGAGTTTATTGCACACCATGCAGCTGAGGGCAAGTCAACATAGGGACCACAAAACACACTGTTCAAATGTGAATCAAGGAACATGAGAGACACTGCAGATTGGGCCAGCCTAAAAAATCAGCATTAGCAGAACATGTTATAAAACAACCTGGGCACAAAATGCTATTTGAAAATACTGAAATTCTGGACCATGTCAACAACTATTGGGTCAGAATGCACAGGGAAAACATTAAAATCCACAACACCTGGACAATTTCAGCAGGACAGAAGAAACCCTGAAAGTAAACAAAGGGAGGAAGCAGACGGAAGCGTCGGAGACGCCGCCGGACGGAGCGCCGCAGGACCGCAGCCTCTGCACCGCGGTGCTCCTGCGGCGTCCCTAAAAGGAGCTCCAAATTGACGCTCCTTTTAGAAGTCAGGGAAAGTGCGCCCTAAACACATAGGGCACACTTTCCCTGACTTTTCCGCCGTAGCGCGTGTGGTCGCTGCGGCGGGAGGTTGTCCCTGGAGCGCCGGCCGTGCGGAGGGCCAGCGGCTCCGAGGACGACCTCAGGAAGAGGAAGGGGTGCCACGCGTGCGGCTGCCCCTCCTCTTCCTTGCCTCGGAGATGGCTCAATAAGCCGTCTGCCGAGGCCCAAAGTTTGGCTACCAGTCCTGAAAACACCAAAACCAGACCTCTAAATAAATAGACACTAATCCTCTTCACATTTCCTCCCACCCGAGGGCTTGCCTCAACAGAACAATACACAGATTTACATGCTAATTTACATGCTAATTCCCAGCAGACAATGGACCATTAATTAACTAGACACTGATCCCCTTTGCAGATGACACTTTGTGCCATCTTGGAGGCAAGGAAGGGGAAAAGCAGCCTCACGCTGGGTGCCCCAACCCCTTCCTGAGGATGTAATCAGAGTGCCCACCCTTCCACATGACAGGCACTCCAATTACATCCTTCTGGCTCAGTGTCTGGACACGCTGAACTGGAAGAGGTGCAGAAGAACTGCATGGTGGCTCTTCGGGCACCCCTTTAACGGCCTGTGGAAGGAGCGCTATTTTAGCACTCCTTTCCCAGGCAGCGAAAGGGAAGATTGGGGCCGAGGTATGGGGCAGCCTTGGCCCTGATCCACCACTTCCCAGGGTGGCCGATGGCCATCCATCTGCACCCCCCCAATCCTCCTTGCATTTAAGAGAACAATAAACAGATTTACATGCTAATCCTCTCAACCAACTGTCACACAGTATATATATAACCCACACACCTCCATGCCACCATTCTCTGAAGATGCCAGCCACAGATGCAGGTAAACATCAGGGATATATTCTTCTAGAAGAAAGCCTCACAGTCTGAAAAATCCACAAAAACCTATGGATGCTGGCCATGAAAGCCTTCAACTTCACAATGAAGATTAAGCTCATTCCATTTCTCCAAGAAGACTCTATGTATGGAAGCAGTGGGGTGGGGTGGGGTAGGGTGAGGTTGAGGCTGGCTTTTCTTCAGCTTTGCTTTACCAATGTGATTACTCTGCTTGAGATATTTGCTATTATCTCTGGCAATTCCCAACACTCCATTGCCCAGTCTAGCTTTTCCCATGGCTCCCAAGAGCACTCCTTTGGCAAGGTAGCCCAAGCTTCACTTTAGATTACTTGGAGATGAGATAGTGCCCTGCATCTTTCCCTAGCAATCTCTAATTTCAGCACGCAGTAAGAGAAGGTTTGCATATCTCCACCTCTGCTGTCTGAGATGTTTGTATAAGATTCCATGTAAGATTCTGCAGATCCTGTTAGTGACATACACAAATGTAAATGGATGGGGAAATTATCTTACAATTCCATAAACTCTTCCCCATGCAGCAGTCAAGCTGCTATTTCTTAGGGGAGGTGAGGGGAGAGAATGTGGAGGCATTTTAGAGCATAATGATATGGGTGCTCTGGGCTCCTGTGAGAAGAAAAAGGAACATGCACTTGATTCATAAGCACACCTTCATTTCTCACTTTATGGAGCTGAGTCCAGTGCTACTTTCTGGTCTGATCCTGTCCCCTTGCCCTTTTCCTTTCTCACCGGTAGGCAGCAGCAGCAACAACCATACTCCTCAGGTCTTGACAACTGCAGTGGAGGTGATGGGGATGCAGAACTGCACAGACAGAGCTGTGATTTGCTCCAGTGTAGGATTCCTGCCTGTATGTCCATGTGTGGGTATATGTGCATACTCATGTGGCCCTATGCCCTGCCTCCCAAAGGGGTCCCAAAAGGTTCTAATATGTTTAACCATGTTACCCCTTTCTGTATCTGGAACTGTGTCATGCTAGCTTCAAAACAGAGAAAAGGAATTGATGTGTATCAAAGATCAATGAGATTATCCAGAGGAGTGCACAATATTTCTCATGCTTGCTATTCCCCAAGCTATCCCTGAACAGGAGTGGCTCCTCACAATACGTAGTGGATCTGACTCTTTTCTTCTGTCTTGCCAAATCTCCTGTCTGGAGGACAGGCAGGTGAAGAGAACTTTTGTGCAGATAACAACAAGGAGAAAGAGGAGAAGGTAGACATATAAGTGTAGAGAAGGAAGGAGAAGTGGTAGGACAGACTATTAGGAGAAGAAGATATGATGCCACTGGATGTGTCTGACAACTAGAACTTGTAAGGAAGGAACATATGTATAAAATCAAACTCATGGAGTATTTCAGGCCAAATTTTTAAATTTAAGTCCCTGTGTTGTCTGGGTCTAGATGGAAAGCTGTAAGACACAGAAGAATGGATCATAACAAGAGGCTGCATGCTGTGAGTTAATTTACACAAATAGGATAGATGGAAACAGATGGCAGTAAGGGAGAGTGTTGATTAATGATACCTGACTGCCAGATGACCCAGTGGGTTTAAATGCTGGCGTGACATCTGAGATGGTGCCAGGAGCCATTTGGTACTAACCTGTCCCCAGCTCATCCTCTTCTTACATTGTTATTAAGCAGGTAACCTTGGTATGGTGTGTGTGTATGTGTATGTGTGCATGTGTGTGTGTGTGCATGTGTTCAGTAATACAAACACATACAGCACAAAGGAACCAGTAACACACAAATGTGAGCTCTGGAAGGAACACTCTTAGGTTAGTTTTATGTGTGTGCCAAGGTTGTTTTAAGGCCTGATGGCAATTTCTGAATATTAAACCTGTGAATTAATGAACCTTAGAAAATCAAATGGAGAAATGGTGGGGCAGGGGAAGAGCTTGGCTCAGATTTACACAGCAATCTGTTTTACTGTAAAAATGTGGCTGAAGGAGAAAAAGGTACTATGACATAAGAAATAGGGAGCCCTTGAAAACCTGCCTCTCTCCCACACAACCTATCTCAATATCAGTAGCAAAGTGTTTAAGGCACCTCGGAAGTGGCATAGCTGTGATTTTATCATGCAAAGCAAAACATTTGAAACAGAATCTTGCAGGTTGTGGGGCTATCTTTATGAGACAGCGTTTGTGTGGAAATTTCTATGAGAAATAAGACATAAAAATATTTTTAAAGGAATAAATCTAGTCCTCATAACTACACAGAGAAAAGAAAATTAAAATATGGTTCGAGGGGGGTGGGAATCATGAACACTTATCATGCATAGGCAGCTGCTACTGCTGCTGTGGTCTTCTGTCCATTCCCACACATACTTGTCAGGATGTTAAAAATAACACAACCAAATATGAATATAACAAGCAAAATATGAATACAACACCTTTGTTTTAGTGGGGCAGGGTTTGACAGCATGCCTTAGAAAGAGGACAGATTCAGCCATTTTATTGTTTCAAAATGCATTAAAATTGCAATTCTTTATTAAAGCAGAGTTTGGATTTGAATGGACATTTCTTCTGATTATGATAAATCAGATGAAGAGGAGGGGCTGCAATTCTGAAATACCCATTGCACCCACACTACAGAGCAGACTCCTTGCTTTTGAAAACCAAGAAATGCCCACTCTATGTCCAGGAACAAGAATATGATTAAAGATGACAAATAATGGAATATGAATATCAATTCAAAATGTTGTATTTCCTAAAACACTTACAAAGGCATTAATCTCATGAGATGCATAGCATCAACTTTGTAAACTTCAGCTTTCCACTTCTGTACATATAGATGTGGGTTTAGGTGCATTATGGATTTATGGTTTTCAACATTATACTATAAGGAAAAAGAAGTAATTTTTAAAATTTACAGCAGTACAAAAAAACACCCAGACTATTATTTTGATATTTCAGCAATTCAACAAATAACTGAATATATAGAATTCTTGAATAATACAAAATAAAATTGCCTCAGGCCAAGGCTTTTTATGCCAAGCCACAGTCCAGTGAAAAATTTTATGGCTACATTATAAACATGAAAAATATGGGTTTATAATGGAATTCCTGACAGACCTTAGCAGAAGCTGCTATAACATCTTGAATTTGATTTAGGAGAAGTTTTCAATAATACTGTTCCAAGATAGTCTGTCGGGGACTGCTAAGAAAAACTTAATGGGTTTCTTTTTCCAACTGCCTTAGTATATTTGATGATAGGCTAGGTGTTTTATGGAAGATTATTCTGGAGCCCTTAACTTCAGTATAATCTGCATGGTCTCACACAGATGTGCTTGGCTTGGAGCTACAGTATTAAGAAATAAATATTTGTGTTAATATCCCACACAAACTGGGCTTTATTAAAGATATGATAAAGGGCTTATTCCAGCACCATGTCCCATATTCAGGTGGAAATTTTTAGATATATCCGTATGGTGGCATAAAATTAAACAAGGCACAAGATGAGACCATGAACAAGATATTTAAGCTGGAGTTTTTTCCTCCTTCAGCTCATAAATTTGCTTTATGTGAACAAGATTAAAATAACACTATAGGATTTGGGAATGCCACAGCAGTATTAGTGGATGCATACTGTGTTAATATTTTAGGGGATAGAAATGAACATAGTCCAATTCATTGCAAAGCCAGTCTTAAAAAGTGGAGGATGAAGCATTCAGTGAAAATTCACTTCCTGTGGCTCAGTGGTGAAATGCCTGTACTGCAGCTACAAGGTTGTAAGTTTGATCTCAGGGACTCCAAGGTCCACTCAGCCTTGCATCCTTCCATAAATTGCTAAAATGAGTTCCTGGCATGTTGGGTGCAATTAGCTTACACACGGTGAAGCGTTTAGGGCAGGGGTAGGCAACCTTTTTGAGCCGGGGGCTGGTCCCCCAAAGTCCTCCCCTCCGCTGGGCCGAGAGGGGAGGAATGGCAGTGCGCGCGCATGCACACACACCCCGCCACCACGGCACGCGTGACTACAGATGCCTCCGTGCATGTTGCTGCTGCCATTTTGATTTCCAAAATGGCAGCCGCGATGCATTTGTACATGCGCAGTACTCCTGCGCATGCGCAAATGCGTCGCGACCGCCATTTTGGATTTCAAAATGGCAGTCATGGCGTGCGCAGCCACAAGGCAGCCAAAATGCGTGGCAGCGATGGCAAGGGTCCGCCTGGGCCAGTAAGTGCCGGGACCTGGGCTGGAACTGGCCTGTGAGCCGTAGGTTGCCAGCCCCTGGCTAAGGGAGTGCTTAGTTCACTGATAAGTGATATAGAAATGTATTTGCTATTGCTATTGTTATCTACCCCCTAATTTGGTACTTACATGTTGTAACATTTTTGAAGAGCCAACTGATGCTCCACGTCTGACTTGTTAACCTGGCAGCACCTTTGGAAATTAGTTTAGCTCTTCAACCTTAAATATCTTTTTTGTGGTCTACAGTAGCACCTTCCACTCTTTTCCAACAATACATAGGGATTATCTTCTTAATGATATCCATATCGATCAATTGTTTTATTGTGGTCAATGGCCATATTAAATTGCTACATTCCAAAATCCATATGCATACATAAAATACATACACACTATGAACATTACTAAAATGCATACACCTACAAGCATGAATAAAATATAAATGTTGATATAAGTCATAAAGAATAAAAATATGAATATAAAATATATAACTGCATACACAAATAATAAAATTGTAAAATTTCCGTATAATTATGTTGTGTTAGCTTTAAACCCAGTCTATCCCATTTTCTTAGCTGCTTTAATATGGCAACAAAAAGCAGTAGGAATATTTGAAATCCATCAGTAACAGGTTAAGGCCGTATATAAGTCCAATTTACATGCTGATTTTGCTCACATGAGATCATTTGTATGGAGGTCATTGGGAGAGACCCTCTCAGGTGCATTTGGTGGGAACAAGAGAGAGAGTCTTCTCAGTGGCTGCTCCCAAGCTTTGGAACTCCTTCCTTAGAGAGGCCAGAATGGTGCCATCCCTGCTGCCCTTCTGGCAGCAGATAAAGGCATTCTTGTGTGGGCAGGCCTTTGCAAACTGATAAGGATGGTTTTTTTAATGTTGTACGATATAAATGTTAATGGTTTGTATTTTCACATTTTATATTTTGATTTATAACTGTTTTAACTCTTAAAATTGTTTAATTGTTTTTTAAATTTTATATAATAATAATAATAATAATAATAATAATAATAATAATAATAATAATAATAATAATTTCTTACCCATCTCTCCTCAGAGTCTTTTCTCTGGAGTCTTTCTTTGGAGTTCCCCTCTCTTAGGGGAGCCTCTCATGCCCTCTCTTGAAAGGAATTGTAACGTAGCCGCAATTCCTTATGTGCTATTATGTTTATTGATGTTATTTAAATTATTGTTTATATTGTTTTTAAATTGTAACTGATTTAATAACTTTTTAGGGGGGAGAGATGTGAACTGTTGATGTATTGGTTTTTAATACTGTAAGCCACTCCGATTGACCTCAAAGGGGTGGGGTATAAATAAATTTTAAATTTATTTAAATAAATTATTATTATTATTATTATTATTATTATTATTATTATTATTATTATTATTATTACTTGTGATTGTGGTGAGATACACAAATGGTTATGCTAGTTGCATATGCATGTGATATTAAAAAGGGAGAGAAAAACAGAGGCAAAGATAGCAGTGAGAACAAAGGACAAAGCTGATATGTAACAGAGCAAAGAACAATAGTTTAGGTGAAAAGTAGATGACATTTATCTGGGAAATAAAAGACAATGCCTAAGTAGTCGGAAATGAAGTGAAGAAAATGGCAGGTAGGATGAAACTGAAAGAAAGGCAAGAACAGAGGTTGAGAGAAATGAGTCAGAGTTCACACAGAAAGGAAAAGAAATACTAAAATAGAAGAGAATCAATATGGAAATATCCCATATACAACCTTTAATTAATGGGATGATATGCTTCACTGGCAGCTCTCCAAGGGCATAATGGCTGCCCTTCTCTGCAATGTGTTAGCCATAATTAATAATACTGTAGTAATTAGATGAACATAGTCTGATGAGTGCTGAGTTTTTAAAAGCACTCAGGGGAATCAGGAACTTGGCTTCTGTTGGAAATTATGGTGTTCAGTCCACTAGGGCAGCCACAGCTTTACATTCTTATTCTTCGGGTCAGCGTTTCAATGCTACCTACTGATAATGTGAACTGAATAACTAAATTTCCTTTTGAAATAGCATTTGAAAATGGCAGGCAAGCAATTGCAACCTCTTTGCTATCTGTAAGTTACTTCTCTGGTGTGGGAAAAGGGAGCAGCTAAATCTATTAGGCAAAAAGACAAGCATTATTCCTCTCAAGATCCCATTGCAACTCCCTTTCTTTCTGTGTTGTTTCACTCTTTCCCACTTTCTCCTCAAAGTGGCAAGATGACCATAGTATTTCAGAAGAACATAAAGTTGTTAGATTCAGGAATGTACAGACATACATGTCTCTAACTATAATGCAGTGTATTGTACTTACAAGAGCCAGTGTAGTGTAGTAGTTTGAAAGCTGGAATAAGTCTTAGGAGACTAGGTTTCAAATTCTTTCTTTCATGAAAACACACTGGATAACCTTGGGCAAGTCACACACTCTCTCAGAGGAAGGCAATGGCAAACCCTCTCTAAAGAAACCTAGCCAAGAAACCTTGTGATAGGATCAGCTTAAGATCATCTCAAGTAGAAAATGACCTGAAGGCACACAACAGCATTTTCCTTCAATACAAAATGCAAACTTCCAATAGCAAGCTTTAAAATGTGCATCAAGTTTGGTAAGGGCAGTTATCTTCCAGAATAAGCAGGTTCTGAACAAACATCTATTTCAGTTACTCAACACAACTTGCATCAATACTAATTGGGACCTATGTTGTCCTAAATGTACACCTGTCTGTTAACTGGTGTAGAATAGATGTATTAGATGCCAGCATATTCCTGGGCTCTGCTTCTTACAAAAGACTTGCACCCTGATTGTTCCAGACCAAAGTTGAATTCACATGGCATGACAACACAGAAACCTTTGAAGCTTGTACCAGGAGCATTTAAACAAGCCAAACCATGTCATATGAATGTGGGCAGCTTTCTTTCTTTCTTTCTTTCTTTCTCAACAAAACTGAGAAACAAATGCTTTTTGAATAACAAACTGAACTTGGGAGAGAAACAAACCAGAGAAGGATCATTATCCATTGTTGAGTTGATCTTGCAGCACAGATCTCTGGCTTATGTAAATTCACCCACTGTCTCCTATCCTATCCTATCCTATCCTATCCTATCCTATCCTATGCTGTCCTGTCCTGTCCTGTCCTGTCCTGTCCTGTCTTGTCCTATTTATTTATTGGATTTATACCTTGTTTTTCTCCCCAAATAGGATTCAAGGTGACTATCACATCAGTCACATAGCCCTTAGGATCTTCTGATAAATTCCTGCTGTGTAAACCCATTGGGTGACCTTGGGCAAGTAACACTCTTTCAGCCTCAGAGGAAGGCAATAGCAAACCTCCTCTGAATAACATTGCCAAGAAAACTCCATGATAGGTTTGCCTGAGGGTCACCATAAGTCGGAAATTACTTGAAGGCATACAACAAACAACAACAAACATTCTAGGAAAGAAGAGCATGACCTTCTCTGTTGGGGCCCCAGTCCTCTTGAATTTTATCACAATAGGAGCATACATTCAACGGAATGGTAAACAGCAACAGCAACAACTCCTCTTATCTGTACCAGTAGGCTTTGAAAAAAATGGAAATTGACTTCTATTGTTCCAAATTCTATCTCTGTTTTACTGTAGTTTCTCTTATTCTCTTTCATACTTCCCTTTGCTTTTTTTACCCCCTCCCCCCCCCATTTCAAATTTGTAACATGATGGGTCAACAGCAGTATATACTAAATATTGTGACAGGTCAGTGAAGAGCTGCTGCCTGCCACATTCCCCTGCTACAGTGGATTAAAAAACAAAACCAAAAAAATCTTTTGCTTTTTTAGGTAAGATAAGAATCTATATAATGAAACTACAAAACCAGATATACACAAATGATAGACAATTAAACTTGAGATAGTTTTACAGTTTGACATGTCCTTACTTTTACATCCTTCTCAGCTATAGACTGGGCTTCCTTTCAGAGCAGCCCCATTAGTAAACTACATTTTATGTTAATGTACTCACTTGGAGTGCTAATTATTACAGCCTTTAGCCCTGGTCCTTGCTTGTGTGAGTGTGTCAGGACAGCAATATAATTATACAATTAGCCTTGTCATGGCAAGGAGCTTTGGGAATAGAGACATGTTGAAGCTGAAAATGTGGATAGCTGATAGATGATTGTCATTAAAATAATCCTTTGTTCACTCCCTGGTAGTTTTTTTCATGGAGCTGTATACCAGGGCTCCTTAATGAAAAAGAAAGACCTTGAACCATGGCTACATCCCTTCACCTCCTTCCAACCTTTCCGTTAACCCCAGCTTCCTCCCATAACATACCCAGTCTGTCCATCTTTCATTCCTGGCTGGTTCAAAATAAGAAAAGCTACTTCTAGCTAGCCTGTTTATCAATCAAATGTTTCCTAGGAGAGAAAAAAAGAAAAAAAAAGTTCCCCTCCAACAATACTGTTAAATGGCCCTTAGAGCCATTTTTACAGTGAAGGCTTGCCCTCTCTGTGCTAATAATCATGGCTGTTGATCTGCACTGGAACCATGCAGGAATTGCCATCATGTTTCCAGAACTATTTATGAGCTAGTGTAAATGTATGGGAAACTACCAGGAAAACTCTGCAGTTTCCTATCACATGGGGATACTGATTTCAGTGTTACCTTGTGCCCAGAGATATATGGGGTATGCTAGGCTGTCAGTGACACCAAAATGTGGCTTCAGTGACAGAAGGTGGCCAGAGAAGGCTGTTTTTCCATTGTCCCTAGATGATAAGAAGGTAAGTTTTCCACAGAGCATGTTATCCATTAGACTCCATGTTCACCATGGTGTTAGCCTTGGTCACTCAGTTAGAAGAAAAGGTAGTGCCATTACAAACTACAGTGCTAAGCTTTGCATAAACCTCCACAACAAGCAAAAAGAGTTACTGCTTATTCCCTTTTGTTTACATATTACATGGATTTTGTCCCTAGGAGCTCTACACATGGGCCACAAGTCCTGTGTTTCCCCCAAGTCTGGTGCTGTCTTGTGCAGATGATGCAGGCTAATAGCCCCAGGACAGGATCAGCCAGACTGATACCGATTCAGTGGTTCTATCTAGATCCAAGCCCCAAAGGCCCTTATTTCAGTGTTTTAAAACTGGCTGTTTGCAGCACGTTCCTAGAAACTCCCTTGCAGCACTTGTGAGGGCTCCAATTATGGTCTGTGACATTGGAAGGGAGTAGCTGGCTACAGGGGTACAACTAGGGTATACATAGGTATAACCAGGTGCCCTGTTTCTACCTTTATGGGCTGCAGCAGAAACCTTCACAGGGAACACAGTGGTGGTGGTAGCAGCGGGTAAAGGGGGCATTGTGGCTCCATGGCACTGCAGCAGGTGACATGTGAGAATCTGGCCATTGTTGTGCTGGTCCAGTTAGGTAGTGGGGGCTGGAATGGGCCAGACCACTGACAGAATACCATGGTGTTGGCCCATGGTATCCTGCCTGTGCATATAGACTCATAATGAATTAAACTGAAAGTGAGAATAATTAGATTAATTAGTAAATTTGAAAGGAGGAAAAGAATATGCACTTTTTTTTAGCCTCGATGATGAGCAGTATTTTGACATGTCTCAAGAGATTTTATACATTTTTCAGTGACTGCTTGCATTTTAGAACTTTTTTTCCAGGGGGGGGGGACATATTGTGTTTTGTGCAAAAAATGGTGTGAAAACTCATTTTTTTGTGTAAATGATATTCTTTTCAAAGAACTTTCTGAATTATGGAAAATCATTTAAAATATGCAAAATATTCATAATCCTTCCTTGTTAGAATTTTTTTCTACATTTTTTAAAAAAATATGTACAAGAGTTAAATAAATGAAGATTTACACCCCCATTAGCCACTAGCACATAAACAGAGTAAAGCTGAGATCTAGAGTGAAGACACTGAGATCAGACTTCTTGAACAGAAGACTTGAGGAACTTGGGACAATGCAAAGATGCATTTGCTTAACTAGTGTCCAATATTCCATTTTGGGGCAATGTTCCCAAATAAAATGGAATATCTTGATCCATTTTAAACTGATTCCAGGCTTGATTATGGGATAGACAGGACTTTGGTTGCCTTGGTGGAGAGTTTCCTCAAGGTATTGGGCACAGAAAGTGTGCCCTTGTTGCTTCTGCTGGACTTCTCAGTGACTGACCACTGTATCCTTGTGTGCCACTTGGAAGCATTGTTTTATGGTGGCTCCATTCCTTTCTGGAGGGATAAACTTAGAATGTGGTGCTGGGGAATTCCCATGCAACTCCTTGACTATTGGTTGACCTGTGGAATCCTTCAGTATTTTGGTTTGTCCCATGTGCTAAGATATTAGAGAGTGGTGTGACATATAGAGATTGATGAGCATGAAATAAATAACTTTTGTTTTCAGACTGGTTTTGGAAAGAATATGACAATTGTCTCCTTAGCAAGCCAGGAACATTACAAGGAACTTCTAGACAGGAAGAGTGGTTTGACAATGGAACCAATTGCCTAGAGAAGTGGTGGATCTCTTTCTCTGGACATCTTCAAAAAGAGACTGGATAGCTACCTGCTGGGAATTATGTAGCTGGAGATCATGCATTGAGAAAGGGATTGACTTCATGATTTCATGACCCATGGGGCTCCTTCCAACTTTATGATTCTATGACTCTATTTAATATATCCATGCAATTGCTGAGAGAAGTTTTCTGTAGAGTTGGCATTTCCATCTAGATCCCAAATAATCAGTTTGGGTTGTAACCCAGTGTCTGGTATCAGAAATGGATAGGATGAAGGTGAACAAGTTAATCCAGACAGGGCAGAGCTGCCTTTAGTCAAACAAAAGGCAGATCAAGGAGGAGGGATTCAAACTGGACTTGATAGGATTACATTTTTCCTCAAGATGCAGGTGTACAACTTGACTGCAAGGCTCTCTTAATGGGCATATACTCCCATATGAGCCTTCCTAGGCCCTGGGGTGTCTGGTAGAGGCATTTCTCTCAGTTTTGTCACTCTCACAACACATCTGGTGGGAACATTAGACAGTGCCTTCTTGGTAGATGTTCATAGGCCCTGCAACTCCCTTCTTAGGAAGGCTAGAAACAACCCCTCCTTGCTGTTCTTTCATTGGCAGGCAAAGGCATTTTGATTTTGACTGACCTTGAGGAATGGACTGTTTGCAGTTGAGTAACCTAACTTTTAAATGTTCTCTTCTCTGTGTTTATGGGAACACACTAAGGAACTTACCTAAACCATTTAATTTATAATTTGACTCAAATCGAAGTTTCAGAAATATCATTTGTAATTCTTAAAATTTGTTTCATACCAAATGTAATGCAAAATGGTCCAGAAACAGAAATTTTCAGATAGAAGCAGCAGTAGTAGTGGCAGCAGTAGCAACAAAATTAAATGTTAAGCTCCAAACTCATATGGGCATGTTTGGGATGTTGCCCTAAATGTGTTCATAATTGTTGAAGTGCTTGTTAAACAGGGTGACCAGATGTCCTCTTTTTTTTCCTGGACATGTCCCACTTTTTAACGCTCTGTCCAGGAGTCCAGGATAACTCTGAAAATGGCCTGGCTGAAGCAGAAGATCCCTGGATTCATCCTCCTTAGATTGCTAAAAGAATAAGATTTGCTCTGGCAGGAGATTCATCTTTCTACTCTCTAGAGGCCACTATTGGAACTGGTTGTGCAGGTATACTGGAGGAGATGGTGAGTGGAGCACAGCTAGGATGGAGGGCTTTGTGTGGTGAATCAAATGGATAGAAGGGGATGCAGGCAAGGAGAAAGGCTTCAGAAAGTAAAAAAAAAATGACTTTTAGCCAGTCACTACAGGACTCTCCAGAAAACAGAAACTCTCTAACCAAATTCTCTCTTATCCCCCTTTATCCCCTTCTGGTTGATGCCTCCCTGTCTATCATTTCTCAAGCTTAGTTCTGGCAGATAGAAGAGTATCCCAGCTGAGATATGCTTGAAATGACTCAGGAACAAAGCCCAACACAGAAACTCCTGTTTTGCTCTAAAAAGCTCCCAGCAAAAAGGGAAGAAGCTTCCTGCCCCCTTTTTACATCAAACAGCCAGCTGGTGTGAGGGGTGGGGTGGGGTGGGGTGACTCAAACAAACCCAGATAGTAGAAGATTTGGCACTCCTTTTTTTGCTCTGTTTGGGAGCTGCCAGGAGATTTTTAGCCTAAATATTTGCCATGGCTGCATCCTATGGAATCTTGAGACTGGCATTTTAGGGAAGCATGCTAATCATTTGTCAGAGAGCTCCACTAGTTCCTATAAGCAAGTTCCTATAGTGGAATCTTACAGCTATAATTGCTCAGAGTTCTCAAAGTCAATAAGGCATTTTAGCAAAGACTAGTTCATCAGAAAAATATGGCTAAGTTCATAATAAAATACAGTATATCTAATATAGCTGTAAATGAACCGTATGGTATGAATTTATATTTATGTGAGTGTTTTTAGCTTTTGTTGGATAATGCTCTACATTTTTCTTTAATGTCTTACATTTTTAGGTACCTTGTCCTCTGCAGTTAGGTTTACTGACTCATCAAAATGTGGATTTATGTCACAGAGAAACAGACAGACAGACATCCAGTTTATATTATACTATAGAAATTTATAAAAGCTCTCAGCTGCAAATGAAAATCTATGTTTTATTCTCCATGGGAGAAAAACCTTATGGGAGGCAGGCAGCAACATGGCCTGATTCCCTCCAGTGAAAATCCAATTCTTCCCATTTTTCAGTCTAACATTCTCTTTATTGTACTTTCAAGCCTCTCTTCCAACTGACATTATGCTTTGCCTTGGTTAATGTAATTTAGATTTCTTTTATATTTGAAAGATGGTAAAAGGATCTCCCTCAGGACCTGATTTTCCTTCCCTGGCATTCCAGTGTATTAAACTGCTTATTACCTTGGTGTATTATTATTTTATTATCCAAAAGCAACACTTACAGAATTATTTGAATATAAAATGTGATAAGTAGATTTGACAGTCTCCCAGGAAAGAAAAAGATGGAAATACCACTTAGGCTGTGATTCAGTTTGGCAGTGCTAAGAGCAAATGCCAATACCATACTAAAGGGGTGGAGAGGCTCAGATGCTAGACAACAGGTCTCCCTGTTGCATATTCAACACTTTGTACTGATTTATACATTGCTATGTATAATGAACTGTTATCCCCCCTCCACGATCAGTTGTAACTGTAAATAAAGACCAGAATGGCCCTTTCTTAAAACCTTCCTTTTCAGACAGGCATTCAAAACATGCAAAACAGAAAGCTTTTAAAGAATGGCCTGGGGTGTTATATTGCTTTAATGGATTTTACACATTTTTATTTTTTTTAAAGTTTTAGATATTTTGGCTTGGAATCTGTTTTAATTATTGTACTAATTTAAAGTGGTTTTAATGTACTATTTTTGTATGTTTTTAATTCTATTGTTTTTTAATGTTGTAAGCTTCCCTGAGTCCCAGTCCTGGGAGAAGGGTGGAAAATCATCATCCTCATCCTCATCCTCCTCCTCATCATCATCATAATCGAAAGTGGAATATTGGGGGTGGGGTGAGAAATGCACCAAATAATGTGCTGAATTTGTGTAATCAGAATACAAACTAGAGTAATTTGTATAATAATCTGGGACGACTATATGCCCAGATTTGAGGAAGTGGAATAAGGCAAACCATGAGAGCTAGCGTAGTGTAGTGTTGGACTAGGACTCTTCAAACTAGGGTTTGAATCTCGACTCAGCCATGTAAATCCAGTGGGTGGCCTTGAGCAAGTCACACTCTTACAGCCTCCGTGGATGGCAATGTCAAACCCCTCTGAACAAACTTGCCAATAAAATCCCATGATAGGTTTACCTTAGGGTTGCCATAAGTCAGATACAACTTGAAGGCACACAACAATAACAAAGACCACCACTCAGCATTTGCTGCCTGAAACTGTTGCCATACCCTCATGCTGCCTAATATTAGGACCACCCCTGCCAACCACCATAGCAAACAGACATGATCATATAATCTTTCCGTGACCTTGGACAAGTCATGCTTTCTTAACCTCAGAGGAAGGCAATGATAACCCCCCTCTGAATAAATCTAGCCAAGAAAAGCATTCATTATGCACATTCATAAATGCACGTTGAACTTAAAAGTAAGGTATATTATTGTTACTCTCTCTTGCCAACTGTATCAGAAGAGAAAACTGTTAGACAGAAAAACATTAATAGAAAATGGTTCTTTCAAATAATAATAATAAAATATATCATTCTGAGATGCCATGGATGCACAAGAAAGACAGCTGAGATCTCAATCTCAAGTGGATAATACTTCATACCACAAACCAATTGCCAAACTTCAAAGGACATCACTGGAGGCATACTGGCCCTGGAAAACTGACTGCGGTCCTCTGTCACATTTGGAGCTTGTTATATGAAAGTTAAGGCAACTGGAAAGGAAGATTCATGCTGAATGAGTTCCTCTGCACCAGCTGTCTTAATAAATAACAGAGCACAAAGTAGACAAAGGCAGTGTCAGTAGGTGTGAGGCCCAGTGCAGCAGAGGTAACCTCTTTTTAAACCATTCACAAAACAACATTTACAACAAGACCACAGATAACACTTTTCTCTTCATCCACAATACAGAAACCTATTACAGACGCTGTCTCAGAAAAGGATATGGTTAATAAAGGGGAAACATACAAAACTGCCTCAGGCCACACAAATAACCTTTGGAGGGTCAGTGAACATTCCTTGGCTTCTATCAGGCCTCTGAACTTACCCTGGATAACTTTCTGGGCAGGCACAATACATATTTCCAAACTGCCTCAGGAAACAAGTTGGAAGGAAACCTAGAGCTATGTGGCAAAGAAAGCATCTAGCCACATATTCCAACTTCTCCTTCAATGATAAGTGATAATAATACTCTTAAATATGAGAGGTGGGGATCTAGTGGGATATGAACAAAACTGAATGGAATTATCACGATTTGTTATTTCCCTGTACAATTTTACACATTTACATGAAGGATATCATTGTAAGCTGTTTTGTGTGTCATATTTGGGAGCAAGACAGGATAGAAATTATATATCTATCTCTATCATCAGTCTCTCAGTCTCTCTGTCTCTCTGTCTGTCTGTCTGTCTGTCTCTCTCTATCTATCCTTGAAGAGATCAGCTAAATGAATACATGAAAGTGTATACAGTTTTTCTCAATTTCCATCCACAGCTCAAACAGAGCTGAGAAGAAGCCCCAAAAGGCTGAGAATTAAGCCTCCCAGAAGCTGGGAGGTCTTCAGCCTAAGGATATGGCCTTAAGCAATGTCTTAGGAGATGTCTAGAGGGGAAAAATACTCACCTTGAACCTCGTGCAATCAGCTAATATATGGCTATTTCTGCAGCAAAACCACTTCTTTTAGCCTTGAACCCAAAGTAAGAAAACTCACCAGTTACTCCAAAGTTTCCAGGAAACACCAGAGTGACCTTGGTATTTTTGGAAGTATAGGTTGGGATGGATTTGGGTGAGTGGAAATTATTGCTATTTTAAAGGAAAGAGTGCTAATCACCTGCTCCAAGTCCAGCCACATGTTGCAAAAAAATAAAAATAAAAGTTCCATTCTCCTCGGGTCCTCCAATGCTGCTACCTTCCCTGCCAAGCACTGCCCCCAGCTGAGCCCTGCCATTGACATTGGCCATCCACCTGAACAACAAGTCAACTTTGCATCGCTGCCATGCAAGTACAATTGTTTCACATAGTGGATCTGGGTACAGTTCTAAAGCAGAATAATTCCAAACTGCATCTGGATTTTCCCCCCAGCTGATATAAACACACCTTCAGGCATTGGTTCTAATGGATTTCTTCAGCACTCCAGTTTATGTTCCAAGTTCTGACTCACTTGAGCTAGATGTTGAGCAATGTCCCATTATACATTGTCTACAAAGTTTAAATAACCCCAGCCTGTGTAATCTCCAGATCTAAATCCTAATTTGTCTTGTTAGTGCATAGAAAATGCATGGGTTTTCTCCCCATCTTAGTGGTGAGATATTTTTTCCCAGGTTGGCAAAGGTTCTGGCATTTGCAAGAATGGCATTTACAAAAATAGTGCAATTGTGCCAGACTAGAATAACTAAATAAAATCTGTGTCACTTGCTTGTTGTTTCACATAGTGGATCTGGGCACTTGCTTGTTGTTTCACATAGTGGATCTTTTAAAATTAGAAGTGTCAAAGGGGTTGTTTGTGCATCTTCTCCATCTATCAGCCAGTCCTTCTGTGCTTACTTTATGTGTGTCTGTATGTAGTGGGGCAGAGGAAGGCTGCTTCACAAAGGGAAAAAATGATAGCTGTGTGCAGAGACATTTTTTTTTATATTATGGAAACCAGAATCTTAAAAGTATTCCCATCCTATTCTTCTGTTTGGAAGGAAAACTCTGGTAAAAGCTGAAGATTTCTCAACAACTATCTCTCTGTGCTGAGAGAGCCTCTCTCACTAAGAATGAGGAACTTTGTGAAGATCCTTTACATTTCAAGTGTGATTGGAAGTAGAGCTAGGGTGATGTTGGCATTGGCACTGCTACTAGTCACATGGGCTGAAGGAAGGACTTGTATACAAAAGGACTCTGCCTAAGCATTACCATATTAAGGGTGGAGAGAGATTTGTCTGAGATTATCAGAGTTCTCAAAATTCCACATTTGTTAAGGCTGGAGAAACAGACCTTTTTATCAATAAAAGAAAACTAGATGATAGATCATTTCAGCTTAGCTGGAGTTAATACTGGCATTTGCTTTACAATTTTACAAACACAAATAGGTCCTTTTGATGCCTCATTTAATTTCCCAGAATTGGAATGCCTCAGAACTTCGACCATCATGGATTCTGATTTGAACTCACCTGATCTGCATCTCCAGAAATAAGGTGCAGCTTGAGGTTTAGTTGTCATTCCTTCGAACACATTTTTCATATTAAAAATGTATCAAAATACACTTAGGGTGTAGCTGCACTATAGATACTAGTTTAACTATCATGATTCCATCTTGTGGAATCCTGGGATTTGTAGTCTGGTGAGGGAATTCTCTACTAGAGAGTTCTACTTCTGGAAAGAATGCCCTAGAGCAGCTCTTCCCAAGTTATCTGATGTTGGGGACTGGAAATTATTTTTTCCCCAGTGTGGTGGAACTGGTACCTTGTGTCAATTGGCTAAAGTTGTTTCTTTTCTAGAAATTCATGAGAGGACAGCAGCCAATGGCTCAGAAACTGATACTGGTCTATGACTACCACTTTGAGTGACTCTACACTAGAGAAAATGTTTTTAAAATACACAATTTACTGTGAGTTTTTTTAAAAGAAAGAAACAAAAATGGGAACTGCATCAAACAGAATGAGATGGATTTATGAGTGAACATTTTAAAAAAATTGCCCTGGACTAGATTGAGCCATCATAGCCCCACATCCAAGGACTCATATGTGACCTACTTGTATTTCCTTTTTGTCTGCCACAACACATGTCTATGAGGATATACCGACTTCTTCTCCTTATGTGATGTTAATTTGGTTGGGTTGTATGCCTGTCAACTCTTTCTGTTTCCTGTTTGCTACAGTGAAACAGAAGACTGGCCTAGACAAATGGTAAACAAGGTGGTATAAAGTGTTCCTGGACACACTGCTGGTGTGCCACATGTTTCCAAAGCTTAAAAAGCCAAATAAACAAAATACCACTTGGACAACCTAATCTAGAAATTGTCTATGTGACATCTAATTTTCTGTATGTGGGAAAGTTGTTTTACCTGGAACTATTCAGATAAAACACAATTTTACCATTTCCACATACTATTTGTATAGAATCCCTTAATATAAGTACGTGAGAAGACACAACAGAATGAAGAATTAATTCTCAGAAACTCTTGGAGAGAAGATATTTTTGAAGAAATAGATCATATAAGCTTGTTAGTCTTGCTTAGAGAGATTGTATAGACTCTATGAGGTAGGATATCTGCCTTCATATACAATGTGATGACACGTCATTTCAGTCACTGCTTCATTTTTGCCAGCTCCAAAACTTTCCATGTATTCAAGGTGATCAAAATGCTTTGAAAAGATTACCCTTGTTTCCTTAAAGTAAAAACTAGCCCACAGTTAGGAGATCATCACATCATCTTTAAAAGCGGTTTACCTGAGCTGGCTTAAAATTAGAAGCGGGCAGCATCCTGATACTATCACACACATTTAGCTGCCAAAATCGCCACCCAACTGCAGCCCGACCTCATTGCTGCTCGAAGGGGCATTCCTTGTGCCTCTTTTTGAAGATGGGAGTTTTTTTGGCTTGAAAAAATGGCCACCGGATCACCCCTTGAAGCAGTAATGGAGCCAGCTTGCTGCTGTGCAGTGATTTTGGTGGCTAAATGTGTGTGATAGTATCAGGATGCTGCCTGCTTCTAATTTTCAGCTGGCTCAGGTAAGCTGCTTTTAAAGCTGATGCAATAATCTCCTTACATATAGTATTCATGATGACACAGGATTGCATGGTGAATAGTGATAATGACTTTGGTCCTGATGCATTTTAACACTGATGTAGGAATGTGTCACTGTTGGTGCTATTAGCCCTCTCAGTGGTATTTGATACCATCAACCATGACATCCTTCTGTCTGACAGGTTTGGGAATCAGAGGAATTGTGTTGCAGTGGTTCTGGTCTTACCTGTCAGGCAGGTTCTGGACAGTGGTGCTTGGGGATAGTTGCTCCCCAAAAAAGGAGTTGTTATATGGCATACCACAATGTGCTTTTCTATCCCCAGTGCTTTTTAACATCTACATATAACTCCTGGGAGAGATCATCCAGTGGCATGAGCTGGGGTGCTATCAGTATGCTTATGACATCCAAATATATTTCTCCATACCTTCAAAAACAGCCTTAGTTAAGGTTTATGTGCCTTCTCTGAATGAATGGTTGGAACAAGTAAGGGGCTGGATGAAAAATAAATAAATTGAAACTGAATCTAAACAAGACAAAGGTGCTTACCATTAATCTGGGTTTGGAGGTGTGGCAATCAGTTCTGGATGGGATTAGATTCCCACTGATAGAATGTGTTTGTAACTTGGGAGGACTCTTGCATCCATCTCTCCAAAAAATAATTCTGGGATTTAGGCTGCATTAATAGAAGTATAGTATTTAGATCAGGGGTAGGCAACCTAAGGCCTGGGGGCCAGATGCAGCCCCCGAGGCCTTTGGACCGGCCCCAGGCTGGTCCTGCCCCCCTTGCCACCCCTGCCATGATGATATTGATTATTGTTGTTATTACTTGTTCTTGGGGTTTTCTTGGCAAAATCTCCACAGGGGTTTCACCATGGCTTTTCTGGGGCTGAGAGTGTGTGCATGCATATTTTTTTTAATTGTTTTATTTTTATTTATTTATTTATTTATTTATTTATTTATTTATGTTTGGCAGTTCGGCCCTCCAATTGTCTGAGGGACAGCAACTCGGCCCCCGGCTCAAAAAAGTTGCCTAGCCCTGATCTAGATCAAGGGAAATAATAGTGCCACTGTATTCTGTGTTGGTCAGGCCCCACCTGGAATGCTGTGTCCAGTTCTGGGCACCATAATTCAAAATGTTGACAAGCTGGAGCATGTCCAGAGAGGGTGACTAAAATGGTGAAGGGTCTAGAAACCATGCCCTGTGAGGAGTGACTTAGGGAGTGGAATATGTTTAGCCTGGAGAAGAGAAGGTTAAGAGGTGATAAGATAGCCTTGTTTAAATATTTGAAGGGATATAATGTTGAGGATGGAGCAAGCTTGTTTTCTACTGCTCCAGACAATAGGACCCAGAATAATGGATAGAAGCTATGGGAAAAGAGATTACACCTCAACATTAAGAGGCACGTCCTGACAGTGAGAGCTGTTCAACAATGGAACACACTCCCTCGGAAAGTGGTGGAGTCTCCTTCTTTGGAGGTCTTTAAACAGAGGCTGGATGGCCAGCTGTTGGGGATGCTTTGATTTTGAGTTCCTGCATGGCAGAATGAGGTTGAATTGCATGGCCCTTGGGGTCTCTTCCAACTATGATTCTATGATTCTATGAAATGTCAACACAGACAGAATGCAATGGTCAGGAGTGCTTACTATCTGATTTGGCTGATACACATATTATGAGTATATCTTCTCATCTCTCATAACACACATTTCTGCACATATTTTATCTTACATGATACATTTATAAATACATTCTCCCACCCCTAGATATTCTATGGTACAGATCTGAGACAAGAACTGCCTCACAGCATTTGGAGAAGTGTGAAAAATAAGGAACCACTGCGTGGTGATCAGCAGTTGGAGTTCAACTCACAATGAGTTGTTTCTAAATGTGGAACAAGTGAACATCCTTCACCATGCCTAGGTGCAACAACCCACTTCAAAACCTTGCTCAGAAGCCAATTGCTCTCAAAAAGTGGGATGACATCTTATGGCCAAACCTCATATGCTGAAAGGGCTTATGAGTAACTGATTCTGGTAGGTTGAGAATGTGAACCATTAATAGGGCATCTGTTTTGGCTACCTCTCATGTGAATTGCAAAGAAAGCAGATGCTTCTAATAAGATTCATTTATGAAGAGCCAAACAGATGAGCTCCATGCTATAATGCCAGGTCAGAGTAATACTAACCTTAGACCATGGTGATATAGATTAATTAAATTTTTTTTTCTCAACAAAAAGCCACCTTTTGTTCCAGGGTTTCTCCTTCTCTTTCCCTCATAGTTACCACTCATTAATCTTACACACCTGCTCTTCTCTTTTCTCTTCTCCTTTCCCCCCTCATTTTTTTTTAAAAAGGACACACCTTTTCTAATGCATGTATCCCTTATCTGAAATGCTTTGGACCAGAAGTGTTCTGTATTTTCCCCCCAGTTTTGAAATGCCTGTATTTGCATATACATAATGAAACATCATGAGGCTGGAGACACACTGAAGATCTGCAAACTGGCAAGAATCCAAGTATAGTGCTTGGCACAAATCTACACCTCCCACCATTTCACATATCCTTACATCTCTTTCCAGCCATATCTCTCTCCAGCCTTACAAATAAAGAACAGGTACACAGCTGAAGTTTTGGATTTTTTAGTGTTTCATATTTCAGAATTCCAGGTAAGAGATATTCAGCCTGTATATCAATGTCATATTGTTAGTAATTTTTCCTCACATTCTCATTTCCCATGCACCAATACCATTTTTAAAAGGGCTTATTTTAAAAAATCCTAATTTGGAAGATTAATGGCTAATTTTTTGGGGAGTAGATCCCAACAAAATCCCATAGAATCTACAGGTTTGTGCTGCAAGAGTCCACACTGAAGAATTGCTATACTAGCAAGGGAGTTATTTTGGAAGGATCCAAAGACAAGCAATGCCTGCTGGAGCTTCTTCTTCCACTCAGCCATTAATGATAGAGGAACCCTGCTTTCTTTTTTAATATACAGCCACACTAAGAAGAACATGTAGATTGCTGCACCAACAACAGCATCAAAAACTACTTTCTCCTACTACTACAAAGGCCAGATTCCACCAGGTTCACAAACAAATCTACCA
The DNA here is from genome assembly GCA_020142125.1 of Phrynosoma platyrhinos. NCBI lineage: Eukaryota > Metazoa > Chordata > Lepidosauria > Squamata > Phrynosomatidae > Phrynosoma > Phrynosoma platyrhinos. The sequence continues at coordinate 201,830,901 of CM034701.1, forward strand.
ATGCACATGTTACTTTTATTTCAATTTACAAGAGAGTACCATTTAGTACCCTGAATCCACCAATGATACCAGTAATCCTAGAATTCAGAGAAATGGTTAATTTCATTTTTGGAAAGTGAGCTTCAGCAAGTCATATTATCTCAGTCTCAGAGGAAGGCAAAGGCAACCCTTTTTGAACAAAACTTGCCAATAAAGCCTTGCAATACAGTCACCTTAGGTTTGCTTTAAGTTGGAAATGACTTGAAGGCACACATCAACAAATGACATAAAGCAAAATAGACAAATTAACCAGGCTACAAATGTATGAGTGGATCAAAGATTTACTTCATTCCAGTGGAGCACTTCCACTAGTGGACTGAAAACTTCTATTGAGTCTCTTTCCCTTTATAGCCTTTGTGCCCCCATTAACATCTGCTTCAGATTTCCCCAAGGAGGGCTCACAGGAACAGTGAGGGACATGGCATGGAAGCAGAAAGAGAGGGAAATAATCAGATACCAACAGCTGGTGAAAGTGTCCTGCATGTAATTTCCCTGAGCATACTTATTCCATTCTCTTGATTTTACATTTCTTTAGCCAAAATAAACTCTTTGGAAACAATAACCTGATAGAATACATGTGCTTTAAATTCAGAAAGTGATAATTACCCTTATTGAAATTAAACACCCAACTGCTGCTGATGCGTGTGTTCAATTTTGTAAATGGTTATTGTTAATAAGGAAGCTGTTAATGCCAGTATTTTCACCACCCAGTTTCACTCAGTTTCTCCTTTATGGGAGGAGGTCAAAATGAGAGCATTGGCCCACAATACGAATTTTACCCTCCAATGAAATTTCCCCTCAGTCCTCAAATTTAAAAAGTGATATTGAAAATAATTTGTATTGTTAGATCTCTTATATTTGCTGTGTTTGCATTCCGTTGGCATCCTTGCCTGCTCCTTTTCTTTGGATGAGTAAATTGCATTTCTAAATGTTCAACTGAAGTTTACCACAATGATAGAAATTTGGGGACTGAAGGAAAATTCTTATTTGGGTGAATAATGCCCTTATTTTGTCTCCCCCATAGCTACTTTCTGAATTCCCTCTGGCCTCCTTATTAACAATCCCACCCCAGACTATGTGTACTGTACTTACTGTATTTCTTGACCTCTGGGTAATACGCCATGCATTTGATGAAGTGGGTGATTTCCTACAGTAGTGTATGTTATAATAAATGGCTTCACTAAAGTGCTACAGACAAGAATTTGCAACCAGTTCTCCATGATAATTGTGCATAACTTTTAATATTGCACCAAATGTTAAGCTTGGAGGGGGTAGGAAAAGCCCAGAACCGCAAATCATAGTGTAATAAATTTAATAATAATAATAAATTTTTATTTATAGCCTGCCCCTCTGCACAGCAATCAGGGCGGGTTATAGCATTTTAAAACAAACAAAGTTAAAACATTCCCTCATCCCACAATCCAACCCTCCCATCCCCTTAAAACAGAATTAAACTAAAGAAGGTTAAAATACAACAATACGATAAAACAATAAAACAATAAAAACAAGGAATCAGCAATAGCATAAACAAAATGGAGACTCATTTCCCATCAGACAGATGTTATTCTGGGAAGGCCTGCCAGAAAAGATCCGTCTTTACTGCTTTTTTAAAAGCAGCAAGAATGGTAATGAGATGGATCTCGTCTGGCAGGCCATTCCAAAGTCTGGGAGTG
>CM034701.1:201837302-201849407 GCA_020142125.1 Phrynosoma platyrhinos
TTAAGTAATCCTTCAATCACAATTAAAAAGAGGAGAGGGGATAAGAGACACCCCTGTCTTGTTCCTTTTGCTATCCTTATTTTATCTGTTTTTGATCCATTAACAATAATTCTTGCATTTTGTTCTTTGTAAATTTGGTTAATCCAATTAGTAATATGGGGTCCTAATTCCATTTTGTTAATTAATATCTGAAGTGTTTGCCAATTAACGGAATCAAAAGCCTTCTCTAGATCAATAAACAGCATGCCAAGTGTTTTATCATTATGTTTTTCATAGTATTCCAATATATTTAAGACTATTTTTGTATTATCTCTGATCTGCCTTCCAGGTAGGAAACCCCTTTGATTTTTATTGATCCAATTAGATAAGTATTTTTTAAGTCTTTCCGCAATAACTTTTGCAAACAATTTGTAGTCCGAATTTAGAAGGGAGATAGGCCTATAATTTTTTATATCTAGTTTAGATTTACCTTCTTTGAGGATTAAAACTATGTCTGCTTCTTTCCATGTTTCAGGCACTCCTTCTACTAATATAGCATTCATTACATTTTGTAAAGGTCTGCATAGTTCATCTTTAAAAACTTTATAAAATTTGTTTGGGAAACTGTACAGTCCCGGAGCTTTTAATTCGTTCAGTTTTCGGATCGCCTCTTCCACTTCTACTAATGAGATAGGTTTATTAAGTTCTTTCTGTTTTTCCGGAATTGGAATACAGAAATCTTTGTTGCTCAAATAATCATTAAGCTTCTGTTGGTCTATTTTTTCACTTTTGTAGAATTTGGGAAAAAAAGCATGGAAAGCATCCTTTATCCTTTCCTGCTGAGTAATAATCTAACCTTCGTGTTCTATTTCAACAATTGCTCTATTCTCTCAATCTTTTCTTAATTTTGCGGCTAGGTATTTTCCTACCTTGTCTGCAGATTCGAATTCTCTTTGTTTAATTGCTTTAATTTTTTTCTGATTTCTAATGTATTTTTCCTTAATTCTTGCCTCTTTAGAATCATCAATTCTTGCAAGATTGTTTCGTTTCCTAAATCTAATTCTAACTCTTTTTCTTTTTGGTTAATCTGATTTCTAATTAGACTTTCTTTTTCTTTCCATTTCTTCTTCAAGAAGGCTTCTTGACTTATAAAGAAGCCTCTAAACACTGCTTTGCCTGCTTCCCAGATTGACGTAGTTTTCGTTTCTCCAATTTTGTTTTCTTTGAAATAATTTATAATAAGCTCCTTTGCTTTATCTACTAATTTTATCACCACTTACACTATAATTTAATCTCTAATTAAATTGATTAATTTGTTCATGAAGTGTCATTATTAACCCATTGTGGTTGGAAATATCTCTCAGTAATATTTGTATATTAGTAGCTTGATTTGCTAGTGTTTTAGATATCCAAAACATATCAATTCTGGATAATGAATTGTGCCTATTGGAATAGAATGTATAACCATCTTTGTTCCTGTATAGGTATCTCCTGGCGTCCAAAAGTCCAAAATCCTCTGAAAGGTCAAAAAACGTTTTAGGAAATTTTCCCTGAGATACCTTTTTGTTATCTTTAGATTTTCTATCTGTGTCAGGGTCTATTACTCCATTAAAATCCCCCAATACTATTATTTTATTGTAATCTTTTTCTTTCAACTCATCATGTATTTTTTTGGAAAAAATTCCTTTATTCGATTGAGTTCCATAAATACCCAGTAATAACAGTTGTTCTCCATTCCATATAACGGATACCCCTATATAATGACCTTTAGGATCTTTTAATACTTCTTTTGCTTGTAATTTATTAGTGATATAAATCGCTATCCCATTCTTTTTGTTTTTGCTAGCTGAAATATAACATTCCCCTAATTTTTTGTTTTTCAATAGTATCATTTCTGTTTTTTTAATATGTGTTTCTTGAAGACACAATACCTGACATTTTTGTTTTTCTAGGTAGTGAAAAATTCTTTTTCTCTTAACTTTTGCATTTCTCTTTTTCTCTTAACTTTTTGCAAGGAAATCGAGAAGCATGCAAAAGGTAGATATAGAAATTCGAATAATGAAGCAGAAAAGAAATATAAGAAGAAGACTAAGGAAAGTATAGAAAACTTGGATAATGTAAAAGAAGACAGTGGAAAAGGAAAAGAATTGGAGAAAAGTGTAACCAAAGATGATGACGAAGAAACCTTGGATAGAGATGAAGAGAGCAAAGACGATTTGGCAAGGGGTGGAGGAACAGATAGTTTAGAAGAAGAAGAAGTTGGCACAGAATAGAAAAAAGGGAAGAGAGGGAGAGGAAAAAAACAACAAAAAAAGTTAATCCCCATATAAAAAGAAAGATTAAAGGTTTAAAGGAAAGGAACAAATGAAAATTCTTACGTTGAATGTTACAGAAAACAATTTTTGAGGTGAATCCCCACATATGTTTTTCTCTGCAAAATTGCCAAAGGATAGCATAAGCCAGGAGAAACTGCACAAAATTCTCATTGGTATATTATTCTTTCCAGCCATGGTATCCCAACTGTTCAGAAATATGTTTTTCAATTTAGGGATAAACATGCCATGCCCACCATCTGTTACTGCAAACACTTGAGAGCAGCTTCAGACCAACAGCAATAGCATGTACATTTTTATACCACTTATTAGTGAATTCAGCACTCTCTAAGCAGTTTACAATCTGTAAGCTAATTGCCCCCAACAAGCTGGGTCCTCATCAGCCTATGAAAGGATGGAGTGCTGAGTCAACCTTGGAGCCCTGGGATCGAACTCACAACCTTGTGTCTGCAGTACCAGCATTTAACCACTGTGCCACCAGGCCTCCCTAAGAGGCCCAGCTCTATGTGCTAGTATCTTTAGGGATGTGTGCTGCTGGATGGAGAGAGTGCCTTTTGGGATGATTGTGGAATATTCTCTCCAAAACATATTTGAGGCTGGCACCCTCTTAAGTACCTTTTATTTTTCAGAGTTTTCGATAGACAATTCATTTTAACCCTGCTTCTCTGCTTATAATATGGTTGTGTCCAATATCTTTCTTACTATTCTGTGATTTTTTAATATTTCATAGTTAATGCTGCATAATTAATTTCTGGTTAATTGCTTTGAAATATTTCAGTAAAAGGTAAGAAAGAGATTACTTTATTCATCCTCATATGGTAAACAAGAAAAATGAGCATGTTTTCTTCTTCTATGCAAGGTGTTACAAGTTGGCACACTTTTAAAAAATGGTCTTGGAGAAAATGTGTGCATTTTCACATTTTTGTGCATTTATGTAAAATGTGCAGGTATGGATAAGTGTGTTAATGGAAGCATTGTAGTAAAATTAATAGCACTAGATGGTTTGCTTGTGTTTTTGTGATCAATCATCCTGTCTTCTTATTCTTTCTGTGTTTATGTGCTTAGCTTCAGAAAAGGGCAAAAACCCCACTGGTTTTGTGTAGTGGAAAAGGTTTTGTGCCAAGTGTACTTTGCATTAATTGCAGGAACCACACCAGTAGAGGACAGGGACTCAGTCAATGGAAGTGATTTTTTTCCAGGTTATTAAAGAACACTTGCAGTACTGGCTCATCAATAGCCTCCACTAAAATTTTGGCACAGTGTCTTCACATACTTTACAATACCCTTGATAATCACCATCAAGTTAAGAACTAGTGCTACCCAAAGGAAATAAATAAATACACATGGTCTTTGAGAAAGAAACAAAAGTATTATCCCGAGTAAGCACTAAATAATGCATAATTCTACTGGAGTGGGCCTATGTCACCAGTATCCTCCAATATTGTCTGAGCTAGTCCTGCCACAATGTTCTTAAGTGAGAAATTGGTATTTGCAACAAGACAGTGGCTGGGGAAAACTCAGGAATTCTCAGGGGATCCTGCCCCCAAGACAGTTTGTTATGTAAGAAAATGCATGTATCTATCTGGTTAACTGTCCTCCTCCAGCTAGACTTTAGCCAAGAAAGATCAAGAAGACACATGACCAATATCTTGTTCACATCACCCAGCTGAAACAACTGGAACTGGTCACACAAAATGGGAGAGGTGATGCTGTCCATCCTGTCCTACAGACAGCAAATCCAAAGAGACAGGTCCACAAAGAGGAAGAAGCTACAAGTCAATCCAATCAAAGCCATGTACAGGTAATCCAGAAAGGTCATGGAAGATCAAAGGAAACATAGGGCAAGGTCTCAGACACTCCAAAAGTTCTTATGTAAAGCCAGTAATCCAGATAACCAAAGTAAAAAAAAATAATATGAGAAGGAGTCACTGAACATGGTGCAGAGCTCAAGAATCTTAAGAAATACATAAGCACCAAGAGCACTGCTAGTTGAGGAGACTGAATGGGTGTGACTGCCAGGAGGTTTATAGTTGATTAACTCTGGATGCCAGGTGCTTAATTAGTCATCATTTCCTAATTAACACTGATTCCTATAAACCTCTGCCTTCTCTTTTTTTATTGGACTTCAGTGTTCATCAAGTTCAGCTGAGAAGAATGTCTCTCAGTTGCTTCACACAGCAGATTCTCACATTTGGGAAGGGGGCTGTCATCTGGAGCTGAAAACTCCTAGCAACCCAACTTCTCTGCATCACATTCCCCAGATTCTCGAGGGTGAGGTGTGCCAGCATCAGAGATCAAAACTGGAACTGTTCTGACAACAAAATCAAGTTCACTGTGGAGACAACTGATTTTGTCCACAAAGTGTTTTGCAGAAGGCAAGTCCTCAAGGGCACCACTCTCTAGAACAGCTGCTAACAGCCCCCAAAACTCATGAGCTATGGAGGAAGGCTACTTGAGGATGCAACAGAAACAGCAAAATAAAAACACTTATACTCTCTGGGATGTATGCAGAGGGATTTTGTAGCACCTTTTGAGACTAACTGAAAGAAAGAAGTTGGTAGCTTGAGCTTTCATAGGCTGGACCCTACTTCCTCAGATGCATGTTTAGAGTGGACAATCCAGAGACAGGCCTATATAAGATGTTTGTGTGTGAGAATGTCAGATGAAATTCAAAATCTTGTGGGTATGGAGGTGAGGTGAGAAGTTCAGCTTTAATGATGGCATTGGGGACAAAGGCAGAAGGAAGATTCTTGCATAAAACGAAGGAGAGCAGATAACCATATGAATGAGTATTAGAATGTAGCGTGGAAAAGAGAGAGAGGTGTGTGTGATAAACTGGTCAAGTGTGCCTCACAAGAATGGGGGTTAGATAGTGTTGAAATGTGTGTAGTATAGCAGGAAACCATTAGCTCTGTTTACCATTGCTGATGGACTGTAGTCTGTGGTTACATTCCAATCCAGCTATTTCCTCACACCCCCTTCTCTGTTCCCTCCACTACATTCCTATACTCATTCATATGGTTATCTGCTTTCCTTGGCTTTATGCAATGGCCTTCTTCCCACTTTTGTCTCTTGATAACCATCATTATATAGGTCTGTCTCTGGATTCTCACTCCAAGCATGCATCTGAGGAAGTAGGCTCAAGTCTATGAAAGCTCATACTATCAACCTCTTTCTTTCAGTTCACCTCAAAGGTGGTACAAGATCCATTTGCATACTGATTTTCCAGACTAACATGGCTATGTCTTTGAATTCTATATCTAAGGTGTTCATTCAGCATTACCAAAAGTCTTAACAACATTTGCATTCATCCCATCTTCACTAAAATGCATAGGACCGGACTTTGAAATATAACAAAGAGGAGCTCAGAAGCATGACATCATGAACGGAAGATGAAGGCAGGAACTAGTGTCTGGTGTAGGAAGACTTGCAACTCCCATATCAAGGCAAAAGAGTTGTCATTTCCTGCAGTTAGGAAAATGTTGATATGTCTTGAACCAGCAACAATGGAAGCTGGTTTGAATTAGTATGTCTCACATTTGCATTGCAAATGGCTAGGGAGAAGTGGGGTGGGGAGGGGTGAGGGTTGCTCTGTAAAGAAAAACAGTTGTGACTCCCTCTTATAGGCACCTCTGTACATATCTGGGATCTTGATCTATGAAGGCTTCAGTCCCATACATGCTTAGCCATGAGTACACCACAGTAAATACTAAAGGACTTGCTTCTAAGTAGACTTGTATAGCACTGCACTATTAGCACATTACTTTAATCAATACTGTGTCATCACAGAAAGGGGGCAGTGAAAAGAAAGAAGGCAACGTTTTTAAAAACTGCGGGGGGTTGCAGACTGCCAGAAATAGTGCAAATTGAGTCCACTTTTAGGGTTAGGGTTAGGGTTAGGGTTAGGGAATCATGACAGAGAAGACTCAGTGTCTCAGGAAAAAAAACAATTCCCATGATTCCCTAGCACTACCCCTAACCCTAAAAGTGGACTCAATTTGCACTATTTCTGGAAGTCTGCAACCCCCCTCAGTTTCTTAATCTTCCCTTGGAAAGCAGACATAAATTTCAGAGACATCAAAAAATCACCACAACAATGCTGGTATAGTCACCTCTCTGTTTTCATGGACTTAGACTCCAAAATCCCTCACCAATTCATGAGCGGCAAACAAAGTGGGCCAAAATGGGGCGCCCACCTGTGGCACATGTCCATGGGAGTCCACAGTCACGCACCACCATTCAAGCCAATGGGGCTTGAATACTGGCGATTTTTTGTTTTTGCAGGGGGGTCCGGAACAGAACAGAAACGGACAAAACCCTTTGCAAGCATCTTGCCATCAGCAGAATGAAACCACAACAACACCAAAAGGTGGTGAAAGAGTAGAATAAAATGTGTGTGTGGGGGGGGGGATGTATATGTAAGGAGGCTGGGTTTGTATTAAAGAAAATTGCTCATCAGAGCACAATGAACATTTGAAATGAAATTGCAGGGTATTTGCATAATAGTTTCTCTTTTAAAAAATATGAGCAAGGCACTAATTATAGGGACAAAACTGACAATAAGTTGTAATAGTTGGTTTAACCTTTTCTTAACTTTTTATCTTTTTACGAGCATGTGGAAACTGTGTATGTGTGTTTGTATTCTGGGGTGGAATAAGGTCCCAGTGTAACTAATGGTGAAGGTAGGCTAGAGAAGGAGCAGAGGCAGGAAAACTTGGCCCATTTAATCCATTTGTTCCATGTTAAAATTAATACACTAAATCTGTTGCCAAGCCTGCATGGGGTCTCCAAGATGCAATGTTAGCTTCTTTTTGACTACCACCAGAAAATGGCACTGAAGGCCACCAGAATAAATACATCTTGACAGGTACATTATCCATTTTCTAGAAGCAAAATTACATTCTGGTTTATGTGTCCCCCTCCTATTTCATAAAGTCCCTTTTCTCATTTCAAGAAAGTCACTGGTGTTTCTATTTTAAACTGGCATTTTTCTCTTCATGTACCCCGATTAGGACACTCATTCATTTAGTCCACAGTGGGAGATCAGAAGTGGGGAGGAAAGCGAACATATTGATGGATCTGTTAACTTCTGAACTGACAAATGTTTCATTTATCTTTAATCCTTACAAATAATTTCCCACATAGAAATGCACATGTATGTATGTGTAGGGATATAATTCTTCCCTAATTTTGTTCTTGAAGGAAGCACTGAGTCATTTTAGTACTTTTCTTTTTGCTGTGAAAATTTATTTGTTTATTGAAAATTACTTGCAGATTGGAACTTATTCTACATAAAATTCATTTCGTGTTCAAAGAATAGCATTTCCTATGCAGAAAATGCAGTTTCCTTTGCAAAAAATAACAATGTATGAATTTTGCACCAACCAAGTCCCAAACTTTAAAGATAGGGTTCTCCTTCTCTGGGTTTTCCAAGAGTCAGGAGACATTTTCCACCCAGTCTTTTTTCAGAAAATGATTCTTTCTATTCCTAATGCAAAAAACAGCACTCTCCCCAGTCTTGCAATGCAGGGGTCGTCACAGCAGAAACTGGCTCCATTAAGAGCAGACACTTCAGACACCTGGAGAACCCAAAGACAGCAGTTTCTCAAACTTTGCAGACTGCTAGAAAGAGTTCAAATTGAGTCCACTTTAACTATCCTGGCTCAGTGTTAAGGAATCATGGGAATTGCATTTTTTCTGAGACATTGAACCTTCTCTGTCAGACAGCTCTGGTGCCACCATAAACTACAGTTCCCATGATTCCTTAGCACTGAGTCAGGGCAATTAAAGGGGACTCAATTTGCACTATTTCTGGCAGTCTGCAAAGGCCTGTCTCCAAGTCAAGCACACCAAGATATAGAGATTAAGTCAGATTTTATTTTTGGTTACACCTCTCCATAGCTCATCTTAGTTCAAGAGACTTGACCATTGGCTTCACAGATCTTGAATATTGGGCTATAACTCTGGAGTCCAGGGTTCAAATCCCAACTCAGCCATGAAAATCCACTGGGTAACCTTGGGCAAGTCACACTCTCTCACCCTCTGAGAAAGGCAAAGGTATACCCACTCTGAACAAATCTTGCCACGAAAACCATGAGATAGGATCACTATAAGTCAAAAACAACTTGAAGGCACACAATGAAAACATCTTCTCTGAAGATGCTAGCCATAGATGCTGGCGAAACGTCAGAAAGAAACTCTTCTAGAACATGGCCACACAGCCCGAAAAAAACCACAAAAAACCTATGGATGCCGGCCATGAAAGCCTACGACTTCACAGTATATCTATTGTTAATCATACTGTGTACACACACACACAGGGATGCACACAGAGTATTGGATATATTGAACTGGGGTTTCCCCTCCTTCAGCCTCAAACCTAGAATACATACATTCCAAGTTTTCTCTGCTGAAAATGATAGATTTCTGTGTTCTTCCTCATTAATTATTTTTGCCCTCTTGTTGCTTAACCATATCTTTCCTGATTTTTATCTCTAAAATGTTAGCAGGGATTATTAAAACTAAAAAAAAATAGGGAAAACTGTCTTGCAAATATATTTGCATGTATTACTACCAGTAAATATATTAATCAAAAAGAAACTGAAGCTCAGACTTTTTTAAAAAAAATCTAGTTGAGAATAAAACTATTGTGGATTACTTTCATTTGTGATTTGCAGTAATTTAATAAAGGTATCAAAACTACATGGTACACACTCACATTCACCACACCTAAAAGCACTGAAACCTTGTGTACCTTTAAGACTTTTAAAACTGAATAGGAATTCAACAGGATTGAAAAGAAAGTACTTGTTATTTAATTTTTCTGCTGTCTCTGCTACATACACACACACAGTTTTTTCAGGACCTGTATGGGCCTAATTTGGTGATGCCATTAAGCATTACAGATTAAGCATCAGTCACAGTGGCTCACATCATGTTATTGAAAGACAGAGAGAATGAGATAGATCAAGAGAACACAGATATTACCTTGGTTGGGAACTAAAATAAGAACTGCAGCTATTCCCAGATTCAGTCTGTCTCCTTGGATTTGCTTCACACAGACACTTACCAAAAATTCCAAACCTTGCCACAGGTTCAGTGTGTTGGAATTTATATTCCTCCCTGAAGGAAAAGTTGTTGTTAACTATCATCGTTGACTTCAACGTAGGACAACCTTATCAATAGGAAAGCTCTAAGTCCCTCTATCATTTACAGCTCTCCTCAGGTCTTGCAGACTCAGGGCCAGGGCTTCCTTGATTAAATATATCCATCTGGAATGCAGTATCCCTCTTTTCTTACTGCTTTATAGCTTAACAAGCATTATTATCTTTCCCAGTGATGTCTACTCTTGATACATCCAACATAGGACATTTGGTTTGGTCATCTTGACATCTAGGAGAGTTCAAGCGTGATTTGCTTTAGGACCTATTTATTGTCTTTTAGCAGCTCACAGCATGCATTCACAGAACTCTTCTCCAGCAGCACATTTCAAATGGGTTATTTTCTTATCAGTTTTCTTCACTGTCCAGCTTTCACAACCATTCATAGAAATGGGAAATATAAATGCATAGATAATTCTAACTTTAGTATTCAATGATAAATCTTTATAATTCATGATCTTGTCTAATTCCTTCATAGCTGTCCTTCCAAGTCCTAGGACGCTATCACACGGGGGAAATCTGCTGGTTAATCCACACAAATCCCAAACAGAAACTGGATTTGTGCCTCACGATTTCACATGACGTCACACAGAAACTGGACAGAAACTGGACAGAAACTGGTGTTATCCGAGATCTTTTGAAATTCGGTAGTTTTGAGGAAATGCATTTGCGAAATTACAGTAATTTCACATTTACCATAATGTGAAAAGCAAATGCGCATTTGGGAGCATTTCCCTGCTTTTTCCCATGGTTCCATGGTTCCACGGCAAGCATTCCTCTATCTGTGCATGTGCAAGAAGATCATTTCTATACATTTACGGGTTTTTCTCACTTGTGTGTGAACGTTAAATGCGCTTACTGTAATTTCGCAATTAAGGTAATTACGTGTGAATTTGCGGAATAAGGTTTATTTTTGGTTTATTTTCGGAATGCCTCATTTCCACTTTATTATCACTTTCTGGCCCACGTGTGATAATGTCCCTAGTCTTCTTCTGATTTCTTGACTGCAATCTCCATTCTGATTAATGATTGAGGCAAGGTATGGAAAATCCCAAATTATTTCAATGTTCTCATCATCTACTTTGAAGTTATGTAAATCTCCTGTAGTTATTATTTTTGATTTCCTAATGTCCAACGATAAACCTGACTTTGCACTTTCTTCCTTCACTTTATTCAGTAATCATTCCAAGCCTCTGATAATTTCTGCTAGTAGTGTATTGTCATCTGCACATCTTAAACTGTTCATGTTTCTTCCTCCAATTTTCACACCTCCTTCCTCCAAGTCTGATTCCGCTTTACATATAATATATTCAGTGTACAAGTTTAACATATAGGGTAGTAAAATGCAGTCTTGGGTGACCCCCTTTGTCAATTCAAAACCATTCATTTCCTCCACATACTGTCCTGCCTGTAGCCTCTTGTCATGAGTACAGATTATGCATCAGGACAATCAAATGTTGTGGCACACCCATTTCTTTAAGAGAGATCTATAGCTTTACTTGATCTCTACAAAGGCTTTGCTGTAATCTGTATAGCACAGGGTGATTTCTTCTGAAATTCTTTTGTGTGCTCCATTCTCCAGCATATATTTGCAATATGATCTCTAGTGCCACTTCCTTTTCTGATTCCAGCTCAGACATCTGGTATTTCTCACTCCATAAATGGTAAAAGTCTTTGTTATAGAATTTTAAGTATCTTTTTGTTTGCATGGCAGATTAATGCAATGGTCCTGTGGTTACTGCAATCCCTGGTGCCCCCTTTCATTTGGATTAGAATGTATATGAGCATTTTTGATACGGAGGCCATTCTTTCATTTTCCATATTTGTTGATAGACCTTAGCTAGAATTAAAATAGATTCTGTCTCTTTATTTATTTATTTATTTATTTATGGGATGTATATTACCTAATGGGATGCAAGGTAGATCTAGAACTTAGAGATTCTGCATCCCTACTGAAAGCATATTTGGAAGGTAGGCTTTTCCCCTTTCCCCTTCCCTGAAAATAACCATAAGTTTTTAATTAGATTAAATTAAGTGGCAAACGCAGATGGCATGATATTCAGGTAGAATTCAACTGTGAGCCCTGGCCTATGAAAATATGAAGAATTCCCTTTGTACATCAGAGTGTCCACAGAGAGGGATTTTGTTAAGAAATTTTCAAAAGGACTGATGCGTTGTTAAAAAACAAAACAAACCCAAAACTGTTGTGTAATATGCCTCTTTATTCAAATATATGACTGTATTCAATGTTTCTAAAATGTCATATCCTACAACGTGAATGCTGGGATATGGCCAAGCAACATCAGGGTGTGGTCAAGACAGCAAAAGCTATCAATGAGGAAGGACAGATAAATCAGGAGAGGCTACAGCAGTTTGCTTTTGCCTGAGCCTATTTGGAAGGGCAAGATTCCACCCTTCCTCTTCTTTTGAATTGACTCCAGACCATACTTTTAATTCTGTTTGCAGCAACTAAAGTAAGCCAAGGATGAAGAAAATAAGTGAGAGAAGCAAAGAGAAATTGGGACATTTTAAAAACAACTGAAAAAGCTATTTGAGAGATTAATTAGGACAGTTCCTGTCAAATTAGGTGTCAGGGACAGCCAGGTGGAGGACTTGGAGGACTCTGAGGGGGA
>CM034701.1:201865597-201880628 GCA_020142125.1 Phrynosoma platyrhinos
TGTCCCTACCCTCAAAGTAATATAAAAGTGTTATGAATGGGTGGGGGTCAGTATTAGAACCTCAAAATTTTATCTTTTAGTGACTAAAGCATGTTTTACTATTCATAGGATTGATAGCTCCTAATCTGAGGCTAGTTCAAGCCTCCCCTTCCAATCCCCTTACAAAGTCCTACAGCACCTATAATGAAGGATGAAATTTCAAGGTCGGATATGGTTCTAAAGCAGGTGATTCCTACCAGTCAGGATCAGAATGGATTGAATGTCCTCTGACAAATGCTCATCTTTGATCCACATTGAATGCATGTGTGTACACATATGTAACTATATGGAAAAAAGTCTGCTGTTCACTAGTGGCAAGCATTGTTACTTCTGTGTTGTGGGGAGCTTTAGTAACAAAGTAATCATAAAAGACAGACACTGGGTTCAATGGTTTTGCAAAACACTGGCATTTTAAGGAAGAGGGGAAAGTGTTGGAACAATGTTCTTTTAAACTGTTGTAAAAATATTTTGTATGGCTGAGATTACTAAGTCATAGTACTTGACATGACGCAAAAGCTTACAATAGAGATTGCATCACACTAAGTAGCAACAGGTGATGAAGATAGTGGTTTGGAGAGAGGGGGTTGTTGATGGTTGGATTGTGATATTACAGATGGTGAATGTTGAAAAGAGTTGTGAGGAGAGTTTGTACATACTTGTAAATATTGCTGTTGCAACTTATGATAAAGAACCTCCAAAGGTTTGGGAGATATCAACAAGTATCTGTGAGTTCATTCAAGTTTGGTCAGTGCATTGCCAATACTTAAACTGAACTGGTGCTTCCATACTCTGCTACTGTTAGCTACTTCTGAGAGTGTTTACCTCAGAGAGTGCTGTAAGATGGCATCTCTAGTGGGCAGGACAGAAGAGAGCCAACAGAAAATCCATGAGAAATTGCTATCTGGGGAGTTTGACTCTCAGGTTGATTCTTCTACAAGAATTCTTTCCTACTTATCACAAGAATCTTAGGAGTTTTTAAACTAGAAGATGTTTCCATTAGAGTAACATCAGCAACACATGTGGACAATGCAACATGGAGACTGGGCATCTGTTACTTACATCCATGAATTCCACATTGGCTTTCGGCCCAGTTGTCTCATTCAGGATTTTAATAGCCACAGGAATCTTCACACTCTCTCCCTCCGGAACCCAAACACCCTAAGATGGTGGAAAAGATAAGGGGAAAAAGTAGCTCCAAATTAGTAATCTAGAAAACTTTTCATTTTTTCAAACAAACAGCACATGGGCAAAATACCAATGGGCAAAATAGTGAGCCTTCCCAAGCTATGTCCAGAACTTAACCAGATTTGAATAGAAAATATTATTTCTTACTCCTGGCCTTGATGACCCATGGTGAAAACAGCACCTAAGATGCTACCTTAGAGCCTTGCTGTTCACTATCCCTGGTTGGTTGATAGATTTTGAAAGAGAGAAAAAGTGCCCCAGTGCCACTGCTGTTTGCCTTTTAAGCAAAAGAGGAGAGTTGATTGGGTACCTGGAACACTGGCAGCTGCATGTGGCCCATGTGATACATTTTCTCTATTCCAGCTGTAAGGGATGGTAGAAGCGACATATCTTTCCCTCAACACCACCCTGTCAAAGAATCAACTATTACAACACCCAAACATCTTGAATTACATCATTATTCAGTTTAAAGAAATGTAGTGCATAGCCTCAGTGCATTTAGGATCTGTTCAAGTAAAGCAGATGGGAGGAAAACCTGACCTAGTTTGTTCCAACTATGGTGACCCTGCCCTCTGCTCTAATAGTGAACACCAGTTGCCTCCAGAGCTGGTTAGTGAGGAACAAAATAGTAGTCATTTTCATGGAATCCCCTGGACATATTACTTTTCATCTCTCTGTGCCTGATAATCTGACATTTTCACCCAAGAAACATGATTTCATCCAAGGAACACTGATGATGAACTACAGCACAGGAGCTTACCTTATACACAGTTCCAAAGGCTCCAGATCCAAGGACCTTGACACGCTTTAATTCAGTTTCCTTCAGAATGCGGAGCTGTGCCTGGTTGGGTGCTGTGCCACTAGGTGTTAAGGGTTCAACCAACTGTGAAGGGAAACAGGAGCTTTTATTTGTATATGGGATAGAAAACAAGAGGCAATGAAAAGTGACTGTTTCAAACATTTGTTAGGTAATAAAGTTTCCAATGCAATTATGGAGAATTTTGAATTTTATGAATACAAGCATTGTTTTTATCTTTCTTGGACACTGACTCCTCAATGATCCAGCCAAAATTAAACAAATTACATCTGAATAATTTCACTAAAGAGACTAAAAGGGTTGTTAATGTTTTCCAGTGAAATTAATTGATAATATGCTTAAATCTGGTAGGACTGTATCCTACATAAAAAGTAGTAAGCAAATAATCTGTAGAAATATCTCAAAGTGTGTAATATTCATTTACTACTGTGAGAGAGACTGAACTTTAATGTGTAACTTGAAAAACAAACAAATAAAAAACAAACCTACAATGAAACATTCATCCTATTTGCTGTGAAATTTCTATAGAGACTTTACAGAATATGCATTTTTAGGGGGGAAAGGATAATTGATTTTTTTTTAAAAAAAATACCACTTATTACAGCATGTTATCCTGAATTTCAGGATTTAACTGGGTTTTAGTAGTTTTGTAAAATCCATTTGATGTGAGATCACAAAGGAACCATATTGTACCATCATTTACTATGAGCTTGCTCTGGGTAGGAGGGTGGAGTATAAATACTACAAATAAATAAACTAACAGCAGATGAGATTCAATAATTCCCATCATCAGTTATTTTAATTTTGTTCCAGAGATAAATATTTATTTATAAATCCACTTTTCTGGCCCCAACTCAGACTATTATAATTACAGTTTGACAAATAATACAATAAGAACACAAAAGCACTGAAACAGAACCATAAAAAACAGTTAGCACTGTTAAAAACTTAATAGTGGCACCACTTTCTATTCTCTTTTGAAGAAAACATTCACTCATCCAAATTTTGGTTAATTTCAAAAGGCAGTTAATTTTGTGGGATTGGTAGGTTTGGCATTCCTCATTAAATTAAGGATCTCTAGTATATGGTGTAAGCAATTGTGAATTGATGTCCCATTACATTTCCATGTCTTGTACTTATGAACTGTAATCCAACAAACCATGTGAATGAAATTCAATAATAATTAAAAACATGCATTAGTTAGCAATATGTGGAGCTTTTGAAAGCAAATATATAATTCTGTAGGAAAAAAAATGAGAAAAGTTGCTTCTAAACACTGACAAATAGCCTGTCTCCTCCTAGGATAAGGAAAATAATTAAGGGCTACTCCTGCTCAAATTGGGTTGAAACCACTGCAGTATTTCAAAGTGTCTGTTTGCAGGGCTAAATGCTCCACGTGTTCCCATTTGAGCACTATTATCATGCCTCTGTGAACACTGTGGACTACTTAATTACTTGAATACAGACTATGCTGTGCAGACAAAATTATTGGGAACTGGGAATTACTTTATTAATCTGGAACAAAAACAAGGAGCAAAGAGCAAAGGCATAGACATAAGCCTGACACAATATTTTTTACACTTTGCTTCCCTTAATTAACTTTCAAGCATCAAGATGTATGTCAGCTAATAAATATGTGTGTTAGAAGAGTAGCAATATGATACCTATGAAGTCTGATGGATAACATTCACAGTATCTACCATCATCACTATTATGCAGTCCATCCTATCTCCCAATAGCTCAGATTAGAATATGTTGAGAGCATGCAAATATGAAAAAGTAGCACTGAACTTAATATGTATTAAAGCCCTTTAACTTTGTTCCCAGATTTCAAAAGCTAGATTAAAATTTAAAATCTTATGGACACTACACTGATGAAATTCCCATACAACCATGTCCCTCAATTTGTGGATTATAGATTGTCTGATTTCGCTGGTTGCAGAGCAACATCACTACCATTGTTTTAAAATTCTACTTTTTCTATTATTCTCCTTTTGATTTTCTACCCTTGTTCACTCCGCTGCATATGCAGTTTGTCACCATTTTTTCTTATTCTCATTCTCTTACTGATTACTAATACACATGAGTACATACACACATTGATTCACATATTGTGGAAAAAGTAAACTTGGTGTGGTTGAAAAGTAATATTCATTTTTCTTTTTGTAAAATATTTTGGGGAATGCACATTCACACAGAGATACATTAGTAACTTATAAAGAAAAGGATGTAATAACACTATGAATCTTAAATCTAGAAACGCTCCTGAATGCAAGGAAAACAGAAACAAATGGTATGAGGAGAAATCTTCTCATCCTTTCCTGAAGCATGCCTTTGAAAAAAAAAATTAGTCAAGGCCTGTTTGATCCTTTGTGATCTCTAAATAGGAATTATTAAAGAAATAGTGAGCAATTCTTTGCTTTATTCCAGTGGAGCACTCAGTTCTAATTCTTGATTTTTCAGAAAAGACTTTAAAAACCAGCATAGTCATTCCTAGAAGTAAATGGTTTCCACAAAACAGTATTCAATAGGCAGCAGTTTTAGTTTGGCCTCTGCACAAGCTCATATCTACTACTCAGTTATCATTCCATGCTATGAAGTGACATTGTATTAATGTGCTGGCTATGAAATAGAGCTGTTGGTAGACAGTATAAGAATGAAATTCATTTGAATATTAGAGGTTATAGCTTCCAATAACATCCTCCATCTCAATGTTTGCACTAGAAAATGAGGTGGACAAGGAGATCTATTATGTACAACAATATAAACATTTTATGATGCTATGGCCAGAACTGATGTGGAGAAGTAGATACATTGTGATAACCATCCAACTGATGCTGCTGATGAATGGAAAATAGATAAAAATAAAAAGATTAACAAAATATTTTATAAAATAAGGAAAAGGACTTTCTATATAGAAGATAGTATAACAAAGGCACCAAAAGGTCTTGCTGATAAAACCTCTTGGGATGATACTCTTAATAAAAACCTTCAGGAAGAATGTACAAAAAAATTGAGGTTGATGTTTCTCGTGAAAATAGTGAGGTCCACAATACACCTCCAAAAGGTATGACAATAAATAACATATATGTTATTTGGCTGCTGGATGGATATAACCTTTTATTTCCCACAGAAACACAGATTCCAGTTGTAAATTTAGTATTGCTCGAATGTTGCTATTTGATGAAATGTCAAACATGAAGAGCAGATTAAATTTCAAGTGAAAATTTAAAGGAAATCTTGACATAAAGATTTCAGTCTATAATAGTCTTTTGCTTCATATTGTATGTCTGGATGAAGACATTAAAATTTTGGAGTAGAACCCTTGTTGTAATCATTGAACTGCTGTGGTAGCCTGATATCTAGATGAGACCTTTCTTGGTGTCATCATGATGAGTGACAGAAACATCTTGACAGAGGTCATACATGGCATAAATAGTATAACAATTCAGTTACAGACACAAAAATCATTGTCTTAGGAGATCCAGGAACCAGGCTGCATTTTGCCCCATATTCACAAAATAGCAACTGTTTTTCCCCAAGATAATAGCTGTTACTCAATAAAGCTTCTTGATGCTTTTTGTACATTGTTTTAGGTCAAATGACAATTATGTTCCAAATTTCAGCTTGTTTCATGTTTTGTCATTCAAAACCTAATAACCTGGACTAAGAGGCATGACAGAAAATAATGGGTGGTGGTGGATAAAGGCACCATTTGTAATAAACAACTAATTACTATGATGTACATAAACTGGGATGAACATAGAAGGATAGATATCTAATACGCTGGCAGTGGTGCTTTGAAAATATTTGCATGGGAACAATTTCAAAAATATCTCTAATACTGGGACAGTGCTTAGGACAGGCCCTCCAGATCTATGGCTCTTCATCATCCCTTATTGATGTGTCCCAACATTGGGAGAAGTTGGGGTATCAATCAATCAATCAGGGTAGGACTGATGGGATTTGAAGGCCAGAAATATGTGGTGACCCACTCAGTTCCTACTCCTGGTATAGAAACATGACAATAATTTAGGCAAAAGAAGGCAGAAATGAGTGAGTGAATTTCTGTGTGGAAGAAAGAAAGGGAAATATCTTCACCTCAGTCTCCAAGAACCTTCGTAAGGCCCTCTTCTTTTTGATGCTCTTGCGCCTCACATAGACTGCAAAAGTCAAGCCCAAAATGACGATGATGAAGAGTCCGCCAATCACTCCAGCAGCAATCAAGGGAGTTCTACAAATCAACATTGAACAATAATCATAAGTCACATGAGAACAAGGGGGTCAATTAGCTTATATATTAAATATTAAAAGCCCATGTTAAGAGTATGAAATTGTGTGTTAGTCTTGCCACATTTTAAACCACACCAAATTTACAGTAAGCTTGTGACAAAGCTTTTATTTATCACATCTGTTCTGAACTATTATGATTATTATTATTGTGGAAGGCAGGCCATCACACATGCTTTGGTAGTGGGAGGGAGAAGAGAAGACCATGCAGACAACTAGCATATGCTTTGATGGCAAAAGAAAACATTGGATGGAAAAAACAAAGGTCCCGGATGTCTTGACAGCCACTTTTGATTATACAACAACAAGCAAATAAACTCTCCACTCTTTATCATGTTCATTCCCTACAACCATATCATCCCAGTTTCATAGGGGAAAATGGATCTGTGCAGATGCTGGAAAAAATTCCTTTTTCAGATTATATATCTTAGATTCCCCTAGACAGAATCCCCAGCCAGTATCACTGATAACCTGCTTATGATGAATTAATGACATAGTCTTTCCCTAGTGTACACCATGTCCATCAAATGCACCCTGAGATTAGTGCATTTGGGTACAGAAAGTCTGATCCTTTGATAATCATTTCTGTTCCTTAATATGGTCATGAAGTTCTTTCTGAAATAGTAGAGGTTGGGGTGGAGGGTCTATAAAAGTTTTAAAACGTAAAGAACTTTACCCTCAGTTTTGTTTTGAAAATGGAAACAATAACATAACTTGTTTCTTCCTACCCATCTCTATGGCCAGCATTAAATATTACTACTGACCTAAATGCAACTGTTAGTCCCACTAGAGTAGTCCTGGGCTTCATCAATTCTATAGAAATATTCCAGTTTGACACCAGTTTAACTGACTGCCATTGCTCAATGCTATGGAATTCTGGGATTTGTAGCTTTGTGAGACATTTAGCCTTCTCTGACAGAGAGCTTTGGTGCCACAACAAAGTACAAATCTCAGAATTCCATAGCCATGGAATTGAGTCATGGCAGCTAAACTGGTGCTGTAATGCAGATGCAGCCCTGTTGAATCAATGGATGCTTGGTCAGTAAAGTTTCATTAATTAAGTGTGTCTATTCTAGTTGGGTCTGGTATTTGAATTTAGGCTAAGACAGAGCTATTGAGAGTGTGGCTTCATGCTCTGTCACTAAAGGAAAAGAGCTCTGAGCCAGTGTGGAGGTTGAATGCAGCATAAACACAATGCTTTCAGCCTGTTGAAACAGGTGGAATAGGAATATGTTTTAACTCAAGAACCTTTTTAGACTGAGTTATGTTGCAAGCCAATTGTTAACTCCTTAAAGGAGAGCAAGAAGAATGCTTTGGAATCCACCCAAAAGAGATCAATAAAGTACACGTCTTTTGCAGACATGATGAATTTTGCTCTCCTCAGTAATGTACAAATATGCACACATATATACACACTCACATGCAGACAGACATGAAACAAGATAAAAGTTCAAAGCTAATATTGCAAAATACAAGAAGTGGCTCAACCGGGGGGCATGTATCAACTTTCCAGCTATTCCAAAGCATCAAACACATATAACATCCCTATCATGCTGGCAGACTCAGAGTTTAGAGCCTAATTACATACATATATTACTATTAAATATTTTTATAGTGCAAGCTGGAGAACAGGCAAAGACGCAAAATTCTGGCCTGTGAAGGAAAGCCTGGGGAGAGAACATCTGTTCTCCTATCTTCTCTATTTAAGCAGATAATATAATGTATGAGTAGGCTGAGCTTTGCTACAGAAATGATGAAGAGAAATTATTAATCTTTATCCATGTAACTGTGTAGGCTCCTATGAACATAGCTAAGTGACAGTTTCCCAAAACTTCATCTGTTAAGGAGCCTTTTAACTATGTTGGATATTTCCTTCCTTGGTATATTATTCACACATATTTTATTTTCTCAGTCCCTAGCTGAACTGGAGCTTTAGTCAGTGAACTAAAAAGAGGAACATATAGGGGTTGCAGACTGCCAGAAATAGTACAAATTGAGTCCACTTTTAGGGTTAGGGTTTGTGCTAGGGAATCATGGGAATTGTGTTTTTTTTTTCTCAGACACTGAGCCTTCTCTGTCAGAGAGCTCTGGTGCCACAATAAAATACAGGTCCCATGATTCCCTAATCCTAACCCTAAAAGTGGACTCAATTTGCACTATTTCTGGCAGTCTGCAACCCCCCATAGATTCAAACCACATAATGAGGTCAATTCAAAGACCTCTAGGTGCTTAACTCCATGCTCCATTCTTATGAATGAGGACTTTGAATTGTAAAGTTTAACATCACTTAGTTTAATAGTAATAGTAATAATAAATCAATAATAATAATTTCTACAGTCTGAGAAAGGACAAAGACAAACATATATCTCCAGAGCAAAACATGGTACTATGTCTGAACACTGTCTTAGTGTTACACTGCTTCATGCGTTACACCTTAAGGCATCTTAAACGCTTTAAACCTAGGCCATATTAATATAATTGGGTTTGATAGCTAGGCAATTGAAATCTGTTTTGATGGTTTTGTGTATGTGTGTGTGTGTGTGTATATATATTATATATATATATATATATATATATATATATATATATATATATTATAATTGTGTAAATGGAAGAATTGTGGAATAATATTGAAAATATGGTAAATACTTATGTTAGGAGAGGAATTTAAAGATTAAAGGGGAAAGGTAATATCATAATTTAAGAAACCAAATAGAGATTAAGCAGGAAGTTTTTTCAATGTGGGGAGGCAGAAAGGGGTTTGGTGTTGTATGTCTATATGACTGTGTCTATGTTTCCCTATATTTATGTGCTAGATTATGAATAAAAAATATTTTTAGAAAAGCTGTCAGCCTAAAGTGAATGGCAGAGGAGGAAGCATTCTGCTTTTCACTGTTGAGGAAGAAATATTAGCAGAGTTGAATTCCAGATCTTTTCCTCCTCCCATTGGAGGAGAATAAACAGCTAACAAACAGCCACCTCATTGCTTCACCTAGCTGCACTTGGAAGCACCTCTGATGTTCTTTCCATGTCAGCATCATAGAGTGTGCATGAAAAAGTATTAGGACAATCAGATCTGGTTCCTCTTCTCTTCCTCCTCGTCACAACCCTCAAAATTTCTCTCTGTTCTCTAAAGTTTGGACCTCCACAAAAACTTTACAGAAAGATACAAGAGTCAGTGAACACTAACAGAAAAACTCCAGATCCATGAATGTATGTTATGGGGATAGAACTATAAATCCTCCCCCTTTTCCCCCTTTTTCTGGTTACCACAGAAACGTGAGAAAAGTTAATATAGGAACTTTCATAGACACTCTTCTTTAGTATGTGTCAGATTCCTCTAAAAGAATTAATGCTTTATTTAAAATATGCCCAGTCAGGTCCTATCTAATATAGATTGATTTAACTGTGACAGAAAAACAGCTAAATCCAATAGATTGGACTCTCAGGTAAAGCAAGTTCAACCTAAGCAAAAGAACAAGTCTATTTATACTGTTGCTGCATATTTCCAATTTTCTCTCACACAAAGAGAGACAGAATAATTTCTTCTTCTCAGATAAAAATGGGCTAGTGATTGCCAACTCAAAAGGGATGATTTGCGACTTGCACCCTTAACTCTTCTTCACATAGACTTCCTCTGCATGAAACATCTCAGTTAAACCCTGCAAATTGGGTTAGGGTGCAGTAGGCACGCTTCAGTCTACCAAGCTGCATTGAGTTCACTCTGTGTTTATTTTTGTGTATTAAGTGAAAAATGTGCTTTCCACAAATGTAAGCACGTAGCATACTGAGCAGAAATGTATTATATGCTAAGAGGTCAGCCTGCTATGGCGACATCCATTCTACTTGTTCAGTAATAGTTCGGATGTGGCTGGCATTTAGCAGGTGGCATGAATAGCTGAGTATAATTAATCTGATGTTTTCTTGCTCTGATATTTAATTGTGGCACTGAATCAAGGCCATACTATAGGCAGCAACATTGAGAGAAAAGGAATGGCCACATCTTGCAGTCAAAACTTGAGTCAACTGTTCAACTTTCCAACAGAATCAATATACATTCAGATTAAAAAGCAAACACATATTGGACACTACATGTGCATGGGCCTCAACAACAGCAGAAGACTGTATTTCAGTCTTTTCCTACAATGGCTATGTGGTTCACCACTGCAAAGTGAAAAGTGGAGGTGAGGCCAGGAGAGGAAATCGTAATCTAGCTAGGAACCGGATGTGAGTGATGGAGGTAGGTAAGAGGATATTTCAGTAAACCTCTCTTGTTTGGACAGAAGCATTTGCTGAAATCAACAACCTGAGGGCTGCTAGTTAGACAGCAAACATGAAAATTGCCTGGAACTCAGATGCCTGTCTTTCACAAACTTGGTAAACTTTTTATTCCCCTCTTCAGTTGCCATGTTATGTGAGGGATTCTTACAAGCTCTGCTTCTCCTGATACTTCCCCAAAGTTATTGAAAAGGAGAAGCTTTTAGCAGGTGCTAGAAAATAATTTGAACAGCTGCTACCAGACTTGAAGGATCCATAGCCACACTCTACTTCAGATGGGGCTTTCCAGCTATATGAATTAAGGAACATCATTAGCATTTCTGATAGCTAAGGAGATAAACATTGGACCAGATGGACAAACTATGGGCCTTTGCAGACTGCTAGAAATAGTGCAAATTGAGTCCATTTTAACTGCCCTGTCTCAGTGCTAGGGAATCATGAGAATTGTGGCAGACAGCTCTAGTGCCACAATAAACTACAGTTACCATGATTCCTTAGCACTGAGTCAGGGCAGTTAAAGTGGACTCAATTTGCACTATTTCTGGCAGTCTGCAAAGGCCCTATGTCCCCTGGTATAAGGAAGCTTCCAATCTCTTCTGTATTCCAGTACAAATAGGGTTTATCAGGTTATGGAAAGATGGACATTGTTGCTGTTGTGTGTTCAAGTTGTTTCAAACTTATCATGATGCTAAAGTGAACCTATCACAGGGTTTTCTTCAGAAGGGATTCACCCTTTCCTTTCACTGAGGCTGAGAGAGTATGATTTCCCAAGGTCACCCAGTGGGTTTCCACGGCTGAGTTGGGATTCAAGCTCTGTTCTCCAGCGCTATAGTCCAATATTGACACCACACTGCCTCTAAAGGCTACAGTAGTTGAGATTAATTGGTAGCTATCCACCCTGCTAATTTCCTGCCAAGTACAAAAGTTGAAACTTTTTGAAAAGTTGAACCTAGTTGACAGCTTCACTGGCTACCAGTTCACTTCCTGGCACAATTCAAAGTGCTGGTCATTACCTGTAAAGCCCTATATGGCTTAGGTCCAGACTATTTGAGAGACTGTGGGCCTTTGCAGATGGGCCCTTTGCAGCGTGTTGGAGGCAAGGAAGGGAAGGGGCAGCCGGATGCTGGGTGCCCCACCCGCTTCCTAAGGACGTCATCAGAGCGACAGCCTGTCCACACAACGGGTGCTCTGATGACATCCTTCTGGCTCAGTGTCCACACACGCTGAGCCAGAAGAGATGCCAAAGAGGTGTGCCATGCCTTTTGCAGTGCCCCTTTCACGGCTTGTGGAAGGGGTGCTATTTTAGCACTCCTTTTGCAGGCGGCGAAAGGGAGGATCAGGGCTGAGGTGTCTGGCAGCGTCAGCCTCGATCCTCCACTTCCCGGGGTGGCCCAGGGCCACCCGTCTGCATCCCCCCTGTATCTCCAATATGAACCAGATAGAGACCTAAGATCTTCAGGAGAAGGCTTTCCTTCAGTCCTGCCAAGATCACAGGCTCACATGGTGAAGACGTGAGAGAGTACCTTCTTGGTGACTGTTCTCACCCTCTGGAACACCCTTGCATGGGAATCTAGGCTAACCCCCTTCCTGCTAGCTTTTTGTTGGTAAGCCAAGAAACTTTTTGTTTAAGCAGGCATTTGATCTATAACTCATATCACAGTGGGTTTTATGGAGCAGGTGGGTTTTAGTTATGCTTTTAACTTTTGTATATTTTATGTGATTTTATATTATGTGTAGAAGATTTTAATTATTTTTTTCTTGTGAGCCACCTTGGGTTCCTCCTGGGAGAAAGTAGGCATACAAATGAAATGAAAATAAATAAATAAAAGGAATGCTATGTCCCATTTTGCTTTATATAACATTTTGCTATTAGGCCTTGCATATGCAGCTCTGAAAAGTTACTTTTGGAGACTATAAACCCCAGATTCTTGGAGTTCTTTAAAAATTAACTTTTCCAGGCTCTGCCCAGAGTTGTGCATTTAACTTTATTGCTGGCAGCCTTTGGAGTCCCTCATCCCACATTTTTTTGGGGTGGGAGCTGCTCTCACTGTTTTGACCACAGGTCACCCATGTACATTATGAAACAGAACATGAGACTTTCATACATTGGGGCTCATGTGATGTATATCACTGAACCTCTTTGATTAGACCTTCCTTGTCAGGTTGTATCCAGAGGTAGTTACACTTACAGTATAACCCCAATAAATAAATAAATAAATAAATAAATAAATAAGAATTTTGTTTTAATAACTCTACTGTAAATATGAGTAAATTGGTGTTTGTAAAGAACTCATAGTAAACTAGCTGGCATCCACCTAGGAATTTCTGCATACATTCTGGGAATAAATGCCAAACTGTCAATGTGCACATAAAATATTCAGGAAAACTCACCTTTGATCAAGACACTGAAAAGTACATTCAATATTGTTTGGTATATTCAGTTCACCACACAAGTCACAATGAATGTGAGTCTTTTTGCAGCACTAGGTTCAGATATAAGATCCATAGGCAACACATTGTGATATTTTGCAGGGATTTCATCAACTGAACTTTTAGAATTGCTAGGCTCACATTGTTTGAAGGGAAGGTATTTTGGAAGTACATAGGAATAGATTTGGCAAACAGTTGCAGATGTGTTAGAATT
Organism: Phrynosoma platyrhinos; assembly: GCA_020142125.1. NCBI lineage: Eukaryota > Metazoa > Chordata > Lepidosauria > Squamata > Phrynosomatidae > Phrynosoma > Phrynosoma platyrhinos. The sequence continues at coordinate 201,878,851 of CM034701.1, forward strand.
TTTGCACCTGGTGTAAAAGCTGCATCAAGGATGAGAAGAGATGCAACATTTTAAATGTAGAGGAACAGGGCAGAAGCCAGCCCCTAAATTTGTCTTCAGGTTAGCAGGTGTGTGTTCAAACCATTTCAGTCATATTTAACAGGTGAGCAGCCTACCTCTCATGGCATAACTGCCCCAGAGCTTCCCTTAACCTGAAACCTGTCTTTGCAACATCTTGATGCATTAGTATTCTAATAAACTGCCTGCAGAATAGACCAGTATTTACATTCACACTCCAGCTACTTCTAAATATGCAAGCCTTAACTTTCTGAAGTGTGTGAGGGAATAAACTTCTCCTGGGCTCATAAATATCAAGGAGAATTCAAGGTAGCTGCAAAAAAAAGTATACAATATTTATTCCTAGATATGTCTTGATGCTACTCTGGGAGTTACCACTATTATATTACAAGAGTAGTATTCTGTCTGTGTAAATGCCCTACACAATACCACAAGTATCAAATCCCACTTGATTATGGGAAAAAAGACAAAATAAATGCAAAATAAAGTCAAGCATCTGATATAAATTAATGCAAGGCTGTTATTATACCTGCAGAATTCCAACAAGTTTTTTTAAAAAAAAAAAATAACTGCCAAAATACTATGACTTTTATAGTTAGATCAAATCCTTGATTCTTATTTTTATCAGCATTATCTTTTTATAAATATGTTTTTATTAAGCTGTTACACTAAGCCATTATTTGATTCTCTGGATATTATTAGTAAAGGAAAGAGGTTAATGAACAGTGATACAAAGAAAATCTAAATTTCCATTCTTTTTACTCATTTTTACACTACAAATGCAGTTCATATGAAGGATGAGTTTGCTGAGTTGTTCCACCCACTGCTGACTACATCCCCCTTTGGAAGAATTGTGTGTGTGTGTGTCAAAATGAGTAATTTACAAGAACTAGACTATAGTTGCATTTTGACTTCCTCCTTTGCCTGTTATACTCAATTTCAGGTTGATCTCATACAACTGAGTCAAAAGAAAATCCCAGTGTGTTTAGTAGGTCTCCCTCTTGGCAAGTGTCCATAGGATACACTCTTTAAGTTCCTATATATTCATCTTAAGGCTAGTCTGTTAATTTTATTGCAATGAGGTAGCCCAGATATGGGAATCATGAGACCTCCCCAATGCTTTTGATATGCAAGTCCCAACAGCCATATTGAGTATACTCAAAAAATGGTCTAAAATGGGTTTTTTTTAAGCATACTCAAAAAATGGTCCCAAAACGGATTTCCTGAGTGTTAAGAAATCTTGATGAGAAGCAGTCTAAAGAATCTTCAGCGTTTAGAACTTATTCTGGGTGAAAAATGGACATGGTGGGGTTGTTTGTTCATTTGATAGAATAGTAACTTCTTAACAGTAGCTGCATCTTCTTTGCCAGAAATAACATTTCTGTACAGAATATAGCATTTATGTACATAAAATGTAATTTTCTATGCAGATTTTTTTCCAGAGAAAATTATGATTTCAATGAAGAACATTGCATTGTTTCATACAGAATATTCATTGAAAACTGTGTAGTCTTCTATGCCCTTTTCACAGTGAGGAGAAATATGATACAATTTTCATTTATGCCTGTGACAATGACATTTACAAAAATGTAGATCCCTTCACAACATAGCCAATGGTGGGGAATACTACAATCTAGCACTATTTGGATAGTCACACATTTCCTATCTCTATGAATGAAGAATGAATTCATAAACTTTAAAAAGCACAAAAAAAAAAAAAA